>CM047807.1:14623825-15012864 GCA_026214975.1 Gentiana macrophylla | reverse complement strand
AGAAGACCAAGATGCTTCAGAACAAGTTGATTAAACCTCGTGTTTTCAACATAGGTGATGAGGTTCTTCTATATAATACTCAAGATTCACTTATTTCAAGGCAAGCTTAAGTCGAGGTGGTCGAGACATTATAAGGTTCTCGAGAGTTTTGATTCGGGAGAATCGAGGTGACTCATCCAAAGCACGGACGCTCATCACAAATGGCCTTCGCCTGGAAAGTATGAAAAGTTACCTTTCGATGAGGCTCTCGAGGTTGTGCATTTAATTGATCCTCAACTGCGATTCCATCTTTTCTCTGAGTCTCATGCGTGGACTTAAAATCTTGACATTTCTCGATCTTGATAATCCACTGTACCTATCTTTCTACCCTAAGCTTCCCTGCACTGCCGGGCATTAGTATAACTTTGAAACAACCGTACAATATAAGTCATCTGTCGAGCCAACGACGTAAAACAAAGGCGCTTTTGGTAGAGCCAACCGCCCCCATTCTTTGAGTTTTTGGAATGTTCATGATCATAAAAGTGTTAGAACGGGCGGTTGAAATCGAATCGGGGTTAAATTTTTGAGTATTGAGCTCTGCTTACCAAGCGAGGCCTGGCTACCGCTAACGCCCGCTCAATATCCTTCTTAGCCCAAACGAGCAAGCCGCACCATGTAAATGCTCGCTCATCAAAGAGTGCTACACTCGCACCATTCCTGCCTCCCAAGCAAAAAGCTCGCTCGAGTTCATGAGAATGCTCGCTCAGATTCATATGCACTCCGTGGATGAAGCTGTCGACTAAGACAAACGCTGCTCGCTCTTCTTCTATAAATGCCCCCGGCCGTTCATTATACAAAACCACAAAATATTTGAAAAATACCACAAACTTTCTCCTTTTCACATAGATTCTTCGTTATTAACCCGATCGAGCGATTTCAAGTCTCACAAACACCTCTTGATCCCCTATTTTCATTTGACTAACCCAAATCCATCAACAATCTCTCGATTTACAAGATTTGACACCCAATCTAGTGCGGTTTTCAAAGTCAAAAAAATCTGATTTTTGGTCGATTTGTTCATTGTCCGACTTTTCTTCAACTCCATAGTCATCCTAGCATCCTTTTTGGTAAGATAACTAAACTTTTCATGCTTTAATTCCTGCTTTTTCCGAGGTTCGATTTTTCGACTCGAACCTTAAATGAATCACACCGATTAGGCTTATTATTGTTTGTTTTGTTTTGTTTGTGCTTTGGTGATGCTGTGGATGGTTTTGACTGGTTTGTGACGCTCGCATTACGGTTTTGGGTTGGTTTGTGTTGGTGGTGTTGGGAAATCCCGATTAGATGATAATCGGGTTGGTGTTTGCTTGTTTTTGCTTTGGGTTTGGTGCGGTTGTCGCGTGGAGATATCATGGTGCGTCATCGTGGTAAGCGAGGGGCCTCGACAAAAATGGTATGGTAAGGAGATTGCTGTGAGATGCGGTAAGAAGAAGAAAGTCGTGAACCCGTGCCGGTAAACTCCAACTGGCGGGATTGAGTTTAGAGAACGCACATAACCCTCGCTAGTGGAAACTCAGGCTCATGCTAGGGCCTCATTGAGAGATGAATCTGATTCGGCACGCATCACTGATTAGTACTTGGTACGGAAGAAGCAAATTGAGCCAATGGTTAGGAGAGCAAAGTGGAGCAACCAAGCTATGGTTGAACCAAGAGCAGAGGCACCTGTGAGTCGAGGGGTGAGCCAAGAGAGGAAAATGTTAGGCCACCGTTGGTAACCCCGAGATTGAGACTCAGCCTCCCGATCCTATTTGATAAGCGATTTCTCAACAAAAAGCACAGTGATATGTATGCCCACCATTATTCACACCGATGCCGGATGTCGATAGAGAGAGTTTCACCCTACGACATCGATAAAGAGTTTAGGAAGAATTTGACTCATCGAAAAGTGGAAGGCGTTAATGACAACTCCGGAGTGGAAGGTGAATGCTACGGTGGTGCGTGAGTTTATGCAAACTTTTCTCGAGCCGAGCCTCGTGCCGATAGTGAAGGTTCAGGAGTGAAGGTGCCGCTTACGGCTAAGGCAATTAATGAGAAATACGGTTGCAAACGCTTGTGGGTTGGATTACAAGGGGAAATCAAGGCTCGAAGGATGCTAGTGGGGACCCATTGAGAGACCTCCTGGTTGTTGGTTTGCCCGGATGTTCGATGGACCCTTGGAGATGGCGGAGTAAGGAAATGGGCTTGGTCACCTCCGCCTTAGGGTGAAGATTGAGAGGTTCAAGGTCGTTCATCCAAACCGCTTCTACCCAAGAATAACTTGACTCATTTCCACATTGCTTCGATCTCGGGATGTTGTATGCCTTAAATTATAAATTAAATGTGGACGTGGGCCAGAAATTTATGACGAAGTGTGCACCAATCAGAAAGTCTACTCAATGCAGCTTGATTTGTCCCCATCTCATCTATAGCTTGTGTAAGGATGCCAAGGTACCGAGTACACCGAGGAGCACAAGCTCCAAGAACCTCCCATGTTGAAGAGAGAAAGCCTAAGACTGGCGATTCGGCGTGATGCCGTATGGCGCCGGCGCCTAGTTCATCTTCCGCCCTCGCCAGGCACCCCTGCTTCACTTTTTCTCCCTCGCCGCCGAGGTTGAGTATGGTCACCAGCTTTAGAACCGGATGGGAGGATCGTGAAGCGCATTAATGGATAATATCCTCGACTTCTTCCTACAAATGTAGTCAGTAGAATGCCGACGGATCCCGATGCGTCGCCTTGTATCATTGATTATCAATTTTCGCACGATATTGAGCGAGCTATTACATAGATTGTGGGTCGAGGATGCCGCCGCATACCGCTTCAAGATGGATCATCGTCACCGAGGAGACCGAAGAGATTGAGGCAGGAGGCTACTACCAAGCTCCTACTACCGCCGCCGATGATGATGCCCCGACGACGTGATTTTTTATTGTTTATGTCGTTCTTTTATTGTCTCGTGGTCCGTGTTAGGGTTGGTTAGAGTCAGTCTGCCGCTTTGATACGGGCTTGTGCTACTTTATATGCTACTCAATTTTTGGATGTTACTATTTGACGGTGATGGTTTTGTAAGTTTTAAGGCATACTACTACTTTTATTCGTGTCTTGGTCAAGTTATTTGTAAGCAATCGTGGATGATTTCTACATTACGTGCCTCTGTGGCCTCTCTATTATGCTTAGATGTTCAAGTTTTTTACCCAGTAGGGTTATTTATCCATCTATAGCATTCTATTTTGTGCGTGACATATTAAGTGGTTTCTGTGAGTTTTCTGACGTGACAGGTCTTATTATTGTTATACCCCCATATCCCTATTATCTTATTATTTTGGCACGCAGGACCATGTCCCGTGGCATTCTTTGCATTGTTTCTATCTCCGCTGACATAGGATACGGGTCATGCTTACACGCTGGTCGTTACGGACTCGATAGCGCCTTTCGCGGTTTCCATGCTAAGACTTCTTTTCTATCTCATTCACACATGAGGACATTGCTTCATTCAAGCGGGGGTGGATACGACTTAGCTTTGTATTGATGGTTTGTTTGTCAAATGTGCCAATTTTGTGATATACTTAGTCTGGTGTCCATTTTCGAGTCGATTTTTAATATTTTCCAAGGATTCAACGTCCGTCTGTATGTTTTAATTTCATATTTTCTTGGTAAATGACTTAGCGAGATAC
The DNA here is from genome assembly GCA_026214975.1 of Gentiana macrophylla. Taxonomy (NCBI): domain Eukaryota; kingdom Viridiplantae; phylum Streptophyta; class Magnoliopsida; order Gentianales; family Gentianaceae; genus Gentiana; species Gentiana macrophylla. The sequence continues at coordinate 15,009,174 of CM047807.1, read as the reverse complement.
ATCGAATGTTTATAGCAAGCACGCTAGGTTTATCCTATAAACAGAATTTCTTTCATGACGCGTTTAGCTTCAATTTCATAGGCCTTGTGGATCTAGTGAACGATTATGGTAGACTTGAGCACAATTCATCGCTTAGATCCCATATTATAACTTCGGAGGCTAAATAGAAGGATTAACTTTGGTAAGACACAGGGATGACGATCCCGGTGCTTTTTGACCGACTGAGCCAAATAAGCCAAAATCCAAACATTTTATCCTTGTACCCTCTCTAAGCCTTGAATAGGAAGGTCGACCACCGTCCAAAATGAGCCGCTTTGGTTACTTAGCCTGTATTATCCTAACCTTGAGCTATATTATTGGTCACGTTCCTTTTTGATTACCCTACGAGTGGACTTAGTTGTTACTTTGAACACTTTTGCTTTAATCAAGTGTTGGGTGGGAGATGGTGCGATTTGAAAGAGTTGGTTAGTACGAGCTAGTATTCTTAAGGGGATGAGCTTGAGTTATCCGTTGATTAGGCATTTGGTTTGAGAAAGAATAATGTTTGAAAAAGAAAATGGAAAAATTTGAAAGCATAAGAAAAAAGGAAAAAGAAAGAAAAAATGAATAAAGTTTGAATAAGTGGTGAGCCAAAGGAAGCCGGAGTGGACTCATTTTGTGTATATATTTATATGATGTTGGAGTTCAGAGTTGTTATCCCGAGTAAATGTTGATCAAAGGAGTGTTGGTGTAGTCTACATGGTTTTGAGGAGGAGATACACATTATGATAAGGTTCACTCGTATTTTTCTATTCTCTAGTTCCCAAAATTCTTTCGTTAACCCGCCTGAGCTCAACGTTATAACCCTTAAACTCATCTTTGGACCGTGTTTAGCTTTGGTTGGTCCCGATTAGTGGAGATGTTATTAATATGAGCTTTAGCGTAGTCGCAATATCTAGGCATCTATAATCTAGACCGGTGAATTTGGTTTATGACTTTGAAGCTATGTCACACACACTTTCCGTTTGTTTGATAACGATTGAGTCAAGATGTTTGCATTCACTATTTTACTTATCTTATACGTTGACGATGTGAGTGATTTTACATGTGTTTGTCTTGTTGATCCTTTGGTCTCTTTTAATATGCCTGTTTACTCGAGGACAAGCAAAGGCTAAGTGTGGGGTGGTTGATGGGAGTCAACTTCACTGCACTTTTGTATGTGATCTAGCCCACGTTTATCACTTTATTGGAATGTTCCGGGTAGATATAGATCATTTCGAGAGTAATATCGTGAGTTATCATGACGGGAGTTAAAGCTATCGATCGATAGTAAACTCCGCCTTTTTGATGATATTTACTTCTTTTCCGAGCACTTTTGTCCTGCTGAATTACGCGTGGTGTTTGTTTGTATGTGTCATTTCAGGACTTAGGTGACTCGAGGACCCGGAAGGAGATGTTTTGAAGTGAGAAACATGTTCGTGGCACGAAAGTAACATGAAAGTGGAGAAAAATCAAGTTTGGAGTCAAATCAAGGCAAACGGGCGTTTGCTCTACTCAAACGAGCGTTTGCGGAAGTAGCATTCGATACTGAAAGTTGGCCTAGATGACGGACGAGCGTCCAAATTACCCGCAAACTAGCGTTTGGATGGGTTCAACTCGAATACTGAGCTCATATTCAGCAAACGGGCGTTCAAGACAATCCAAACGGGCGTTTGCCCTCAAGACATGATCCATGAACTAGCGTTTAGGAGAAGCCAAACGCTGGTTCACTGAAGAACAAGCCCTAATTAAGAATCAGATTTCCAGGAAAACGGGCGTTCTACGAGGGCAAACGGCCGCTTGCCCAAGACAACGAGGAAAATTCAGCCCTACACTATAAATACGCGACTTTCATTCAACACTTTTATAACCCTGGTCGACTTTATACACTTTTGGGGCGATCTTGATGCGGTTTTAGTGTAGGTTGATCAAAATTTGATCCGTGGATTCCATAGATAACACCGGTCGATTCTAAACACTTGTTGCTTAGATTTCAATATTACTTCCAAAGATTCAACTTTTAGATTGCGTTTTCACTTCGTTATTTTGTGGATCGATTTCCGAGATTTTTTTTTATGGTAATTATTACTTTTTATTTCATTGTTCTTAGTTTAATTTCAATTCTTAATTCCGTTATTAGCATAATTATGAGTAGCTAATTAGTTGTGTAGCCGAATTATGTGAAAGCGGTGAAAACCACTAAGGGGGATGAGATTGGGAGTAGTGTAGTGCATAATTGAATGTTTTAACGATTAATCCATGTCCTAAAACCTATTATAACATCTTTGAATTAGATTGATCACCTAGTTCACTTGTCACACACATTGAACTTATAGATGTATTTTGCGGTGAGATGTGGGATAAGGGGTTTTGGGATCGTTATTGTAGATTCGGCCTAGTTGTTAGGACCGTTTCCAATACAGAGGTTTGTCATTGTTGTTCGAGCAACTCAGAGAACTTAATCATGTTAGTGGTAATCGGTTTCTAAAAGGAGAATCGGTTAGCTTCACATAAGGTGGTTAGATCGAGTTGTTCAATCTAATCACCGAGTAATTGTGAGTTGGCACCCGTGGATGTCGTTGAACTACATAGGATAGGTAGGTCGGTTAAGACACGCCCCTTGTCAAGTCCTCCCTGGGGGTAAAAGTAGCCCGTGGGATCATAGTTCGCTATACCTTTTAATATTTATAAGTAAAACAGCTTAGTATAATCTTTATTTCGCATTAGTATAATATCTTCCACCATCATTTTGGCTTGAACTAAGTTCTACGTTAGCTTTGGTACTTAGACATTACTCCTGTGGATACGACCTTGTGACCACTATACTCCCGCTTGACCCAATACTGCGTCCGAAAGTTAGCGGTTAAGTATTTTGCTATCGAGACCCGTTAGAATCACATGCCTCTGCCTCTGTATGGTCTTCAATTATTTTGCCGCTCCCCAAATATACTTAATGCCTTCGATGCCGATTGGGATGGTGACAAATATAACTATGCCGACCCGGTAGCCACATGGTCTACCTCGGTCGCAATTTATCTCTTGGAGATCTAAGAAACCAAACACCATTGCCCGCCTCTGTCTTCGAACCCGATACAGTGTCAGAGCTACCGCCATAGTCAAGCCATGCACTTACTTGGATCTCGCCTCCCAATCAAGACAATTCGATCATTTACCAAAATCAAGCATTGATTTCACTAAAACCAACCTACCTCCAACCGAGAGGAATGAAGCCTTCCAAAATGCAAGATTTTTCATGAATCATTATATGGAGTTGTTTAAATATTGTCAATAATGTAGGAGAGATTAAGGAAGAACGAGTTGATAAAGTTAGTTAAGGATAATTTGCTCAAAACATAATGTAATTTATCTTTGTTACCTAAAACGAGTCATTGTTTTGATTTTGATTAGCGAGATAAATATATCTTAATTTTTGGAGTTTTTATTTGCACCACACCAATCTACTCATGCACCACTCTATCTCAGACATTACAATTGAAACCGACTTTAAGGAAATCGGGTTTTGAAGCCTAGAACCGACTTTTCAGTGCAATTGTGAGAACCGACTTTGATAAGTATGTTCTTGTTCCTTAACCTACTTAAAAGTCGGTTTCTAGACTCAGAATGTACTTTTTACAAAATCGGTTCTAACTGTGAGTGTACATATACATAGTAGTAGTGTACAAGTAGATCTAGTGTGATGCAAATAAAAACCCCTTAATTTTCTTTTAGAAAGAAGAAGACAAATATCATATCCGACAAATTCTCATTGTTTTCTTCCCTAACTTCTTAGGGCACTAGTGAAGCAGGCTATATGGTGTCATATCCCTAAAATGAAGATAAAAATAGAGTTTACCCCAAAATAGCTTCCATGCCAGAGTCCCTATCCCTATTTATTTTTAAGGATATGAACGATTAAATCCCTACTTGTGGGGATGCACTATTCACGTCCCTAAACATATTTAATTATTAAAAATTATAGGGATAGGGATAGGGATCTTACTTGAGTGAAATAATAAATATTTAATATGTATGAATAGGGTTGTGAGGTAGAATATGTATTATTTAATATTATTTGAAATGTTATAGGGATAAGGATAGGAATCTTGTTGTGGAGGTTTTGAATTGAGATGTTGTAAAATAGGGATATATATTATTTTATATTATTTAAGGTAAAATTTGGGCCTCAGATAAAAGTGCTTACTTACACTTGTCAAAAGCTATTTATGACCCCTAATTTTTATTTTTTTTATGTTTCTTGTGGAAAAAGAAAATTCAAAGAAGATGCTTATTATGTAATTTGTTTTTTGAGAATTTATGTAACTTTTGTTCAGACATATTGCACAAGGTAAAAGTCGACGTAAAACCCAATGAACCCAATCCAACCCAAAACCAAACCAAACCAACCCGAAAAACCTAAACCAATTGAAACCCAAAAATTTTGGGTTGGTTTTTGACCAACCAAAAACGTTTTGGTTTGGTTTGGTTTTAAATTTTTATTCGGGTTGACCTAACCCAACCCGATAATGCACACATAATAATTTTTCTTTCATAAATGTGTTTTCTTTAATGATTATTTGTTGAAATGTGTTTTCCATAACGATAATCGGTATGCATATATGGTGTCAAACTTGAATTTAGATATAATATGTGTGTAGATTTTATAGCATGAATGTGTGAATATAGTTTCATGTTTTGTAGATGAAAACCCTAAACCCAACCTGCATCGACCCGAAACCAACCCGAACCAACCCATTGGGTTTTATAGTCATTTGGTTTGGTTTGGGTTAGTTTTATTTAGAACCAACCCGACTTATACTATATAAAACCCAACTCAACCCATCCCAAGCTCATTTCTAACACAAGGTTATGTTTTGTCATATTGCAAAAGGCATTAGTCTGCCGAATACAGTCTAGCCTGCACTTCCATTTGGAGATATGTTTCACATAAATCAAAATCATTTCACAATTTTCAAATTGTTAGAATCTGTTTTCAATATTTTTTTTTTTGGTTAGAATATGAGCTTCCGACAAGGGAAAACCATTTCACAATTATCAATCTGTTAAAATCTGAGCTTCCGACAAGGGAATATGTTTTTTACCCTAGTGTAATGACATGGGTATGACCGGCTAGTAAGTCACACAAACGGTGTAAATTGGGGTTGAAAAGCGGGTCAAATTGGTCCAACTTAGATTCAGCCTACAATCAGGACCTAGGTTCGAAGGATTCAGTCAGGAACAAGCCGACCTCACTCGGGTCGCTCTCTATCATCATTTAGAATAATCATATTTCATTGATTCAACTTAACGGAGAGAGTATAAATATATAGGGTTCGGTGACTTAGTCAATAAATCAACTACAAGATAAATACGACGATAATAATATTTAAAGTAAATGTAATATTTAAATCAGTATTATCCTCGACATGCCCCCGCAATCCCGTGAGAAGTGGGTGAACACGGAGATTGAACTTTAAACTAGAAAAACAAGGCCGAGCCAACGGTTTGGTGAGGACAACGGCTAACGATCCTTCGAGGAGATAAACGAGATCTTGAGCTTTCCGGCGAAGAACTAATTCACGAACATGGTGGAAGTCGATCTCTATGTGCTTCGCTCGGACATGAAACACGGATTGTGAGCAAGATAGGTGGCGCCAATATTATCACACCAAAGAGTAGGCGGGAAGACAACGGAACTCCGCATCTCACGAAGAAGATCGCAAAGCCACCGACGCTCGGCGGTGTTAGAAAGAGTCTTGTACTCAAAGATCGCGTGCCACTTTTGAAATCGTCAAGTGTTGCTTAGTACGCCAACTAATGAGATTATCACCAAGAAAAACACAATATGCCCCAATAGAACGGCGATTATCACCGCCGCCAGCCCAATCGAGTCGAATAAGCCCGGAGCAAAATAAAGGACCGGCGGGTGAAGAAGAGACCATCGATATAGTGTTCTTCACATACCAAGAATACATTTAACGGCAACCCAAGTGAGTCTCGGTAGGCGATTGCATGTACTTACTAACCTTGTGCAACCCAATGATCTATCGATTTTGCAAACGAGATTAAGGGTTGGACTCCCACCGCTTATATAAGGCGAGAAGCAACGGACGCGTCGGTTCAATATTTGAAAACATTAATTGCGTAACGGTTACCGAGGTGTGCAAACCAATAAGAGAATGCGACCTATTGAATCAACAATCATATCGAGATCTGAAATTAAGGCAACACTTTGTATTCCGCTCTTAGCCGTTATATTTGGCAAAGATCGATCGCCTTAATCACGGAACATTCTCAATATGATCGAATTTGGCTAGGTTGCTCTATAGAAATTATGATGAAATAGTCCGCCTATCACCCAAGACAACAAACATAAGTCCAACCGCTTCGCACGACATCATATCGAACTCACCTTCATGCAAATCTTATCTAAGACCGGTCTCTTTGGCACGACAATCTAAGTCTCGTCACTCGCACGGCATTGTGCGGACTTACGCTTTTAAGCATGACGTATTCAAGCCTGTTCACTCCTAGCACGGCACCTTAGACCCGTCTGCTTTATAGCTCGGTGCCTTGCAGCGAGTCACTTTTGAGTCATAAAAGCTGCTAAAGCCCATTCGCTCCATAGCACGGAACCTTCAAATGTCGTCTTCATAGCGCGGCATCTAAGCCCGTTAAAGCAATAGCGTGGCACCTAAGCCCGTCTTCATAGCACGGCACCTTGCAGCAAGTCGCCTTCAGGTCATAAACGCTGCTAAATCCCATTCACTCCCCAACACGGCATTCACAATACACTTACGAGCCTTACACTAACATAGCGGGTGCTTCTCTACAATACTCATCTCGGCACACGGTGAATCGATAAGAGCTTACTTCTTGACGTATTCATGTGTGCACATGACTAAATCAATGAGTAGAGGCCATTGATATGCCAAGCCATAAAGAGTCCTTGGATCCATATTGGGCCTGTCACGTAGGCTCATTGAAGGATAGGGTCCTCGGCCCAACTAGGTTGCACCGACATTAGCCGGACTAGGCCGGGTGTAATCCAGCCCGCCTCTTGTCATACTTTATTATGTCTTGTCATATCTTAATTACCATCATTAGCAACTCGCGCCTATAAATAGCGGCACATGTAACACATAAAAGGGATCGATTACACAAAGAAGATACACTCGCTAATTAAATTCGACAATGAGCTCACCTCTTTCTTGTTCTTCCTTCATCTTTGCCTTCATAAAACCTTGAGCACCGCCATGGACCATCGGAAAAATCAAACACTTCACCGGATATCCTCCTCAAACAATGATTTCCTTAACTTGTTTGTGATAATTCACATTATCAACAAAGGCAAAAGAAGCTAAAACATATTTCAAAATTCTTGATATCGGTTACAATTCAAATTTATCTAGAACAAGAAAGAGGACGGGTGTTCTCATTATCTTCTTATTTACGACATCCGCATTGTTCTCTTAAATAAGATGTCGTAAATAAGAAATATTTGAAATCATTTAAAGAGAACAATGCGGATGTCGTAAATAATGACCAATAATTTGAAAGATGTCATAAATAAGAAAGAGAACAAGAAAGAGAACAATAATGCATTTGTAGTCCATTTTGTGGTCATTGGATCTATACATGTAATCATATGAGATAGAATATGATTTATTAATGTATATTATAATTAAAGTGTTGTGACTTTTAATATTCTATAACGAATTTATTTGTAACGCAATACTTTATTATTTGTCCAAAATTTTAATACATGTTATAAAATAGATGTAAATTTTATCAATTTAAAATTTAATTCTATACATGTTATGAAATAAAATGAATTTGCTTTAAAACTATAAGCGTAGTCCGAGGATACATCCTATAATGCAAATTTTATTATGTTGGTATCGTCGTGTTCGAACCAAATAATGGAGGAATTGTTGAGTTTATGTATTTACAACAATCATTGAGGTGCATCATTGTAAATAACGTGTGTGCAACCGTATGATTATTTGTGTGAATTAAATCAGGTTTGATTTAAACCCTCGTGATAATTTTTAAATAATTAAAAATTTATGGTTGTATCTTGTGGAATACACGCTGTGTTGAACTGAATTGTTACCGGATGACCGGTAAGTGGAATATGAAACGTTGCAGTAATAATTATTGAAAACGTTTCATTGTCAAAGTTAATGAGAATTAACAGCAATCATGGTATTGATGATTATTAATTCTTAAAATGTCTATAAAGTTCAGAGATTATGAATAGTAATCATTAATTTATGATTATTTAAAAAGTTCAACTGTCATAGTTAACGGGATTTAATAGTGGTGTTGATGACTATTAAAATGAATGTAAAGGTTTTAACTAAACCTAGATAATAAGTAGAATATTGATATTCTACAAACCGTTTAATGACATTGAAGATAATGAGGCTCTGATGCTTTTAAATGTTATAAGAGTGAAGGTGGGAAACAACTTAGCATACGGATTTAACTATCCGTAGTGACTGTGGTGGTGGATATGATGTACCGTTTCATGAGTCTTGCTGAGGCGCCGGCATCATTCATCAAACAACTACACCATACACACACCAGTCAAAGGGTATTGCTGAACGCAAGAACTCAACTCTTAAAGAGCTGATGAATGCTACGTTGTTAAGTTCAGGAGTGTCTCAAAACTTGTGGGGGGAAAAGCTATCCTATTTAGCAATTATCTTTTGAATAAGATACCCCGAAAGAAACAAGAGAAAACTCCTTATGAACTATGGAAGGGTAAACCTCCATCCTACAAATACTTGCGAGTGTGGGGGTGCCTTGCAAAAGTGCTCGTACCTACACCCAAGGTATTAAAGGTAGGATAAAAAAAACTGTTGATTGTATATTCATTGGATATGCACACACTAGTAGTGCTTATCGATTTCTTGTGTATAAATCAGATAATCCTGAAATACACAAAAATACGATAATGGAATCAAGAAATGCATCATTCTTTGAGAATGTATTCCCGGCTAAAACAAATGAACCTAGTTCATTAAAGCGTGTTCATGTTCAGGATCACCCTTCCGAACAAGTGAATGAGGAAGAGCCAACTGACGTTGATCCAAGAAGAAGTAAAATGTCTAGGACTGAAAAATCTTTTGGTAAAGATTTTATCACATATATGATAGAGACAGATCCTCAAAATTTCAAGGAGGCGACAACTTCTTCTCGAAGGTCAATGTGGAAAAGCAGCAATAAATAGTGAAATAAATTCTATATTGCAAAATCATACATGGGAGTTAGTTGATCTACCTCCGGGATGTAAACCATTAGGATCAAAATGGATCTTTAAAAGGAAAATGAAACCTGATGGATCTATTGATAAATATAAGGCCAGACTGATAATAAAAGGTTACAGTAAAAAAGAAGGTCTTGACTATTTTGATACATATTCTCCAGTAACGAGAAAAACATCCATTAGGATGGTACTTGCTATAGCCGGCTGCGTAATTTACAAGTACACCGGATGGATGTAAAAATAGCTTTCTTAAATGGATATTTAGATGAAGAAATCTACATGGAACAACCTGAGGGTTTTTCTAGCCCAGGACAAGATAAGAAAGTGTGTAAATTAGTCAAGTCTTTGTATGGCTTAAAACAAGCACCAAAACAATGGCATGTGAAATTTGATCATGTTATGCTTGAAAAGGGTTTCAAAACCAATGAATGTGATAAATGCATTTACATGAAAGAAACAAAAGATGGCTATGTCATTTTGTGTCTTTACGTTGATGACATGGTTATTATTGGAAGCAATGATAAGATGATCAAATCTACCAAAGATCTGTTAAACGCCAGATTTGAAATGAAAGATATGGTTTTAGCGAGAGATAATATCGAATTAAATTACAAGAAATTCTAATGGTCTAATTTTGAGTCATCTAATTATATTGATAAAATCTGGAAAAATTCAATAAAGATGATTCAAATGAAGCGAACTCCGATAGATCAGTCGGCCTTTGTTAAAGAATAAAGGTGAAAGTGTGTCTCAATTAGAGTACGCAAGGATTATTGGAAGTCTAATGTACTTAATGAGTTGTACTAGACCGATATCGCTTTTGCTTTGTTGGCAAGCTAAGCGAGATATACTAATAATCTGAGTAATGATCATTGGAAAGCAATAGTGAGGTTCTTGAGATATTTAAGATATACTCGTAAGTATGGCCTTCACTATACAAGAGAACCTACTGTTATAGAAGGATATACTAATGCAAATTGGATATCAGATTCAAAGGATTCAAAATCCACAAGTGGTTTTGTATTAACATTAGGAGGTGGAGCTGTGTCTTGGAAATCTTCTAAACGAAATGTGATAACCAAATCCACAATGGAATCTGAGTTTGTAGCTTTAGATAAATGTGGAGAAGAGGCGAAATGGTTGCATCAATTCCTGAAGGATGTTCCTCAATGGCCAAAACACATGTGCCAGGAATATGTATTCATTTGTGACGATCAATCTGCGATTGGACGAGCACAGAACAAAATGTATAATGGTAAGTCAAGGCATATACGCCGAAGACATAACTCCATTAGACAACTACTTTTTACTGGTACGATTACCTTAGACTATGTTAAGTCGAGGGATAATCTTGGATCCGCTAACCAAAGGGTTAAATAGAGAAGTAGTTGCAAAGTCATCAAGTCCATGGAATAAACTTTTGTGAAGGAAAACCCTACCTTGTAGATTGGAGATCCCAAGATCTTGGTTCAAAGGGACAACCTAACTGCAAAAGTAGAGATAACTGTGGGGGGTTACCCTCCATCTCATTCCTAAGATGAAAAACAGTGAGAACGAGGATAAGCTTACCAGTAAAGCTTTTAATGATTTGTGTAAGAAGAATAATTTGAGAAATTCTAAATTACAGAATCACTATATGAGAGAGAAGAGGAGCCGCTTCAAAGGGAATTTGAGAAGTAGGCGCAATTCTTAGAAACTCTTCCGAACTAAGCGAGATGTCCACGGCCAAAATGGACATAACCGCAAGAACTAAATGTTGCTAGGTAGATGCATTGTGGTAAATATGTCATCGTTTACATCAACAACAGAATAGTTCAAGGACATCGCGTCTACTAATCAGCTAGTAAAGTAAACATATCTTATCAAGGGAAGGTTCAAAGGGTCACACCTACCTATCCTATGCATTCATCTACCGCTGAACTCTCCATGTCATTCTTAGATCCTTTGCTAGGGTTTTACACAATTTCCATTCATGTGGGGGATTGTTGGAAAATTGATGGTTAAAATGGAATATTTTAAATGATATGTCATATTGTGCCTATTGGGCTTAAGTGTGTGAATGGAAAGTGTTATGGAAAGGAAAAATGGGAAGAAGCTATTTCTCCCACATTGGTTGGAAGAAGGGAAAATAGTCAATATTTATATGATGTTGTTTTAGTGTAGTTGGAATAAGAAACCAACTTTATACATGATCTCGCGCCTGCGAGAGGGGGGTGCAAATCCAATCCGGATTTACCACAGGGCTTGTGCATGCTGCGTGTCATGCGTACCGAATGCAACTTCGATTCGAAGGTTCACGGTTAGAGTTCGGTTTTGCAAATAATATCTTTATTTTATTTTTCCAATCTTGAATGCTCTTGAATGCTGCTGTGAGACTGTTCCAATTCCAACTGAGGCGTGTTTAAGCTGAGACCTTCCAGTTTTACTACACTTATGACATCCAATACAGAGTCGGTTTTGCAAATAAAATCTTTATTTTATTTTTCCAATCTTTGAATGCTCTTGAATCTCACCATGAGACTTTTCCAATTCCAACTGAGGCGTGTTTAAGCTGAGACCTTCGAGTTTTGCTACACTTATGACATTCAATACAGAGTTGAGGCTGTTCATTCCATATTCCATCAGTTTATCCACTCTCCTCTACTAGAGCATGCCTATATAAACAGCCACAAATACAACAGGAATAGAGAGCTTACGAACCAAAAGCTGATACACCGAAATTCCTCCTCCTTCTACCTTTCTTATGTAAAATAGAGAGTTCAAGCAAATAGTTCTTAAACAAGGAAGATATGGTGCAACCTGTCCTTGTTAACCGTTCTATCCTGGAGACTAACGTTCCATTGAAGCTCAAGCACTTTCGACGGTGATGGGGCGAATTAGTCTTAAGGAAAGTGTGTTACACACACGGCTCGGTTTCCTTCCACTTTTAATCTGCTTCAAAACAAAGCGTAAGTTGTTTTGTTGTAATTCGATTTGATTTGTTTTAATTTCTTTTGTTGTAATTTTGCTTATTCGTTTTCTAGTCGATTTAATCAGATTGTGCCCAGTTTACTACATAGAGTGCAACAAGCACTTCTTTTTTTTGAAACATTTTCATGTTCTTAAAAGTTAAAACGTGGAGTATGGATACCCGTACCACATTGATTGAAAGAACACATTTTTACATTACGTACATATGTGAGAATAATGACTTGCGGTTGTTGATCAAGTTTCAAGTGGGACTCCAAAGCAAGAAAAGGGATTGAGATGCCGGGTCGACGTCTGCCTTCATCCATCAAAGTTTATCAACATTATTACGCTTGCGATGTTATTGTTTGCGGCGAGGAAGAAGAAGAAGACAGGCGTCATGTATACAGGACTAAAGATTTTTGTGATCCCCTTCCTATTCCTGAACCTGAAGCTGATGAATGCTTCGAACATTCTGGGTGTTCTACGTGTGATATGGAATATAAATTCTACAAGTTCAAAGAAGATCAATGAGACTAGTTCATGAGTTGAACCAGTACTTTTCTTAACCTTCATCTAAATATACGTATTGATAGTGACACAATAAAATGATCACAACATTGTGTACAACATATTTTGAGACTATTGATTATGATATGAGACACTTGAATCATATGGGTCTAATAAAAGAGCAATGATAGAGACACAACGAATATACACAACCAATTACCACAACGTTGATCTACACCACTGGTTTTTGTGGCAACTTTATTAATTGATCTAGGTCCCACAAAAATCAATGGTGTAGATCAACGTTGTGGTAATTTGTTGTATGTATTCATTGTGCCTTTATCATTTCTCCTACTAAAAATCAATTCCTCAAAAGTTTATTGGGCAATTAATATTGTTTCACCCACCATATTAAGAGATGGATTTCCTTCACCTCATAACCTAGGTTTTGGGGATGAGGTCCCTCCTCTTGTATGGGTTTAGGCTAGATTTTCTATATGGTATCAGAGCCACCAATTTATATTGCAAGTGCTGGGCTCTTTGTTATAGGCCCACACTTGAGGGGACCTGTTAAAGTTGAACCACATTGGGCACTTTGACCCTCAAGTCGGAGAGTGAATATCCCGAATGCCAACTTGCGGAATAAAAACTGAAACTACTGTTTTCCTCCAACATTAGTATGACAATCCGTTTCCATGTGTCGTGCATTCATGGAAGACTGGCTTCTGTGCAATATATAAAGCCGAAACATTAGTATGACAATCCATTTCGATGTGTCTCGTGCATTCATGGAAGAGTGAATTCTGTGCAATATATAAAGCCGAAGGACTATCATAGTGAAGATGCATCCCACAATAAGCTAGATGTAATAATTTCTTCTACCACTTATGTTCACACGTAATAGCGACCACATACCGATATTCCGCCTCGGTAGAGGAGCTAAAACGGTATGTTGTTTCTTAGTCTTCAACAAAGCTGGGTGAGAATCGAGAAGAACAAAAAAGGCCGCCTCTCAATCTGTTGGCGGTATTGCATGAATCGGAACATAATGTGGACGGAGTATGCCAAATCGAAGGCGAGTGAAACCAAGTTATACAAGCCGACCTACTAGGCGTCGATATCGTATCGGATCATCCAATAATAGGCTATTCGCAAGAACTAACCGATAATTACGCTCCATGGGAAATTCAGCCGGTCTCGCACCAAAAATACTGGTTTTCGGGATAATATCCCATGCATACTTGCGTTGAGACAAAAAAATTTCTTGACAGTTTCGAGGCACTTCTAAGCCAAGAAAGTACATTAGGACCCCCAAATCTTTCAACTTCAAACACTGCCCGACATATTGTTTAAAAACCTCCATTGTAAGATGAACATGTAAAAACGAGTTTGAACATGTTACACAAGCCCAAATCACACCCATTCAAACCCAAATCACCCATCCGAACCAAAATCACACCCATTCAACCCAAATCACACTCATTCGAACCTAAATCACTCATCTTCTTCAACCCCAAAATCCATTCGAACACCCACTCAAGCATGAAGAAAACGAGTATAAAATTGAGCAAGATGAAAGCAGTATAAAATAGAGAAAGAATAAGAAGAAAGAAGAAAGAAGAAGAAGGAAGAAATAGAGAAGAAGAAGAAGAAAACGGGTAAGGGAATGGAAGAAGAAGAAGAAGAAGGAGAAGAAAAGAAGAAAGAAAAAGAAGAAAGAAAAAGAAGAAGAAAGATAGGAGGAGAGTTGAATTATATATTCAAAATTTGAATTTGGGAAGGGGAAATTTGGGAAAAATTCAATAGGGGGCATTTGAGGGATTTCAATAAATTTCGGATTTTCCTTTTCTTTTTAAATGTCTTTTGGTCAAAAGACTATTTGGACAATGTCTTGTAAAAAAGGACTATCTAGGCATTCCTTGGTACTCCAAACTTCTTTTCTAGTATTACAACTTATTATTAAGTGTTCAACATAGACTAGCCCAATTTTTTTCTCGTGGTGTATGCTTTCAAAAATATGTGTGTCGTTACTAAAATTTAATGGAGTGCAGGGCAAAATTAAAAGAAGGGTCCCTTTTAATGCACAATTTCTTTTTCTTTACATGTTTACATAAGTAAAATCACGATCAAGAAAACACTAAAGCTAGCATCTAACAATGTTGAAGCAGAAGGCAATAAAAAAGCGAAATGCGAAGCAATCTAACGTGAAAAGTATGACGGATAATTGAAAAACACGAGAAACAAGTAGAATACATCAATTTGACGTGGTTTCGGTGTTGTGCCGACTAATCCACGGACCGAAAATGAGAACTTTATTATGCACAGAAATTCAGGAAGATACACATTATTGTTGATTACAATAATTGGGTATTTATAGCATTGGAAACCTAACCCTAACTGCCATAACGACATATAGTGGAATTCCTATAAATGCCTCAGATGTGACTCAACTCAGTTGAGTCACCAACTACGTAACCAACCAGCTCAGATGTAGAACTCAACATTATTCATCATACTCAGCAGACTTCTCTCTGTTGACAAATGAATCCTCAACTGACACTTCACCCAGGTGACCACCCGGATTTGAATACTCTTTATCAGCAGACCATCACTCATCTAACCCCAGATTTAGTTTCACCAGACGTAGAGATCAAGTCACATTTGACAATGAATCTCCACATTGACTTGAATTCTCGTTCAAACAGATTGCATAATCATATGTACTGTACCAGATACATTCATTAATGCCAGATGTACTGTACCAGACTTCTCCACTGAAGCACTCAGCTGAATTGCCCTCAGTTGTGTCTTCTCAGATTCATGCTATAAGCTTTGGATGTTGAGAAAATCCAGACACAACAGAATCATGCTCTTCTGAATAAACTTGGTGAGCATATTAGCAGGATTATCATCAGTGCTGATCTTCCTCACCTGGATTATCTTCTCATTCCTTACAAAATGATATCTCACATTTATAGCTTGGTTCTCTCATGAGGAACTTGATCCTTAGCCAAACATATATATTGCACTCAAATTGTCACAATATATATCATCTTGATTCTGATGCAGACCCAAATCACTGACCAATCCTTTCAACCAGATCACCTCCTTGGCTGCTTTGTAAGAGCCATGAATTCTTCCTCAGTAGTGAATAAGGCCACTGTTGCCTGTAGGGCTGCCTTCCAGCTGGACACAGAATCACCCAAAGTGAAAACATAACCAGTCAGTGATTTTTTACTGTCTACATCACATGCATAATCAGAATCACAGTACCCTGTGACCAAATACAGAGTATCCCCTCCATGAATGAGTCCAACATCTGTTGTACACCTAATGTACCTGGACATCCTTTTCATAGCTTTCCACTGCACCTTTCCTGGTTGAGCCATAAACTTGCTGACAACACTGACTTCCTGAGCCAGATCAGGCTTAGTGGAGACCATTGCATACATCAGACTACCCACTGCACTGGCATTGGGAACTTTTGACATGTAGTCCTTCTTCTTAGCTGACTGTGAAGAATAAACAGTTAGAAGAGCATTGGATGCCATTGGGTCTCTAGTGTCTTGGTACCTGACATGCCAAACCGGGCTAAATTATTCTAAATGTAGCCCTTCTTAGACAAGAAAAGCTTTTTCTAACTTCTGTTTCTCTGGATCTTCATCCCCAAAATCTTCTTTGCTACACCCAAATCTTTCATCTCAAATTCAAGATCGAGAAGGTCCTTGAGACTCGAATATCATACCTCCTTTCAAATGACTATCAACATGTCATCCATATACAAGACAAGATATATGTATGATCCATCTCTCACCGATTGTGATATACACAAAAAGTCATATGGACTTCTATTGTAACCAAATGGATCTTGTAACTTTCAAACCGTTTATACCATTTGCCTTGGGACTTGTTAAGTCCATACATGGACTTCTTCAACTGCAAACATACCTTCATTGGCGGGAACTTGGAACCCTCTCGTTGAGTCATGTATATCTCATTATCTACATCACCATGTAGAAATGTTGTCTTCACATCTAAGCGCTCAAGTTCAAGGTCTGATGCGCCACCATTGCTAGTAACACTCGATGGTAGTAGTAAGGCGTCGACCACCGGTGAGAATATCTCATCATAGTCCACCATCTCTTTCTGGATGAACCTCGTGCAACCAAACATGCCTTATACTTGATTCCTCAAAGATATGTCATTCCTTCCTTCTTTTTGAAGACCCATTTAAAAATGACTATCCTCTTCTCCTATGGTACGCTTGACCGGATCTCAAGTCTAATTCTTCATTAATGTCTCAATTTCATATCCCGTAGCAAAGAAGCCATTGAGATGACACGAGAACATGTCATTGCTTCCTGTAAGTAGATGGTTCGAACCATCCACTTATTTTGCAACTTGAAGTGCATATCCAACCATATCCTCAAACCCATACCTCTTGGGAGGCACTACAAAAAAACAAATGAGCTTTTGCGACGGAATTTTTGCGACGGACTTTATTTCCGTCGCAAATTTACGTTCTGACGGATGTTTTTATGTTTGCGACGGGACATTTGGCGGGACCAATTTTTCCACTTGGCGGGCAATTTTGCGACGGAATTTTTATTAATTTGCGACGGAATATTTAATAAAATTTTATAAAATTATTTTATTATTCTAAATTTAGATGTTTGCGACGGAATTAGGGTTATTTTGCGACGGACATTAAATTCCGCCGCAAAACGGCGGATATCAGTCGCAGCATCCCTTTTCTTCCTCATTTCTCTTCTTCATTCCCCTCTTCTCACCCGCCACCCCTGCTGAAGCTCTTCCGGCGCCACCTCCTCCCACCACCGCAGCCCACCCACAGTATGCTCTTCCCTCCCCCCACCCCTCTCTCCCCCTGCCCGATTCCCCTCCTCCCCCCCGCATGCATATATATATATGTATGTATATATATATATATATTTTTTCGTTATATATATATATATATATATATATATATATATATATATATATATATATATATGTATGTATGTATGTATATGTATATATATATTGTATATGTATATGTATGTACAATTTTATTTTTTTTATATATATATTTTTTTTTTCAATTTATATTGTATATATATATTGTAGTATGTAATTTTTGTATATTGTAGTATGTAATATATTTTTTCGTTTTTTTTTTTTTTAAATGTTTTTTAATAATTTTTTTATATAGTGTATCATATGTAGTATAGATTTATAGATATATATGTGTAGTAATTATAAGTTAGAAAATGCTTACTTATGTGTATTAGTTAGATAAGTTAGGAAAATGCTTAAGTATGTGCAAAGCCGGATGTTGGTTGAATTGGTTGAATTGGTTTGTTGAATGCTTAAGTATGTGCAAAGCCGGATGTTGGTTGAAAATGCTTAGTTTAGAAACCGGATGTTGGTTGAATTGGTTTGTTGAATTTGGATTGAAATGATGATAAGTATGTGCTTACATGATAAGCATAACATACATAAGGTCCTCAAAGAGTCTTTGTTCCTACCCGTTTGGAAAATGGTACTTGGGGTACTTTGTTATCCGGCAAAGCCTCGAATTATTTTGACGTCGAACCTTTGACCATGAATTGAAAATTTAGGTTAAAGTGTTGTTAGTTTCATAGTAAGTTGAGTAAAACTCGAGTTTGCAAAAGTGTTGAGACAAACTTCAAAGACTATTGTTAGTCTCATATTTTGTATGATATGATGTGTAGGATTGAAAATGAAGAGAATAGAACGTAGTTGGATGTACGAGAGGTTGGATGCTAACAAGAAATTTAACCCGGTATTTGTGAATGGTGTGGAGGAATTCATAAAACATGCAAAGCGATTAGATTCGTTTCGGGCAAATAATGGAATGATGAAGTGTGCATGTAGTAAGTGTAAGAACACTAAATTTTCGATCGAACATGGCGTGAGATTACATTTAACTAAATATGGGTTTTGCGCAAACTACTATGATTGGGTGTGTCATGGTGAAGAGTTTCCCATTCGATCAACGTTCAAAGAAGAACGGAATGTGAACCCTTATCGGGGACATGGTTAATGACGCATTACGTGATAGGATTGATCACGTAAGAGAAGAATTTCTTAACCAAGAGGAGAACAATGAGACACCAAACCCTGAAGTTGCATCGTTTTTTGAAATCTTTGAAAACGCAGAGAACCAGATGTGATGGAAGTAGTGTCTCCGTCATAGCAAGCGGCTTCTAGGTTGCTCACTTTGAAATGTGATCACAACCTCTCTCACAAATGCGTTGGACGGGGTTACGGTTTGATAGGAGATATTCTTCCGAAGAATAACTTAATGACCTCGAACTTCTATCAAACCAAAAAGTTGTTAAAGGCATTAGAGCTACCCCATGAGAAAATACACGTGTGTCCCGCGGGGTGTATGTTATTTTGGGAGGAGGGCGAATCTGGACAAGTGTCGGAAGTGTGACCATGATTGATATAAACCGAAAGCGAACGCAAGAGGTCAACGTGTGCCTAACAAAGTGATGACTTATTTCCCGATTGGACCTGGACTCCAAAGGTTGCGCCGCCATGAAACATATAGGCAAGGAAATGAGGTGGCATGCGGAAAACCCCAGGACAAGCGGTATAATGGCCCACCCAAGTGACGATGAAGCTTGGAAGCATTTTGACCAAATGCACCCCGAGTTTGCTAAGGAGCCTAGAAATGTGCGGTTAGGACTTTGCACGAGACGGTTTTGCACCTTTTGGTAATTTTGGGAAGAACTACTCTTCTTGCGGCGATCATGGTTACACCATACAATCTTCCGCCCTGGTTGTGCATGAAAAGACGCTTTATATTCTTATCGATTGCTTGTACCGGGGCGAAAAATCCGAAGGAAACCTCGATGTTTATTTGCAACCATTGATTAAGGAGTTGAAGCATTTAAATTGTTGGAAACAGGGTTGTTTACTTATGATGTATCCACAAAACAGAATTTTCATATGAGGGCACACTAATGGACTATCAATGATTTTCCTGCGTATGGCATGTTATCCGGTGGACTACGGTGGTGTGAAAGCTTGTCCCTATTGTGGTGATGGAAACAAGTCGTTCGGCTCAAACATAGTGGTAAATGCACTTGGTTTGATTGTCATCGGCGATTTCTCCTCAAGACCATATTTTTCATGACTGATAAAGGTTTTGAAGTCCAAACAAGATGAACACGCGACTCCACCCGAGTAGATTGAGTGGTGAGGAGGTATGGGAATTTGTACAACACCTACCAAGCATCATTGATGGCTCAGATTCAGACTTGAAACGGCTTAAAAACTCCAAGAATGGTTGGTGGAAAAGAAGCATTTTTGGGATCTTCCGTATTGGAAAACATTGTTTGCTTCGACATTGCCTTGATGTGATGCATATTGAGAAAAACTTCTTTGAAAAACTGATTGACACGGTTATGGGCGTTAAAGGCAAAGCGCTTGTGGTCCAAAATCGCTAAAGATTTGAAAGAGCTTTGCGTAAAAAGCGCCCGATTGTACACTTGTTCTTGACAAGCGAGAAAAAGAAAAGTGTTGTGTGAATGGGTCACCAAGTTGAAATTCCCCGACGGTTATGCTTGGGACCTGAGTAGGTGCGTAGATCATGATCAATACATTCTACGTGGTTTGAAAAGCCTTGATTGTCACGTTTTATGGAGCGTTTGTTGCCGGTTGCCCTCGAGAATTGATTCCGAAAAATGAGTGGAATGCATTGGTGAGATAAGTCAATTCTTTGAGACTTGTGTCTTTACCCTAAAAATAGAAGGCGTGATTCGTTTAGAGAATAACATTGCTGAGATTATTTGCAAGTTAGAAGATTTTGCCTCAGGCGTTTTTAACTCGATGGAGCATTTACCGATACACTTGCCGTATGAGGTCGAGTTGGTGGTCCCGTGCAATATCGATGGATGTATCCATTTGAAAGGTTTTGAATCACTTAAAACAAAAGATTGGTAACAAAGCTTTCGTAGAGGATCAATATGCAATGCGTATTTGTTGGAAGAGATTTCAAACTTACGTTACATGTATTACGATGATCATATTGAAACAAAAGCAAAGAATCTTCTTTGTTGGTGAGACTTCGGCATCGACAATCGTTTTAGATTTACCTGAGTTATTCCGTGATCATAATGGTACAACAAGCTGGGAAGTGCAAGACGAGGTTCTTGGATAATAAAGAATATGACTTTGTGCACAAGTGCGTATTGTCTAATCTGAAATCATGAAACCGTATGAACTGTAAGTACCTCATTACTACATATATACAATGCTTAACAGTTTTTTTCTGAACAAATATACATTAACTGACAAAATGATTCATTCTTAGATTGTTCGAGCAATTTATTCATGTTCAACAGCCTCAATTGACCTCGACAGATATTTGGAATAAACATGAAAATGAATTTACCAAATGGTTTGCACAACAAGCATCATTGTTGAATGATGATTTGCTAAAAGCTTTGGCAAGTGGTCCTTCTCGTCAAGTCAAAACTTGGAACGCGTTATTCGATTAACGGCTACAACTTTCGGACATTCAACCGGGCAACCGATATTGGTAAATCTTGATCAACAACGGAGTTTGTGTCGATTCCACGGAAGGTGCCGACTATTATGGCACTTTAAATGAAATCATTAAGTTGGTGTATTATGGACATTCGATTGCCTACAAAGCCGTATTGTTCAAATGTGATTGGTTTGATAATTCTGAACGGGGCATGAATGTGCATAAAGATTATAAGATAGTTGAAGTTCATCGTGGTAGGAAATATGGCGCTTATGATCCATTTGTTCTGGCTTATCAAGTCGAGCAAGTCTACTATGCTCCATATCCAAGTTTGAAAAAAGACAAAGATCAATGGTCGGTTGTTTTCAAAACAAAGGCAAGATCGACTATCGATGCTCCCGTCGAGGAAACCGTTTTCCAAGAACAAGTTATCAATGATGTTTCCCGATTATCTGATCCTCTTAACATTGTCCACCAGGATCTTGATGTCGATGTTGACTCCGATGTTGGGGATAATGACTTGGATGATGATGAGATGGCGGATTTCATTCAACAAGAAGATGGAGAGGAAGAAGAATCGTTTGATGATCTAGATACTGATGAAGAGGAGGAAGAACTCTTCCATTCTAGTAGTGATAGTGAATAATAATGTATTAAATATTTTATTTTGTCATTATAGTGAATAATAATGTATTAAACATTGTAATTTATTATTAATTAGTATAAACGCCTTTTTATTATAATTGCATTTAGATTAGTATAAACGTCATTTTCTGTGTCAAATAGATGTCAGGTAGAGGTAGAGGTAGAGGTAGACGCGGTAGGGGTAGTTCCCCCTCCCCCGGAGCGTCTTCCTCCACACAGACTCACGGTTTGGATGATGAGATACACCAGATGACCGAGGAGGATTTGGGTGTCATTGTCAATGGTGACCTTGGATTGCCGGTTTTGGATCCCGAGGGGAGATGGTAAGTTAATACATATCTTGCTTTAATTTGTTTGTATTTTTATTTATATTTTGATTAACCAAATATATTAACAACTTATTGTTTTCAATATGACATGTTTACCGACAACTATGTCAAGAAAATGGCCAAGACCGCCATAATCAGCGGCTTCAACACTTTTGCCACCACGTGGCATAATGCCAGCCGGGAGCAGCAGGATAGGTGGTGGCAAGCATTTAGGGTACGTCGTTCATATAAATATAACTATATATAAATATAACTATAATTATAACTATACATATAACATATATATAACTATGTTGCGAGTCATTTCAACTTTTCGAGTTCGCCACGGCGCTGGTTAGGGAAGCTTTTGAGCGGTATGCTATCAACATGGTCCGTGATTATATGTATCGGGCTCAAACAAACCCCGTGCTCGGTTTTGGATGACCCGGATATTCTCCGTCGATTCGAGGAGTGGATTGGGAGTCCCGTAAGCAATTATTCAATATTTAATTAATAATACTTGTGTTTTATATATATATGTATGTACTAACTTGTTTATCTTATGTCGAATAGGCATTCAAGGAAACATCTGCGAAAAAGAAGATAAACCGAGCTTCGGATCCGGTGAGAACGGAAGATCCCTAGGACACATGCTATGGGCGACACGGCGTTATCGATTTCGCTTCGGGCCATGGAGGACAATAGAAAGTGCCCCTATCGATTCGGAGATCTGGTGACTAGTTCGAAGAAGAAGAAGTCGGGCAACTTCGTCTCGAGGAAGTTTGAGAAAATCTTGAGTACGTTATGTATTCTAAATATTATATATACATTATATATATCATGTAATTATTGTTACTAACAAATTTATATCATACTTTGCGGGGACGTCTTCACCTCGAAGAAAGCGAAAGCCAGGAGAGACGCACTGACACCCCCTGTCGGCCAGTCGCGTCTTTATTCTGGCTTGGCCGGTGGTTACGACAAGAAGGAGAGTTTTGGCATGGGGTCACCGCCTCCATGTACTACGACAGACTCACTCTTGCTCGACACTCATCCGCCGAGACATACTCTCGGGCATACTCACCCGTCTCACCCAGAGATGGCGAGAGAAAGACAGATTAATCTGGTAGAAACACAGGCGAGGTTGGAGGAGCTAGAGAGAGACAGAGCGTCGGGAAGACATACTAAGCGCGAGATGGAGGAGTGGATTACCAGTGGTTAGGCGGCATCCCTCCGGGAGATGCAACCCGGTCTGGCGACCTGAGAGATGACCGATCGATCACGGACCTGGAGGAGGTGAAATGGGTTTAGGTAGTACACCGGGTCCGATTGGGTGACATATTGCTTTATACATTTTATTTATTTTGGCTTATCGTATCCCCTTTGACATATCGTTTTATCCCCTTTGACAAATCCCTTTTGACATATCCCTTTGACATATCGTTTTATTTATTTTGGTATCGTATCCCTTTTATATTGTTGTTGTTGATAGCGGTAGCAATTGTAATGCTACCGGGAAAAATATATATCATTTTTTGCGGCGGTGGTTTGGCGGCTTCTTTGCAAAACAACCATAATTTTCGATTAATTTAATTTTGCGACGGAAATATTCCGTCGCAAAGTTATATTTCTTGACGGAAAAAGTGTATTTGCGACGGATACGTAAGATCTAAAAATAAATAAATTATTTAATAAAAAATATTTGCGACGGATTATATAATTTTTGCGATGGATTATACAATTTTTGCGGCGGGTTATACAATTTGTGCGACGGATTATAAAATTTTTTTGCGACGGATTATACAATTGTTTGCGACGGATTATATAGTTTGTTGCGACGGAAATTATATTTTTAAAAAAAATAAAATACTTTATTATCCGTCGCAACATTCGTCGTAAATCATTTGCGACGGATAAACCGTCGCACAAACTCAGTTTTGCGACAAAAAAATGCGACAAATATTAACCGTCGCAAATCCGTCGCAAATTAGGGTTTGCGACGGAATAATCCTAGTTTGCGACGGTAACCTTCCGTCGCAAAAAGTCCAGTTTTTTGTAGTGAGGCCCAACATTGGTTCTTCTATATTTGTTGATAGTTTTACTTTGCTGACTAATGTCTGCTGTTTGAGTATCAAAGGACCTCTGTTCAACTGCTTGAATCTAGCTCTGGTAGATGGCATACTAGATCAGACGAGTGTCTACTATGATCAACTGAATGTTGCTGTTCAGCTGGCTCCGCCTGATGCTCCACCTCTTTGTAAACGCTCTCAGATTCAGCTCTAGTTTCAGATTCAGCAGACCCCCTCACTGATGAGCTGAGCATAGAATTCTCATTGAAGATCATATCTCTGCTGAATATGACTATGTTCTCTACTGATGACCAAATTCTATAACCCTTCACCCCATATCCATACCCTACAAATACTCTTTTCTTGGCACTTGGCTACAGCTTACCTTCACTCACATGATAGTAGAAAGTGCTCCAAAAAACCCTTAGACTTGAGTAATTTGTAGGCTTGCCTGACCACGTCTTAATTGGTGTTTTGAGATTGATCCATGCGTGAGGTTCCCTGTTGATTAAGTAGCAAGCTGTGTTGACAGCCTCTGCCCAAAATCTCCTTGACAAACCAGAAATATAGAGCATGCATATTTCCCTCTCTAGCAGCGTTTGATTCATTCTTTTTGCAACACCATTCTGCTGAGGAGTATTCTTGACTGTGTGATGTCTGACAATACACTCATCCTTGCAGAACTGATCAAACTTTGACCAAAAAAATTCCAGACCATTATCTGTACGGAGCCTCTTTATCTTCTTCCATATCTCATTCTCTTCTGGAGCCATCCACTGTTTGAAACTATTGAATGCATCACATTAGTTCTTCTTTATCACCACCCAAGTCATCCTTGAATAGTCATCAATAAATGTCACAAAATATCTGTGATCACCCAATGATTCCACATTTGATGGCCCCCAACAATCATAATGGATATAATCAAGTGATAAATTTATGTTGTGTATACCTTTTGAGAACTTGCTCCTATGAATCTTTTCAAACACATAATGCTCACAAAAGTCTAAATTTTTGACCTTATATCCTCCAAGAAGACCAGTTGAAGAAAGAACATGCATCCTTATTTCACTCATATGACACAGTCTCATATGCCACAGCTTGGTCGGCTGTGACCGGTGAACTTCTGATTACGCAACAACAACAGATCCAGATACAATTGAGCTCTGTAACAAATACAAAGTTCCCTTATTGACACCCCTGAGGACCACAACTGAATCTTTATAGACTTCAACACTCCACTTTCTCCTTGAAATTGAACCCATGCTTGTCTAGTAAACTAAGAGAAACCAAATTCTTGGTCATATTTGGAACATATCTAACATATTTTAGTGTGCATAATCTACTATCCTCTCGCTCCTCGGCTTAAGTGATCCAATCCCTACTATCTTGCAAACCTTGTTGTGCCCATAGAATTATGCCCTCCATCTACCTTCTTATAAGTTGAGAACCACTCTATGTTTGGACAAATATGATAGGATGCTCCAGAGTCCAGAATCCTAACATCATCATGATGTGATGACTCCCCTGCTACTAAGACCATATCCTCATACGTGTCATGCTCAGCGGCCATAGCAATTGTACAAGAATTGCTCTCCTGCTGCTTATTCCTCTTTGGACAATTGGACTTCCAATGTCCTTGCTTCTTATAGTAATTACAGACATATATGGACTTAGGACCTTTGGACAAAGATTTCTTGGATTTCTTCTTGCCAGATTGTCCATGCCTTTTCCCACTTCTGTTGCTGACTACCAAGCCAGGTGTCTGACTGTCTGTCTCTTCTTCCTTATGTATGTATCAGGTCCCTTGCATGAAGGGATGATCTCACATCCTTTAAAGCTAGTGTATCCTTACCAACAATAAATGACTGCACAAAGTTCTCATATGATGCCGGTAATGACACCAACTTGATTAGAGCTATATCTTCATCCTTAATCTTAACATCAATATTTCTCAAATCCAGTGGTATTGTGTTTAGCTGATCAAGATGATCCCTCAGCTGAGTCCCTTCATGCATCCTCAGTTTAAAGAGCATGTGTTTCAACATAAACTTGTTGGTTAATTACTTAGTCATATACAGGCTCTCAAGTTTCGACCAAATCCCAGCTGCGGTGTCTTCCTCTGCAACCTCTGTGATAACATCATCTGTTAGTCACAACATTATGGTTGTATGTGCCTTCTCCTCCAGACTGGCCATCTCATCGGAACCGGCGTCCCCCTTATTAGAAAAAGGAGCCTATAATCCTTGTTGCGTTAACAAGGCACGCATCTTGCTCTGCCATAAACCGAAGCTGTTCCTTCATGTAGATCGGTTGATTTTCACTGTATAAATTGTAGACATCTTTCTTTCCAAAGAACATACTTTTGATTTCAGAAACTAGCTTCGGTGAAGACCTTGGTGACGATCAAATCCGTTCAACTAAGGAGATTTCCTAAACCTACGCTCTGATACCAGTTTGTTGAAACTGAAGGCAATAAAGAATAAAAACCGAAGCAATCTAACGTGAAAAGTATGACAGATAATTGACAAAACACATAAACAAAGAGGACACAACAATTTTACGTGGTTTCCGGCGTTGTTGCAACTGCTCCACGGACAAAAAATGATAACTTTATTTTGCACATAAATTCAAGAAAAACACATTATATTGATTACAATAATTGGGTATTTATAGCTTTGAAAACCTAACCCTAACAGCCATGACGATATCTGTCGGATTTCTCATAAATGCCCCTAGGTGTTACTCAGCTCAGCCGAGTCACCCGCTATGCAACCAACCATCTCAGATGTAGAACACAACAGCAATCAACAGACACATCAGACTTCCCTGCGCTGACAGATGGATCCTCAGCTGTCATTTCACTCAGCTGACCTCCCAAACTTGAATACTCTTGATCAACAATCCATCACTCAGCTAGCCACAAATTTAGTTCCACTAGATGTAGAGATCAAGTCACACCTGACAGCAAACAATATATTATAAATGTAAATAACAACAAATTTATTTAACCGGTAAGAGGAACAAAGCAATAGCAGAAACAAACCAGTATACAAATAATGCTACCGTAACCACAAACATCAAAAGATTGCAAAACACCGATTGACAACATAATTGCAATAACAAGTAAACAAATTGATAATGAAAAAAAGATCTTCGTGTATTTTCGGATGCAATATCATCAATAATAGTTTCAAGAATAATATTGTCCAAAATATCATTCTATTCATAGGTCTTGGGCTGTTGACATATGGTAGATTTTTCATTACTTTACAAGGTTTAATGGTAATTGATGTATCATTACAATAAATAGAATTTGAAAAAAACCCAAAATAATTCAAGAATAAGAACCAAACTCGCATCAATAAAAGTAAATAAACAGTGTTTATCCACCAAATTAGCTTACATTATTATGAGAACCGAGAATATGTAATTTTATGGCCCCTTTACATCATGGATCCTATCGATTCGCCTGTCTCACTCGGGCCAGGGCGGCCCTGGACTGTATAGTGACTTTGTTTATAACTCGAAAATATATCATATTTACCATTGTACATATTCTAATCCGGCATGCTAGCTACTCTATATATATCTTTCTATCAAGAACGATTGGGTCAATGTTGCATGCACCGCGATTTTTGTGATTTTCCATGATCTTTTTACACTGTCAGTAGCTACATACCGTACTTTAGTGTCCATACTCTTACAAATGTTGCCCATTTGCAACTTTCAAATAAATCAAATTAATGCATTTCATAATTAATTTGCTAATGAAACAAAAAGGATCAAATAAAAAATAGGTTGGAACTTGGAATTGATATGAAAATAGCTCTGGTTAATTTCTTTAACATTAGAAAGTCTAAATTGATCGATATTAAGCCGTCTACAGGCACAAGGTTTTCAGCAATATAAATGTGCTCGTTCTTTGAGTTAATCAGCCTACAGAAATTAAACCATAGATTTTGAAGATATAATTAGTCAACCCATAACCAGACATGGACATCACCAAGCTCATCTGCACCCTCCTCCTCATTCAAGCTATATCTGGTCAGTCTTTTTCCTCTTTCTTATTTATTTATTTTTTATTTTTGTTGTTGTTGTTGTTAACTTCTTTCCTTTTCTAATGTTGATGCATTTTTTTTTAAAAATCATTTTCATGTTTACAAATTACAAACATGAAGTATTGATGTCTGTAATGTCCCACATTGTTAACATGGGAGAAACATTACCTCCATGTAATTGTGAGGCGTAAATGACTTGATAACTCGGGTTAACCTAGTTAGGTCAGCGAGGATGATAGGTCTAAGCGATTAACCGGATCCTTTATAACTCAATTAGCGCGACACAAGATTGGAGGTCAGAAGTTAAATGCGGCGCCATGTTTCTGCCTAAGCTCCTCTCAAACGCCATGTTGAAAGAGCTATTGGCCCTAATGGCCAGGCTTTACCCCCTATTAGTAAGCTTCTCTTAGGCGTTCAAAGAGCTATTAGTCAGAAATTATCTCTGAGTAATAGTCAGACTCTGTCCACACGACCAATGCTGAACTTCGGATTAATTAGACCAGTTGGTTAAAGGGGGAAAGAACCTAGGCAAATGAGAGCTATTGGCCCTAATGGCCTGGCTTTACCCACTATGAGTAAGCTTCTCTTAGGCGTCATGTTCAAAGAGCTATTTGTCAGAAATTATCTCTGAGTAAGAGTCAGACTCTTTTAACATGACCAATGCTGAACTCCGGATTAGTTAAACCAGTTGGTTAAAGTGGACAAGAACCTAGGCAAATGGAATTTTAGAGGGAGGGGGTGGGAGGGGGAGGGGGTGGGGGGGGCAAACAAAATATATAACATATATAGCACTTTTTTTTCTTCAGGTTAAGGGGGCACAGTTGCCCCCTTGGTTAAATATAGGTCCCCCTTGGTTATATGTAGCTTCACCTATGCCTCTGAGTAAGAGTCACACTCTGTTGGCACAACCCAGACCGAGTTTTAAATTAGTCGGGCCAGTTGGTCTCGGATACCAGAGGGCCTTAGGAAAAAAAATCATGGAGTATTGATCCGGTTGTTAAAGATGATAAGTGATAAACTGAGTTTCCTATTTTGTCTTCTAGTGCTAGGTTGTTAGCATATCTTAAGTTACTTATATGAGCATATCTATAGTCAGACTTTGTTTGCCCGATCATATATAGTCAGACTTCGTCTCTCTCGCCTTGGTACTTGGCCAATAGATTCTAACAGAATACTTGAGCTGAGGGCTAAGATATAGTCTATATATTATGTACGTAATCTGTAATCCGTTTCAACAGCAATAAGAAGATGAATCACTCTCTGCATTCAATTCCCAAAATCTAACATAAGTATATATATATATATATATATATATATATATATATATATATATATATATTTTTTTTTTTAAAGCTTGAAAGGAAGGCGAGGGATCGAGCCTAGGCATCTCACTAGAGGCGGGGGTAGAGCGCGGAACTTCATGCGCTGTGAGTATGAGCATGACTCATACGTAAGTATATATTGAAATTCATATCAGACCATAAAATATCTCTGAAACATAATACATTTATAACGTGATAATGAAGTTATTTTCGATGCCGTTTGCAGTGATTTTATGGTGGTCTAACTCAAGGATGGATTTACCCATAGACAGGGGTGGGCTAAGCCCACCCAGATATATTTTTTAGGTATATAGCAAAAAAAAACTATAGAATTGAGTCCAACCCCCACCAGTTCAGCCCACCAGCAGCCACCACACTAACATTTTCAGCTTTTTTATAAAAAATAATCAATTTTTTTAAGGAAAATAATAATAATAAAAATTCCTTTTGAGTTTTTGTTTTTGTTTTGAGAATTAGCTTTTTTTTCACAATTCGTTATATGTCAAAACAAAACAAAACTCGTCGTCCTCGTACGGCAAAGGAGGAACAACGCAGGAGCTTTAATATTCAATCCTTCAAGAATCAAGATAATTCTTCAAGGTAATTCTAATCTTCAATTATTCACTGAACAAATTCTTCAAGAGAAGCAAAACACGCCATTGTCCATTGACCTCAATTTCATTTTTTAGGGTTCAATTTATTGAAGTTTTCCATTTTGAAAGAAGGGATGGTTTAGGCCTTTAAGGCTTTGTGCTATTGGCTATTCCAGGCTTTGCAGCATTGCTTGAACAGGTTACAGGTATATGTCCGAACTTGTTAATTTCTGAATTCTCATTGTCTAAACTTATAATCAATGAAGGGTTATATGTAACTTGCTTTGCTCTCTGATGAGGGTCGAAGTAAGCCTCGCCACGTGTCATCTTTATATTGGATAACCATTAAGTGAAGACATAATTAATAAGTAGGTAAAGGCCAGGAGCCTCAAGTTTCGGTGAAGAAATGGACCTGAACCCCAGGTGGGAGGACAACTCGGTCCTTCTTAACTTACCACCGCAGGTCGGTTCGGTAGGAGTGATGGTCGGGTAATGTAGTACAGGTCGAGATGGCCAAGGTGGTTCGACGGAAGTCGGCTAGAACCTTCTTTATTAAGTATTTGGCACACGTGCTTAATAATATTAGATAAACATGGAAAGAATCTCATGACATAATGACATTGATCCTATCATTTAAATATGTCCATAATTACCCCTAAATTATAGGGATCCACACGTGATTATTCTGAAGGACTAAGAATACGAATCCTTGTAGAACAAGGAAAGGGATGCCCTATATAAACAACACTAAGGAACTACGAAAGACTTGATTCCTGAACACTTATAGGATACATAGGCAACTTGGGAAAATAACCCATGCTCAGTCTAAAAATCACAAACACCACCCCCGATTCACATCTTGTTCTTGGGGCATATTCTTGGATTAATTGTCACTAGGAAAAATACAGCCCGGATTCATTCATTGACGAGATCCAGTATCGTCAATTGGCGCTAGAAGGAGGTCCTCCTACTAACAGTTATTCAAGAACAAGATAATCAAGCCACCAAAAAATAATAACAAGAAAACACTTAGGGAAACTGCCAACGATGGTGGTAAAAATGATAGAGGAGGGGTGGCAGCATATCCCACCACCACTAACCAGCCTCACTAAGGAGCAAAAATCGTTTTGAATCCGGCACAACAAGCGCTGGTGGAACAACCAGCTGTCATTGATGGATCAGCCCTACAGGCCTTTCCATGTAGCAGTCCAAGGGAAGGATTTAGGAGATCCCTTAGAGGCTAATTCTAATGGCATGACCATTCCACGGAGTCGGAATGCCAACAATCTCCGCAAGTTATATGTCTAGGATAGGTTCCAGACTTTTATATATTATTTCAATTTTGTAGCTATGTTATTTCAATAAAATTTTGCTTTCTCCGTTATGCATGATGATTTTATAAAAGTTTACAAAGGACAAAGTTCCTAAGTTTGCGGAGATGAGACAATCGAGGCCCGAAGTGCAGTCGGACTCGAAAAGTTTGCAAATGACAAACTCCCTAAGTCTACGCGACAGAGATCGAGGCGAAATGCAGTCGGATTCAGAAAGTTTGCAAATGACAAACTCCCTAAGTCTACAGAACATATGATCAGAATTGAGCTGCAGGTTGGACTCAGAAAGTTTTCAAAGGATAAACTTCCAAAGTTTGCAGGACAGACGATCAGAACTGAGCTGCAGGTCAGACTCATAAGGTTTGCAAAGAACAAACTCCCTAAGTCTGCAGGACAGACGATCGGAACTGAGTTGTAGGTCAGACTCAAAAGTTTGCAAATGACAAACTCCCTAAGTCTGCAGGACAGATGATCAGAACTGGGCTGCAAGTCAGACTCGAAAAAATAAAAAATAGAAAATAAAAAAATAAGTCTACAGGTCAGACTTAAAAAATTTAAGTCTGCAAGTCAAACTAAAAAAATTAAGTCTGCAAGACAAACTCAAAAAATTGAAGTCTGCAAGTCAGACTAAAAAAAATTAAGTCTACAGGACAGACTCAAAAATTTTAAGCCTGCAAATCAAACTAAAAAAGAAAAATTAAGTCTGCAGGACAGACTGAAGATAATTAAGTCTGCATGTTAGACTCAAAAAACTAAGTCTACAGGACAGTCTGAAGAAAATTAAGTCTGCAGGTCAAACCTCCTCCCCCCCCCGAAAAATAAAAAAATTAAAATTAAGTCCGCAAGACAAAACAAGCCGAGCTCCACTCAAAACACTAAATATGACAACTGAGCTCTGTAAGTCAGACTCAGCAAAAAATTATTAAGTCGGCGGGGATGACAAGCCGAGCTCATGCAGTCGGACTCGACAAAATATTATAAGTCAGCGGGGTCGACAAAGCGAAGTTTTATTTGGTCGGACTCGGCAAAAAATTCGAGACGATGGGTGACAAGCGAGCTCCGCAGGTCGGCCTCAATAAAATTTACAAGTCTACAGGTCATACAGCCAGAAGTCCGCACGACACCTTTATAAAGCGGTAAAATTACAAGGCAAGGGTGCATATCACCGGCAGATTCAAATGACAGGACCATTTCACAAAGCTGGCATGCAAACAATCCCTGCAAGCTTTACGTCCAGGACAGGTTCCAGAATTCAATAAATTATTTCAATTTACCGTATTATTTCTATATTATATTTTTCTTCTTTATTGTGTATAATACGTAACGGCTTTAAGATATAAGCTTTAAGTTCGCAGAACAGACAAACTGAGCTCCGCAGGTCGGACTCAGCTTATTAATTAAGTTTGCAAGATAGACAACTGAGCTGCACAGGACGTACGGACTTAGCAAAATTGATAAGTGTACAAGTCAGACTCGCTATCCGACCATTGCAGGTCAGACTCAAATAAAAAATCTTACAAAAAGCTAAGTATACCGTCCAAATTATGTTATTTAATGCATGACATACTGAGGAGCAAGATACCCCACCAAGAACTCAAAATTTTAAGTCGGCAGGACAGACTCTAAAAAATTAAGTCTGCTGACCAGACTCAAAAAATAAAGTGTGTCCTCAGACTTAAAAAATTAAGTCTGCTGGCCAGACTCATAAAATAAAGTCTGTCCTCAGACTCAAAAAATAAGTCTCCTGGCCAGACTAAAAAAATAAAGTCTGCCCTCAAGCTCAAAAAATTAAGTCTGCTGGCCAGACTCAAAAAATTAAGTCTGCCCTCAGACTCAAAAAATTAATTCTTCTGGCCAGACTAAAAAAAAATGAAGTCTGCATGACAGACTCAAAAAATAAGGTCTACCTGACTGACTCAAAAATTAAGTCTGCATGTCAGACTCTCAAAAAAAATTAAGTCTGCTGGCCAGACTCAAAAAATTAAATCTGTTGGCCAGACTCAAAAAATTAAGTCTGCATGACAGACTCAAAAATTAAGTCAGCAGGTCAAACTCTAAAAAATTAAGTCTGCATGTCAGGCTCTCAAAATTAAGTCTACTGGTCAGACTCACAAAAATTATGTCTGCAGGTTAGACTCTAAAAAATTAAGTCCGCAGGTTAGACTCTAAAAATTAAGTCGCGGGTTAGACTAACAAAAATTAAGTCTGCATGTCAGACTCTCAAAAAAAATTAAGTCTGTAGGCCAGACTCAAAATGTAAATAAAGTCTGCATGACAGACTCCAAAGAATTAAGTCTACTGGCTAGACCCAGAAAATTAAGTCCGCCCTCATAGACTCAAAAAATAAATTCTGCATGTCAGACTCAAAAAAAATTTAAGTCTGCATGACAGACTCAAAAAAAAAATAAAATTAAGTCTGCAGGTTAGACATAAAAAAATAAAGTGTGCAATTCGGACTCAAAAAAAAATTAAGTCTGCAGGTCAGACTCCAGAAATTAAGTCCGTATGTCAAACTAAAAAAAAAAAAAATAAGTCTGCACGTGAGACTCTAAAAATTAAGTCTGCATGTCAGACTAAAAAAATATCAAAATATGCAGGACAGACATTGAACTGAGCTCTGGACGTCAGACTCGCCCATTGAGTGCCAATTTTAGATTATTTCGATTATATTTTGATTTTTTCAATATGAATGTATCTGGTTAAGTTTGCAGGACAAACATACGGAATAAAGTTTGCTAAAGACAATCTTCATTAAGTCTGCAGGTCAGACAATCTGAGCTCTGCGGGTGAGACTCAGAAAGTTCACAAAGTCAACTCACAAGTCAGACTGTCTGCAGGGCAGACAGTCCAAGCTAATCAAAGCTCTACAAGTCAAACTCAAGGACAACAAATGACATACACAACCAAGTATGCCATCCAAACACTGTTAGTAAATGCAAGGCATACTGGGGGGGCAGGATACCCCATTGCGGATCAAAGTACTTTAGGTAAGTGCTGAAAATAAAGTTAAGGCAAGAGAAATTAATAAAATATTGTAATTTTGACACTATTCTTCAAAGTCTGCAGAACAGACTCCGAAAATTGAGCCCCGCAGGTCGGACTCGAAAACTTAAGCTTCGCAGGACGGACTCGAAAAGTGTGCTTAAGTCTACAGGACAGACTCTAAAGCTATCAATCCGTAGGTCAGACTTAAAAAGTTTCCCAAGTCAAACTCATTAAGCAAGGTTTGTCCAGTCTTGTGGGCAAGGCGTCCCACAACAAGTTCGATGGCAAAGCGCACCTTAGCCTCCTCAACTCCTAAGGTGTAGGCATAATTCAACACTGGGCCAGCAAAGTCCCCGTGTCCTGGGAAGGCTCGGTCGTAATCCTGGATTGCCTTAGCAATTTGGCTTGGAACAACAGCTTCCAGCATTCTTCTCAGCTCGGAGCCTCCCAATGGTGTTCTCCAGCTCGGTCCTTTCCCCCGAAGACTTGTCCTCCGTGGCTTGGAGGCTCGCATTGTATTTGGCCTCTTGGGCCTTCAGCTAGATCTCTTGACCCTGGAGTTGCTCGTTGAGGGCTCTGATCCCTTGATCTTTGGACTTAGTCACATCCTTGAGTTTTTGCCGACGGTCAGAGGCTGTCTTCTCCAGATCGGCAATCTTCTTCTTCTACTTCACCTTGCTTGTAGTGGATGCAGCAAGTCTTGCAAAGGCCTGTTGGCCAAAAAGGAACCCCTGTATAGACAAATTGTCAAGTATGAGAGAGACTACTAACTTAAAGTACATGGTACAACTGATTCGAATGGGGTATGAACCCCAAGACATGTTCTCGGAAACCGTCCCACTTCAAACGACGTGGACAAAAATGCCTCGATTTCCGGGTAGTTATGACACCGTCATAACTGTAACTCTGCCACCTGGCAGAGAAGGCCTTTGTAAAATTCTACAAGTCTAGATGACAGTGGCCGAACAATACCTCTAATAGATCCGACCTCACAACGGGTAGTTCAGCCAGATCTAGGGGGCTTATGATGAGGGTTGAAGTAAACCTCGCCAAGTGTCATCTTTATATTGGATAACCATTAAGTGAGGATATAATTAATAAGTAGTAAAGGCCAGGAGCCTCGAGTTTCGGTGAAGAAACGGACCTGAACCCCAGGTGGGAGGTCAGCTCGGCCCTTCTTAACTTACCACCGCAGGTTGGCTCGGTAAGAGTGAAGGTCGGGTAATGTAGTACAGGTCGAGATGGCCTAGGAGGTTCGATGCAGGTCGGCCAGAACCTTCTTTATTCGTACCTGGCACACGTGCTTAATAATATCAGATAAACATGGAAAGAATCTCATGACATAATGACTTTGATCCTAACATTTAAATATGTGCATAATTATCCCTAAATTATAGGGATCCACACGTGATTATCCTTAGTGACTAAGAATACGAATCCTTGTAGAACAAGAAAAGGGATGATCCATCCCCTATTTAAACAACCCTAATTAAAGAAATACGAAAGACTTGATTCCTGAACAATTACAGGATATATAGGCAACTTGGGAAAATAACCCAGGCTCAGTCTAAAAATCACAAACACCACCCACGTTTTACATCTTGTTCTTGGGGCATATTATTGGATTAATTGTCACTAGGAAAAATACTGCCCGGATTTATTCATAGACGAGATCCAGAATCGTCAGTCTCTATTTGCGATTTTGTTTTGCGATTGCTATAGCAGATTTACTCAAATTGTTTCCATTGTATAAATATTTCTTCATTTCTCTATTGATTGTTTATGAAGTGCTATTGTTTTTGCTTTTTTGTTGAATTGGGTACTAGTATTGCTTAGACGGTGTGAGTAGTGTTTTAGTTGTGTCTAAGGTTTTTGTTACTAGCGAGTGATTGATACTGGCTCGTTTTTAATTGATACTGGCTCATTAAAAATGTTGTTGTTGAAATGATTGATTCTGGCAAATATCTAAGCTTTAAAGGCTGTTGTTGATTCTGGCTTGAAATGATTGATACTGGCTGATTTTGTGTGTTCATTGCTTTTGATTTAAATTTTGTTCTTAAAAGGATGATTTTTCCAAATTCGAATCGGTTCGATGTGTACACGATGAGTGTGTTGTATCGGTATATGACGGTCATGCAAACAACATCATCTTTCTATTTTTAATCGACATAGATTTTTTGAATGTATTGTTGCATTTTATTTACAACAGTTATTGGAGTTTGAAGGGAGTAGAAAAAGAGATTATACTTGGGTATATTAATTATAGTGGGAAAAATAAAATAAAGATTGAGATAAATGATTTTACAATTGTAACCTTTGAGTTATCTTGCTCCACACTAGGCATCTGAAGGAGCTGAGGATATGTTCTTTTGGACGTGTTTTAGTTGTGTAGTATAATTTCAATGTCAAATGTTTCTGGGACAAGGAACTTCTAATCAATAAAGGGTCTAAGCTTTTTGTGAAAATGGAATACTTTTTTTTGTTGTGTTCATTGCTATTGATTTAGAGCTTGTTCCTATTGTTTATGGTGTTGTTCATATTTATGATGAGGCATTGAATTAGTTTTACTTTTATAAGGTATAAGGCATAATGACACAACCACATCAAGAACGAAAGAAAAAAACGCTATTGGGTGTTTCTGTGAAATTGTTTTGCTCGAGTGTAGACTTGAAAAAAAATCGGTATAAAACAGCTATCATGAAAAATTTTATTCTAGGCACCCCGACATAAAAATCCTGTCTCCGCCCTAGGTCCAACCTCACCATATCATCACATAATCCACCAATCACAATGTTAAAATGAGTAATGACACGGACACAACGGTTGTGCCACAACGAGTGACACAATGGTGATTTGCACCGTTGATCATAATGTGTCTAAATTGATCATAAGTAAATAAAAAATGATCAAGGGTGCAGACCACCATTGTATCACTCGTTCTGGCACAACCGTTGTGCTCGTATCTGTAATATTCCGATTTTCGGGAAATGGCAGACATGTCATTTTGCGAAAACGAAATATTATTATTTCTTTTCTCTTATTGGAGTTAAAAGATAAGTTGTAATTTTATATATATTTTTCAAAATAATGTATATGATTAACTAAGGGAAATTTATGATTTTGGTAATTAAGGGTGATTATGGTAAAAGGGGTTTATTGGGAATAGGTATTTAAGGAAAATTTCACTAATTAATCCCATAACCTAAACACTAATCAGAAATCAGCTTCCACGCTCTTTCTCTGCGCATTCAAGAGGAAGAAATAGGGCTTGGATAGTTTTCACAATTTCTGAAGCGTTGCTTAATCGTTTTCAGAACGGATTAGAGAATTGGAATCGTCGTGAGAAGGGCACCGTTTTGATATCAGTTTCCTGGGGATTGCTACAGATTTTTGAGACTGTTGATATGGTTTTTGGCTATAAATAGGTAAGAGACTCTTCCTATGATCTCAATTATCGTTTATAAGGTTTAGATCACGTATTAAGGTGTTCAAACGCTAGAAAGATGTGTTTGTCGTTGATCAAAGGATCATAGATGTTGTACTACGATTAGATAAGAATTTACGTGTTTCTTGTGCTTAATTCGATGTTAATTGGGTTAGAAATGGATTAGAAACAGTTAAGGATCGAAATCAGAATTTAGGGTAGCAGGCAGAATGCGTACGCATTGGATAGCAATGCGCACGCATTCCTGTTACAGGTTTGCAGGTTTAGTTTCTAGACGCTGAATGCGTACGCATTCCATGTACAAAGTGTTCTGGTTTTGTTTCTGGTTGTTGAATGCGTACGCATTCATAAGAATGCACACGCATTGTTCAAATAGAGAGTTTTAGCTTAGGTTCTGGTCAAGTGATGCGTACGCATTGTAGGCAATGTGCACGCATTGTTTGGACAGATAGTTTCCAGCATGTTTTGAAGCAGGGAATGCGTACGCATTCCAACTAATTCCCACGCATTGCCCCTGTTTGCACATAAGTGATGTTTAAGCTATGCTATTAAGTTTTAATCCTTTATTCAAGACTTCGTTGATATTGGTGTGATCCACTAATATGTTGCCAAGAATATCCCTAGTTTGGATATGCGTAGTGCCCTTGAATGCGCTTGTAACATAGATAAGTTAAGTAGAAACGTTTAGTCAATTCATGTTGATGGACATGGAATGAACCCCAAATTGAGTCGTCATACAGAGATAACCAAACGATTAAATATCTTTTCTTTATAAATTATAACTGTTGTCATAGATTCTCTATTTTATTAAGTACCTTGTTGAAGAGAGTTTGAGAATGTGTTAACACAAGAGTAAACTTCAACTTATCTTTTATTCATTGATAATGTGGAGTATATGTAGATACAATTGAGGAGTTTGAAAGGTCCTAGACAAGATAGTGACCTTTCATAGAAAAAGTAAAAGCTATAAACGAGGCTAGATGCTTTTTAGTCTCTTACATAATAAATGTCTATGACATAAAGTGAACTAGAGTAAAAGCTATGTCTATGAATAGAGTTTGACATATTAATTGTTTATATGTACTACAATTAATATGTCTCTTTATAAATAAATAAAGTGTACACAGAAAATCCGGCACATGAGTTCAAGAGAGTTCATTACTCTTGAACCTCAAGCAGACTTTCTCAACATCTTGAATATTGCCACACCCCCTCAAAGCTGGGCTTGTATATGTTGATGCGACCAAGTTTGCTACTTAATCTGTTGAACATGAGAGGTGGAATAGCTTTGGTGAGAATATCTGCATTTTGGTCTGCTGAGGGAACATACTGGAGCTGGATAATCTTGGCATCAATCTTTTCCTTTAGGAAGTGTCTGTCAATGTCCACATGTTTTGTTTTGTCATGATGGACTGGATCCTCTGCCATGCATAGTGCTGAGTGATTATCACAAAGAGAGTGTGATAGGTTGTCTTTGAAGAGGTCTGCTTGAAGTTCGATAAGTACCTTTTTAGCCAAAGAGCTTCACAAATGCCTAAGACAAGTGCCACGAGTTCGACTTGTGATCGCTTCTTACAACCACGATGGGTTGTTTCTTGCTCCTCCAAGTAACAAGATTGCCCCATACATAGGAACGATGCTTTGTGGTCGACCTTCTATCTATGTGGCATCCATTTTTAATCGACATCGGTGTAGACCTTGATGGATCTATCGCCAGACTTGGTGAAGTGTAACCTTGGCCAGGAGTAGACTTCAAATACCTCGATATTCTATTTATGCATCCCAATGTTGCTCATTAGGGCAATGCATGAACCCGACTAACCAGATGTGACACCATATGCAATATCGGTCTTGTATGGGAGAGGTAGATGAGTTTCCTACAAGCCTTTGATATTGTTCTTTCTGTGGCAAAGTGTCACCATGTAGCGGGTATGGCTGGGTCTACTGAGGGGATATAGCAGAGTTTGCACCCAAAGATGCCGTTTCTTTGCAGATCCAAAGACATATTTCCTTTGGGAGACAAAATGCCTTTCTTTGTTTCTTGCTACTTCCATGCCAAGAAAATATTTGAGAAAACCCAAGTCTTTCACCTGAAACACCTTTGCCAAAGAGAGTCTTCAAATGTTGGATCTCGGTAGAGTCATCTCCAAAGTGAGGATGATATCATCCACATAGACAATAATAATAGACCTCTTACGGTTGGTTGTCTTGATGAACATAGTGTGATCGAATTGCATTGGTGATATCCAACGGCTTTGACCACGATTGTTAATTTTCCAAACCATGCCCTTGGTGATTGCTTGAGGCCATATAGAGATTTCCTCGGTTGCACACCTTGCCTTGAGTATGAGGATTGATAAAACCAGGAGGTACATTCATATAAACCTCCTCGGTGAGGTCCCCATTTAGAAAAGCATTTTGATGTCCAATTGGTGAAGAGGCCGAGTCAAGTTGGACAGCTAGAGATCGAGAACCACAGCGGTGTTGAGTTTTGCCACTGGTGCAAAAGTTTCCTTATAGTCAATGCCATAAGTTTGAGTGAATCCACAGCTACCAATCGGCTTTGTACTTGTCAATAGTGCCATCGGCATTGTATTTTATAGTGAATAACCATCTGCAGGCCGATTTGTCTTCTTGCCTGTGGGAGAGGTGTCAAATCCCAAGTATGATTATCCGAAGTCTTTGTCATCTCTGTTTTAACAATGACCTTCCATTTATCATTTTGAAGGGCCTCTCTGAATATTTTTAGGAATAGAGTGAGAGTCAGTCCTGTGAAAACATGGAAAAGCGGGAGATAACTTATCATAAGATAAATAAGAATGAATAGAGTGATCGGTGCATGATCTCTTTCCCTTCCTAAGAGCAATAGGCCTATCATCAATGTCGTGGCTGCTGAGGATCAGTAGATTCTTTGAGTGTCGATGAGCTCGGGATCGTGAGGCTCTGGGTCGATAGACTCTTGTTCGGAGGTTCTTTGAGGAGTATTAGGTTTGTAGAGAGTCGGTAGAGTCTTGAAGTTCGATCTGCTTTGAGGATCGATGGAGTTCTTGAGGGTTAAGAGTTTCTTGAGGAAGGGTTTAGGTCAATTTCAATCAGTTTCCATCGTTGAATGGCTCAAGAGGTTTCTTTGTAATAAGGGTCCTTTCAAAGAATTTTACATCCATAGAATTATAAAATTTCTTTTCAATAGGGGAATAACACTTGTAACCTTTTCTGTCCTTTGCATAACCTAGGAAAATGCACTTGTGAGCTTTAGGATCAAGTTTACTTTTGTGTTGAGCATGGATATACACAAACACAGTACAACCAAAGATCTTTGGAGGCAACTGGGAAACAAGATGATGGCATGAGTGTGTGGTCAGTAGGGTTTGGAGTGGAGTTTTGAAACCTAACACTCTGTTGGGAAGTCTGTTGAGTAAATAAGTTGCAGTCAGTATAGCTTCACCCCACATATATTTAGGAACATGTGTGGTGAACATGATTGATCTGGCCATTTCCAAGCAGTGTGCTGTTCTTTCTCTCAAAGAACCCCATTCTGCACGAGGTGTTTCCACACAACTCTTGATATGAACAATTCCTCTATCTGTCAAGAAGATCTGAGATTAGACTCATAGTATTCTAGAGCATTATCGAGTCTTTAAGATCTTGACCTTAGTATCAAATTGAGTGGAGACCATATGATAAAATTCTTGAAAGATAGGGCCAACTTGATTTGTCTTTCATTAAAAAACCAAGTGTTCTGGTATGATCATCAATAAAGGTGACAAACCACCTTTTCCTGTTATACTTTTCACCCTAGAGGTCCCCACACATCACTGTGTATTAAGGTGAAGGGTGAGGAATGCAAATGAGGTAACTTAGCATACACAGATTTTGTAAGTTTAGCAAATTGACAAATATCACATTGAAGGTCATTCAGATTACATCCTTTAAACAATTCAGAGTTAAAGATTTTAAGTAACCAAAACTTGGATGTCCAAATCTATAATGCCATAACATGATATTGTCTAAAGTGCAGGAGCAGTCGAGAGCGGTTCAGTCTTGATCTTACATCTTTTAGCAGGTTGACGAAAACAATCCAGTATGCAAGGTTTAGCCTTCCCAATCACTTCTGTGAAGTAGGATCTGGAATGTGCACCGATTTTCCTTAAAAACAACAGTCCAATTCAAATCTTTAGTGAGTCTCTTGTGAGATATAAGATTGCGATCTAAGTTTGGAACAAATAGGACATCCTGCAGGCATATCTTATTAGTGAGTTTAACATTTCCAACACCTTTTGCACGAGAGATAGATCCATCAGCGATTTTAATGTTATGAATTTGGTGACAAGGCATATAGTTGGTTATAAGGTTTTTATTACCGAGTCATATGGGAGGATGCCCCGAATCAACAATCCATGTTTCATTGCTAAGGGAAGAGTAGAATTTACCTGTATGAGTATGAGTAGCAACATCGGTAGAGTGACTACCTTCCTTTTTTGTTGATTCAGAAGGCTTTGAATGCGACAAGCGAGCATTCATCCGGTTGTCATTCTCCTCCTCACCGATGTGTATGCGCCTTGACTTTCCTGATAGGTTTTGAGGTTTTGAGGAGTTAGGCTTGCCATGGAGCTTCCAGCGATTGTCCTTGGTGTGATTTGTGCGTTTGCGGTGATCACGAGCGATTTCGATTTTCTCGGTAGGCTTCTTGTATGTCTCAAAGCAACCTCGGCCTTTCTTCGACGATCAAGTGAGCGGCACCTTTAGTAGGGTTGTCAGTAGTGGATTTCAGAAGCATGACTTTTCTCCTACTTTCTTCATGTTTGACCTTAGCAAACATGGATTTGAGATTTGGAAGAGGTTTGGTGGCAAGAATTCTTCCTCTAACATCATCAAGAGTAGGATTCAGTCCAGTGAGGAACCTGAATACTCTCTTCTTTTCTATGATGTCTTTATAAAGAGCAAACATCCTTGACATCATTCCATGAGTGAGTTTCTAACATATCTAAGTGTTGCCAAGCCTTAGATAGTTGATTGAAATATTGAGTTCTGAGACATATCCCCTTGCACTGCAAGTTTGAATCGAGCTTAGTTCATATACCTCAAATGTATTATCCTTCTTGGAGTAAAGATCTCTGGCATTATCCCAGATTTCTTTGGCAGTATCATACATCATAAAGTTTTCACTTATCTCTTTTGTCATTGACCTCGTGAGGATGGTCATGAGTTGATTATTTGTTGTGTCCCATGCTTCAAAACCGGGTCGGTTTAAGGTGCGAGTTTTGTTCAGCACAAGTATCCCATCTTACTTTGTCCAGAAATGTACATTTTCATAGACGCTTGACCATAACAGATAGTTGTTACCATCAAGTCTATGGTTTGTATAAGAAGAGGAGTTGTCAGTACTCCCGATCAGGTGAGGTCTTTGAGAGTCTCTTGAGGTTGAAGTAATGTCGGATGTGGAAGACATTCTTGAAAATATGAGTTTCTTGTGGAAAAGTTAGAACACAAATGGCTCTGCTACCATGAAGAGAGTTTGAGAATGTGTTAACACAAGAGTAAACTTCAACGTATCTTTTATTCATTGATAATGTGGAGTATATG
Source organism: Gentiana macrophylla (assembly GCA_026214975.1). Taxonomy (NCBI): domain Eukaryota; kingdom Viridiplantae; phylum Streptophyta; class Magnoliopsida; order Gentianales; family Gentianaceae; genus Gentiana; species Gentiana macrophylla. The sequence goes on along the minus strand of CM047807.1, from coordinate 14,965,566 downwards.
TAGATACAATTGAGGAGTTTGAAAGGTCTAGACAAGATAGTGACCTTTCATAGAAAAAGTAAAAGCTATAAGCGAGGCTAGATGCTTTTAGTCTCTTACATAATAAATGTCTATGACATAATGTGAACTAGAGTAAAAGCTATGTCTATGAATAGAGTTTGACATATTAATTGTTTATATGTACTACAATTAATATGTCTCTTTATAAATAAATAAAGTGTACACAGAAAATCCGGCACACGTGAGTTCAAGCGAGTTCGAGACCTGCTTGAACCTCAAGAGACTTATCAAGATGTCTTTGAATATTGCCACACTTGTACTTACCTCAAATGCATGTTTTCTATGTGTTTGAGGGTGAGAAAACGAACATTTTGATCATGTTTACGAGGAGGAGTTCGATGACGACGTTTGACGACGCCTTATTGAAGACTTAGCATTTATTTATTTTGTCATTTATTTAATAGACTGTGTTAGTACTTTTGGAGTAGACTTTTGATCTTTCGAGACTTGCAGTACCTTTACATTTCTTTTGAGAATATCGTACGTTTCTTTTGGATTTCATATTTTCTTTTCTTCTGAATGTAATAAGGATTACATTTCCATCTTTAGATTACATTTCTATTCTTGGTTTATTTGGAAATTTCTTTATACCCGAGTCTTTTTTCTTCCGTTTGCTTACTTTTGATACGATGTAGTAGAGGCTTACGTATAAGGTGAATTTATTTTTATTTTATACGTGCCGAACGTTCCTTTTCCGGATAAGGACTCGGTGTTCGGGAACGGGGCGTTACTGTTGGTATTAGAGAGAAGCGTCTTTTAGGCTTCCTTTCTTTTAAGATAAGCTTTCTTTAGACCTTTTTAGTAACATTTTGGTTTTATTTGATCATCAGGATGGTGTTCACGAGAACTGGAGCGGGTGCAGAGACTTCTGGAGTTCGTCGAGAAAGTCCAACACCGGTCGTAGGAGGCGGTTTTGTGAGGCAGAATCCTCCACCCCATTGGAGTTTGTCACCACCACCTCATACTGCGACACCTACACCAAGATCTCAACAGGGTTTGTCACCATGACCTCATCAGGAGCAACCTCCACGATGGCACGTGGGGAGTTCGGTTCAGTTCTCTTTGGTAAGCGATGTTCCAGCTGGTTTTGTACCACCGCCGGTAAGCTACCCTCCACACCAACAAACCTTCTACCCACCACCAGTCAGTGTTTACCCTCCACCAGTCAGCATTTACCCTCCACCAGTGAGCCACCCCTCACCACTAGTGTTTCACCAGCAACAACAGCAAACCTTTTACCCACCACCTGTAGGTCATACCCCTCGACCTACCGTACCACTCTCACCGCGTTTCGACCATCAGCAAGGTTTTGGTTACCCACCCTTTGGTTTCCAACAACCTCAGCCTACCCCACAGAATTACCAGGGATTTTATCCATATCAGACTGAACCTCAAGTGAATCTAATTTACCCCCAGCAACCGCGGTACCAGCAGCAAGTACCTTTTGGTTAGCCTCCGGTTTACCCACCAGTTCCACCGGTTAGACCAGCTTTTCAGCAAGCACCGCCTGTGGATTCGTATACAAGATTGAGAAGGAATCGGGTTGAAAACTTCTATGGGAATGTAGAACATTCAAAGGCTGAGGAATGGCTGAGAGGTTTTGAGAAGGCTTGCAGGAATATACATGTTCCTGAAATAGAGATGGCACAGCTGGCGGTTAGTTTTCTTTTAGGTGCAGCTGAAGCATGGATAGATGCCATACAGAGTAGCAACGGTAAGGTCACAGAGTGGGAAGCTTTCAAAGCTATGTTTTTCAATGAGTACTTCCCGGCAACGGTACATGCAGATAAGGCAAGTCAATTCTTGAAGCTAAAGCAGGGTATTCATTTAATGGTATCTCAGTATACCAATAAATTTAATGAGTTAGGAAGGTTCTATCCCGAGCTCATAAAAGTGGAAGAAAGGAAGATGGCACTGTATAAGGAAGGACTAGCACATGAGATACAGTCAGCTATGCTGGGTTTTACAGTGAAGAATATGGTAGAGTTATTGAATAAAGCCTTGGAGGTTGAGACCTTCAGGTAGAAGGCTACAGTGGTTATTGGGAACAAGAGGAGCTTTGGGACCAGTCAAGGCAATTACCGAGGAGCACCGCAACAGAACGTCAAGAGGACAACCGCTCCCACGGCAGCTAAGGCCCCGAACAGTGCACCACTTTGCCCTAAGTGCAACAAAAATCATTCAGGGGAATGCAAGCAGAATACTAATGGTTGCTACGTCATGGAGAGCCAAGACACTTTTCTGGCGTGTCCAAACAGAGGAAACAAAGGAAGTTCGAGCCAAGGAAACGGGAGAAGTGGCCCAAGCCGACCAGTTCGAGTTTTTGCAGCTGATGCTAGAGATGCAGAACCAAAGGATGATGTTATCTCAGGTACCTTGTTGTTGTTGTTTAATTTATTAAGATATTGTTATAGCACGTTCATTCATGTTGTAATTTTATTTAAATGAATGAATATGCATCCTAGTAATACGATAATGTTAGATAATCTAGTGGTGAGCTTTGTTCAATACGGGAGCGTCTAACACGTTTGTGTCGACCAAGGTAGCTAAGAAGTTGAGTTTACCTCGGAACCTTTAATAAACACGTTGGAGATAACTACACCATTAGGAAGGTAACAAAGGTAACTAGGGTGATACCTCAAGTGGAAGTTCGAGTTGGATCTTATCGATGCAAGAGCACGCTTTTAGACTTTTCAGATTTTGACGTGATTCTTGGAATAGATTGGCTATCCGAGAATTATGTTCACTTAGATTGCCGAGAGAAGAACGTGACTTTTAAGATACCTGGGAAATCAGACAAGACTTATCAGGGTAATGTGTACAAGCCGAGTAAGAAGCGACATCCGATAATCTCAGCGGTTAAGGCAATTAGGGCTTGTCAGGAGGGTTGTGAAGGCTACTTGTTGTACGCAGTGGATGTGGAACAAGTGAAGCCTAAGCTAGAAGAAAATCCGGTAGTGAGAGAGTATCCTGAAGTGTTTCCGGAGGAGTTACCAGGAAACATGCCGGATAGAGAAATCGAGTTTGAAATCAAGTTGATACCGGGAGCGGCACCAGTTGCTAAGGCACCCTATAGAATGGCACCGGCTGAATTAAAATAGTTGAAAGCTCAACTTAAGGATATGCTTGAGAGGAACATAATTCAGCACAGTACTTCGCCTTGGGGAGTCCCTGTGTTGTTCGTGAAGAAGAAGGATGGTAGCATGAGGATGTGTATCGACTACAGAGCGTTGAACAATCTTACCATCAAGAATAAGTACCCTCTACCGAGGATTGATGACCTGTTTAATCAGTTTCAAGGCAAGAAAGTGTTCTCTATGATTGATCTTAGGTCTGGTTATCATCAGTTGAAGATCAAGGTAGCAGACATACCGAAGACAGATTTTAGCACGAGATATGGACATATGAGTTCTTGGTTATGCCTTTTGGACTCACTAATGCTCCATCCGCGTTTATGGATTTAATACATCGAGTTTTCACGCCATACTTGGATAAGTTTGTAATAATGTTCATAGCCGATATCCTAGTGTACTCGAAGGACGAGAAAGAACACGAGGACCACTTATGGATAGTGTTAGAGACTTTGAAGAAGAACCAGTTGTTTGCTAAGTTCTCTAAGTGTGACTTTTGGTTGAAGCAAGTCAGTTTCTTGGGTTATGTCATTTCTGGAAGTGGTATTCAAGTTGACCCTGTAAAGATTGAAGCGATTGAGAATTGGCCTAGACCTACCACGCCTTTAGTAAGAAGTTTTTTTTGTTTGGTTGGCTCTTATAGGAAGTTTGTGCAAGACTTTTTGAAGATAGCTACTCCACTCACTAAGCTTACACAGAAGAATGTGAAGTTCGAATGGACTAGCGAGTGTGATACAACTTTTCATACCTTGAAGGATAAGTTGACTACGGCCCCAGTGTTGGCAGTTCCAGAGATCTTTGATAACTACGACGTCTACACGGATTCTTCGGGACAGGGTTTAGGTTGCGTGTTGATGCAAGGAGGGAAGGTGATTTCTTATGCATCGAGGCAGTTGAAGTTGCATGAGAAGAATTACCCGACACATGACTTAGAATTGGCAGCAGTAGTGTTTGCATTGAAGACTTGGAGGCACTACTTGTATGGAGTTAAGGCGAGGATCTTCACCGACCACAAGAGCCTAAAGTATTTCTTTTCACAGGAGAATCTGAATATGAGACAAAGGAGATGGCTTGAATTCGTAAAGGATTATGATTTGGATATTCAGTACCATCCGGGTAAAGCCAATGTAGTGGCAGATGCTTTGAGCAGAAAACTAGTGTTTGCGGTTTCGGGCGTTGATGATGTTTCTGAGAGGTTAGATGGGCTGAGAATCCGAAGTTTTTATCAGATTGAGGATCGACAGTTTGCGGCACCGTTGTTAGCAAGATCCGAATTGATGCATGATATTCGGGCAAAGCAAGATGAAGACCCAGTTTTGGTTGATTTGAAGCGAGTCGCCAAGGAGAAACCTACAGTGGGTTATGTTCTGGACAAGAATGGAAATCTTTGGTACCAGGATCATTTGTGTGTGCCTAATGTTGGTGATCTATGACAAAGAGTTATGGAAGAGGTACATAGGATTGCTTTTGCAGTTCATCCAAGTGCTACTAAAACGTACAGAGACTTGAGGGAAAAGTTTTGGTGGCCCTTAATGAAAGTGGAAATAGCCAGGTTCGTGGACTAGTGTGACGTTTGTCAAAAAGTGAAGGCAGAGCATAGAAGACCAGGAGGAATGCTTAAGCCTTTGGATATCCCCGAATGGAAAAAATGGGATAAGATCACGATGGATTTCATCACCGGTTTACTGAAGACTAAAGGAGGACATGATGCAATTTGGGTTATTGTGGATAGATTGACCAAATCTGCCCATTTCTTACCATATAAGGTTAATATGTCTTTGAAGAAGATGACAACACTATATCTGGATAATATAGTGAAGTTACACGGAGTTCTTATCTCGATAGTTTCGGATCGTGATCCGAGGTTCGTCAGTCGGTTTTGAAAGAGTTTACAAGAAGCTTTTGGAACCAAGTTGGATTTGAGTACGGCCTTTCATCCTCAGACAGATGGATAGTCAGAAAGGACCATCCAAACACTCGAGGACATGCTAAGAGCTTGTGTTTTGGAAGTAGGCGGATCATGGGATGATTACCTACCTGTAGCAGAGTTTGCCTACAACAACAGTTATCATGCAAGCATAGGCATGCCACCGTTTGAAGCTTTGTATGGGAGAAGATGTCGAACGCCGCTGTCTTGGGATGAAGTTGGGGAAAGACAAATCACCGGGCCAGAATTGGTTGAACAAGCTAAGGAAAGGGTTCAGTTGGTTAAGAAGAATCTGAAGGCAGCTCAAGATAGACAGAAGAGTTAGGCTGATGTTAGAAGAAGACACCTCGAGTTTGAAGTCGGTGATAGAGTTTATCTACGAGCTTCACCGATGAAAGGAGTGAAATGCTTTGGACAAAAGGGAAAGCTATGTCCAAGGTATGTTGGACCATTTGAGATTCTGGAAAGAGTTGGACCGTTGGCTTACAAGCTTAAGTTACCGGAATCATTGTCAAGGGTCCATAGTGTGTTTCACGTTTCAATGTTGAAGAAGTGTCTGACGAAGAATGATGTTGAAACCACGGTTGATCCGGAAATCCTTCAAGACAATCTTGCTTATGATGAGAGACCTATCAGGATTTTGGACCGGAAGGAGAAAATTATTAAGAGGCGGTTGATCCCGTTGGTTTTAGTTCAGTGGAGCAATCATTCACCCGAGTAGGCAACTTGGGAAGTTGAAGATGATATGATTAGTGAATTTCAAGAGTTTGTGGATCTACCAGGTATGTTCTAGTTTCGAGGACGAAACTCCTTCTAAGGGGTGGAGGAATGTAATATTCCGATTTTCGGGAAAGGGCAGACGTGTCATTTTGCGAAAACGAAATATTATTATTTCTTTTCTCTTATTGGAGTTAAAAGATAAGTTGTAATTATATATATATATATATATTTTGAAATTATGTATATGATTAACTAAGGGAAATTTCTAATTTTGGTAATTAAGGGTGATTATGGAAAAAGGGGTTTATTGGGAATAGGTATTTAAGGAAAATTTCACTAATTAATCCCATAACCTAAACACTAATCAGAAATCAGTTTCCACGCTCTTTCTCTGCGCATTCAAGAGGAAGAAATAGGGCTTGGATAGTTTTCACAAATTCTGAAGCGTTGCTTAATCGTTTTCAGAACGGATTAGAGAATTGGAATCGCCGTGAGAATGGCACCATTTTGATATCAGTTTCCTGGGGATTGCTACAGATTTTCGAGACTGTTGATCTGGTTTTTGGCTGCAAAAAGGTAAGAGACTCTTCCTATGATCTCAATTATCGTTTATAAGGTTTAGATCACGTATTAAGGTGTTCAAACGCTAGAAAGATGTGTTTTTCGTTGTCAAAGGATCATAGATGTTGTACTACGATTAGATAAGAATTTCTGTGTTTTACCGTGCTTAATTCGATGTTAATTGGGTTAGAAAAGGATTAGAAACCGTTAAGGATCGAAATCGAAATTTAGAGGCGGCGAGCGAGAATCGTCACGCATTGGCTAGCAATGCATACGCATTCTATTCTGAGTTTGCGAGTTTAGTTTTACGGGCCCCGAATGCATACGCATTCAATAGAATGCGCACGCATTCCTTGTACAGTGTTCTGGTTTTGTTTTTGGTTGTTGAATGCGTACACATTCATAAGAATGCACACGCATTGTTCGAACAGAGAGTTTTAGTTTAGGTTCTGGTCAAGTTTTGCGTACGCATTTGTAGGCAATGCGCACGCATTGTTTGGACATACAGTTTCTAGCAGGTTTTGAAGCAGGGAATGCGTATGCATTCCAGCTAATGCGCACATATTGCCCCTGTTTACACATAAGTGATGTTTAAGCTATGCTATTGAGTTTTAATCCTTTATTCAAGTTATGTTAACATTGTATAAATATGAACAAGCCTGAATTGAGCTTCTGATTCATTCAGTTAAAACACCGATTGTACTCTTAAAGGGAGTTGAAGTTCGGATCCTTCGGAAGGGCATGATAGGCTTGTGCTTTGATGAATTAGCATTCATCAATGTCTGTGTAATTGCTAGGCCTTGTTAATTTCTAGTAGTCTAGGAAGAGAGTAGTTTGTGTGAGGGAGATTACTTGAAAACACTTAGGTGGTTAGTTAATCATTTTAATAAAATACGTACTTGACTAGTAAAAGATTAAACAACATGTCACTCTTGGATAGGCACCAGTCTATATCGCGATGTGTGTGCTACCTCTGAAGGTGGAAAAACTCCGTAGGTCAAAAAAACCCTAAGTACGGAAGGACTCCACTGAGATGTGCATACTATCAGAGTCTACCTATTCTAGACTTCGTGGATATTGGTGTGATCCACTAATATGTTGCCAAGAATATCCTCAGTTTGGATATGCGTAGTGCCCTTGAGTGCGGTTGTAACATAGATAAGTTAAGTAGAAACGTTTAGTCAATTCATGTTGGTGGACAAGGAATGAACTCCAGATTGAGTCGTCATACAGAGATAACCAAACGATTAAATATCTTTTCTTTATAAATTATAACTGTTGTCATAGCTTCTCTATTTTATTATGTACCTTGTACTTACCTCAAATGCATGTTTTCTATGTGTTTGGGGGTGAGAAGACGAACAGGTTGATCATGTTTACGAGGAGGAGTTCTATGACGACGTTTGACGACGCCTCATTGAAGACTTAGCATTTATTTATTTTGTCATTTATTTAATAGACCGTGTTAGTACTTTTGGAGTATACTTTTGATCTTTCGAGACTTGCAGTACCTTTACGTTTCTTTTGAGAATGTCGTACGTTTCTTTTGGATTTCGTATTTTTTTTTCTTCTGAATGTAATAAGGATTACATTTCCATCTTTAGATTACATTTCTATTCTTAGTTTATTTGGAAAAAATTTTATACCCGAGTCTTTTTGCTTCCGTTTGCTTACTTTTGATACGACGTAGTAGAGGCTTACGTAGAAGGTGAATTTATTTTTATTTTATACGTGCCGAACGTTCCTTTTCCGGATAAGGACTCAGTGTCTAGGAACGGGGCGTTACAGTATATCATTACTCATGTTAAAATGGGTGGTTTTTTTCTAATCATGTGGGACCACCATAAAATATATACTTAGAAAAAAGAAGAAGAGATGAAGCGGAATTTACACAGCGGAAATCAACTAGTTCACGCAGCGGAATTCAAAAATTTGATTTCCGTTTCCGGATCGACTTCGTTTAAAAAACCAACATAAAAGTAATAGACGAAGAATATACCTTGAATGATGTAAAAGATCAAAGTGTTAATCGTCTACGAAAGAGTTGTAGTACGCAAGCAGCCCAAGTGTTCGGCCTCTATCAATATCCACACGAGCACCCTGTCGGAATCCCGCTTTGTATTCCTACTAGAAAAACTTAGTTGCTAGACCGACATTTTCTCTCTCTCAAAACTCTCCCTAGGAAGCCTTTTAATTTTCTAGTAAATTAGAACTCTTCTAATTGTGATTATAAAAAAGTGCCAGACACCCACCTCTTATATAAAGGTGGCATGCGCCCATATGCTCCCATTCCCAATGGAAAAAACTTCCTGCGTGGAGTGGGGAGAAAGAAATATTTTCCTAATAAAATAAGAAAATTTTAGATTTATCTCATTTAATTTAATATCTTATATTAACTAATCTATTTATTAAATTGTAAAATTCATGTGTATCTTATACACATCAATATGCGCCCCATACTGCCATAAATTGGTATCCGGAATTTCCTAATTAATTAACAAAATTAATATCTTGTATTTAATTTATTCATAATAAATAAATACCACAATATTAATTTATCACTAGAACACTTTATAGTTGAGATAAAAAAAATCCTTATTTGGTTATCACTATAACCGCATTTTAATCCGGCTAGATGTTCTTATGGTGTGACCCGATAGGCTTCCAAATAAGTTGGCCGTAGGCATAAAATGCTACTAACATACCCTACACACCTAACGATCAGGAATAGCGTCTATCAACACTCCATGACCCCCGATCAGAAGAGTCAAAAGCGATGACTACTACCTTTTATGTAAAACAGTTACCGTGTAAATAAAATCCTATTATTGTTATAATATCCATACAATCGTATCTCGAGTGTCAATACATTAACGATCGTATCTTATAATCTGGATACCATGCTCTCTCGAAGTAACTCAATTACTCTCACTTTGCAAAATTCACGTGTGCTAGACATTCCTTATAAGAAGACCCTTTTGGATATTTACTCCTACCATATACGCGATTTCCGGACGAGCAACATATATCCTACGCATGCTTCAATATTATAACCGAGCACTACCGCATGATTGCCCCGTGACTAAGGAAAACCTCAATAGTGTCAAAGCAAGACAATCCACACCGCGATGCCGTGAGGACTCCGGTCTCAGGATAATTACACACCTGCCACACACTGCGACACTTAATGTATGTGGGTCAGTCTAACATACATATTCTCCAATACACGTCCACGTACAGTCCAAGTGTCCCTACACTTTGGTAGATGAGATCTATCCCTATATTAATCAAGATAGAAGACATCAAATACGTGCTAGTCTACCATACTATCATTGTCCTATTTAATACGTGCTAGTCTACCATACTATCATACGTCTAGAGACATTTAAGTAGCAAACTTATTACGTGATTCGAGATCTCATCAACCATAATCACCATCATGGTTTCTCTATCACAGTTTAATACTAAGGACGTTACTATATATACAATAACAAATTGGTTTATAAAATAAACATAATATATAATAACAAAAGTGCTTTTATTACACATAATAAAGTTATTAAATTAACTAAATAGATTGTAAATGATCCGACCCGGTTTGATCCGGTCTGCCCCGATTGGGTTTAGTTCAATAATTAAACAATAACTTCACTAGAACACTACCTAAAATACACCAACCATTATAAAATAATAACCATTCAATATAAATGTCAGTAAAGTGACTTAAACTCTACATTTGGTGGAACCAATCTGAAGACTCAGCTGTGTGATGGACAGCTGAGAAGTGTATTCAATTCTGTGCATCAGTAGGGTGTGGAGTCTACTGAGGCTTCTGTCAGTAGGGTGAAAGTCTGCTGAGTACTGGAATACATCAGGGTCCCACATATGTTATTTCTGTTATGTGACAGCTATACAGTGTCATTAAAAGGAGGACACGTGTAAGGGTATTTATGGCATATCAGACAAAGATTCCCTGACGGCTAGGGTTTAGGGATTTGTGCCTATAAATACAGTTGTTGTTACATAGTCTGTGTGTGTGAAATCTGTAACTCAGTGCATAATAATAAATATCTCTTTTTCTGCCCGTGGTTTTTTATCTCTCTCACTTTGAGAGGGGTTTTCCACATTAAATCTGTGTTCTTCTTGTTTTCTGTTATCTCTTTTGATTATTTGTGTTTGATTGCATCTGTTTCTATTTCTTGCATCTGAAGTTATCTCAATCAGTTTTATAACAAGTGGTATCAGAGCAAGGTTCCGGAGAAAACAATCTGTACGATCAACTTCATCTTCACCAAGGCCTTCAGCAAGGTACGTGCTAGGATCTGTGATAAAGTTGTGATCTTTAGCAAGAAAAGATGTCAACAATAAACGTGAAAATCGATAAATTCTGAGGAAGGAGTTTTGGTGCATGGCAAATCAAGATCGTGCCTTTGTTGAAACAACGAGGGTTTGTGGAGTCCTTTATCGACAAACCAAATACAAAGTGCGGCAGATTATGCGATCTGGAAGAGAAGCACATTCAACCATCATGTTGTGCTTATCTGATGATGTTATCACTGAGGTTGCTGAGGAAGACACCGTAGCCAAGTTGTGGAAGAAGCATGAAAGCCTGTATATGACCAAGTCACTGACCAACAAGTTGTTGTTGAAACAGAGGTTGTTCAGTTTGAAGATGCATGAAGGGAGTCCACTGAGGGACCATCTTGACCAGCTGAACACAATATTACTTGATTTAAGGAATATTGACGTTAAAATTGAGGATGAAGATGCAGCCCTAATCCTGTTGGTGTCATTACCGGCATTATATGAAAACTTTGTGCAGTCTTTCATAGTTGGGAAGGATACAGTAGCTTTAGAGGATGTGAGCCTTACATACCAGGGAGCTTAGACACAAGGCTGCTGGGACAGACAACCAGGCTGCTGGGCTAGTAGCTAGTAGCAATAGTGGAAAAGGATATGGACAGAAGAAGAAAAAGAAGTCAGGGTCCAAAGGTCCTAAGTCTACGATGTCCTGTAATTCTTTGAAGGAGCGAGGGACATTGGAAGTCCAATTGTCCAAGGAAGAAGAAATAGCAGGAAGGCAATTCTAGCACAGTAGCATTGGCTACTGAGCAATCTGATGAGGATCTGGTTCTAGTTGCAGGGGACTCTACACACCATAATGATGTGTGGATACTTGATTCTGGAGCATCCTACCATATTTGTCCAAACAGGGAATGGTTTTCTACTTATGAGCAGATGGATGGTGGTCAAATCTATATGGCCAACAACAGGGTTTGCAAAGTTGTGGGAATAGGCTCAGTAAAGTTAAGGACAGAGGATGGTGTACACTGAAAGATGTAAGACATGTTCCACAGATGACCAAGAATTTGGTATCTCTTTGTCTACTGGACAGCAAGGGGTTCAATTTCAAGGGTGAATGTGGACAGCTGAATGTCATCAAAGATTCGGTTGTAGTCCTTAAAGGCATCAAGAGAGGAACCTTGTATATATTACAAGGATCTACTATATCTGGCACTGCTGCTGTTGCATCCTCAGCAGTTCACCAGTCTCAGCAGACTCAGCTGTGGCACATGAGACTAGGTCACATGGGTGAAAGGGGTATGCAGATTCTTTCTTCAGCAGGTTTTCTTGGGGGATATAAGGTCAAGAATCTGGACTTTTGTGAACATTGTGTGTTTGGGAAATTGCATAGAAGTAAGTTCTCAGCAGGGTTGCACAACACAAAGGCATCACTTGATTATATCCATTCAGACTGCTGGGGTCCATCAAAAGTTGAGTCATTGGGTGGTCATAGATATTTTGTGTCATTCATAGATGACTATTCAAGGATGACTTGGGTGGTGATAATGAACAAAAAAAGTGATGCATTCAATAACTTCAAGCGTTGGAAGGCCCTAGTGGAGAATCGATTAGGCAAGAAAATCAAGAAGCTTAAATGCTGAGATAATTGTGCGGATTCTGCTGGACGGATTTTGATTCATTTTGTGCAATTGAGGTATTGCTAGACATCATCATGTAAGGAATACACCTCAATGAGAATGGTGTAGTGAAAGGATGAATCAAACTCTCTTGGAGAGGCAAGATGTATGCTTTCTCAAGTTTGGTTTATCAAGGAGATTTTGGCGGAGGTCAGAAAGCGACTTGCTACTTAATCAACATGAGTCCTCACATAGGGATCAATCTCAAGACACCTGCTGACTACTTAGTTCTAAGGGTTTTTAGGAGTACAGCTTACTATTATGTTAGTGAAGGGAAGTTGGAGCCTAGAGCCAAGAAGGGAGTGTTTGTGGGATATGGTGATGGAGTGAAGGGATATAGAATTTGGTCATCAGTAGAGTCCAGAGTAATTCTCAGCAGGGATGTTGTGTTTGATGAAAATTCTATGTTAAACTCATCAGTGGGGAGGTCTCCATGAATCAAAAACAGATCTTTGAATCGATAGTTTTGAGAAACAGGTGGAGCTTCAGGTGGAGTCTACTGATATGCAACAATTAGTGGATCCAAATCAACACTATACTGATCTGGATAATGAACCAGAATCTGATCCAAGCCAGCCTACTGAGTCCTCAGTAGGGCATCATACAAACATTAATCAGTGAGAATCTAGGCGCCAAAGAAGCCTAGAAGATCTAATGTTGGGATACCTCCAGGAGATATGGGTATGATGATTTGGTGGATATGCACTCCAAGTTGCGAGAGAGGTAGAGGTTCTTTGAACCTACTACTTACAGGAAGCGATGACATGTGCGAAGCATCTCAGTGGCATGCAGCCATGGGAGATGAAATAGAGTCATTGTTGAAGAATCAGACTTGGGAATTGGTCAAACAGCCTATTGACAATGGAGTTGTGAATTGTAAATGGATTTTCAAGAAAAAAGAAGGAATAACTAAGGCAGAAGGGGTCAAGTATAAGGCACGTTTGGTTGCAAGAGGATTCAGTCAAAGGGAAGGGGTTGACTTTGATGAAATATTTTTCACCAGTGGTCAGACACACTTCAATCAGGGTGTTACTAGCAATGGTGGCACAGCAGGATCTGGAATTTGAGCAATTAGATGTGAAGACTGTTATTCTACATGGTGAGGTGGATAAGGAGATATACATGACACAGCCTGAGGGTTTTCAAGTTCCTGGCAAGGAAAACTATGTTTGCAAGTTGAAGAAATCAATGTATGGTTTGAAGCAAGCTCCAAGGCAGTGGTATAAAAGGTTTGGCAGTTTTATGCTTCAGCAGGGTTACAATAGAAGTCCATATGAATGTTGTGTTTACTATAGTCTGCTAAAAGATGGATCATATATCTATTTTGTCATGTATGTGGATAACATGCTGATAGCTGCAGCAAGGAAGTCTGATGTTCAAAATCTGAAAAATCTTTTCAGTGCTGAATTTGAAATGAAGGATTTGGGTGCAGCCAAGAAAATCTTGGGGATGGAGATTTGGAGATATAGAAGTTAGAAGAAATTGTTCTTGTCTTAGCAGGTGTTAAGGGCTAATTTATAGTGATTTTTACATATATTTTCTATATCAATTTCCCCTACATTCGTATGATTTTCATAGATTTTGAGCTATATATGTAAATATTGAGTAAATGAGGTTTTTAATAGTTAAATATGAAAACGTATCGATTTATATGCTTATTTGGTGATTTTATGTTGTTTTGGAATTGTGTTACGTTTTAGTATGTTTTTCGATGTGTGTAGATACATATCTTTAACTTTGGAAGAGATTTGGAAGAGGCTAAAGTCGAATTTGAAGTGTTGATAAGAGATAGAGATGATACAAGAGGATAAAGATGGAGGAAAGAAAGGATAATGATCAAGAAATCGAAGTCCAAAGAATGCGGACGGCGTCCATCTGGCGTCCACTATGGATGGGCGTCGGTCATTTGAACGTCGTCCCGAATCGTAATTCACATCTGAGAGAGTTCAGACGCGTTTGTCAAAGCGGCGTCAACCCCGTTCGAGAAAGTGGGCGGGCGTCCACATATTCAGGCGGGCGTCCGCCGCCGTTTTCTTTGAAACCGACTTAGGTTCTTGTAGCAACCGCCTCGATTTTCTATTTAAAGCACAAAGAGCCCCAAACCCTAATTCATTCGAAATTTCTTCACATCAAAAGAGGCGGCCGCGTGATCTTGAGAGTTTGAAGGCGGTCACCCGAGCCTTGTGCTCGGGTGAACCGAGGTTAGATTAGAGTAGTTTAGATGCTTTTCTTTTCCGTTCTTGGATCAATCCTTGTATGAAACTATGTGAGTTCTCTTCGATTAATTCAATTCCAGTTTCTCTTCATGATTTGATTTCGTTTTGTATCTTTTCTATGTGTTTATGATGCCATGAGAATAGATTGAAAGATTTGTTTTCTATTGATGTTTATAATACGGAAGTTGCATAAACCTTAGATCACCATAGAAAGATAGGGTTTTTAGCCGTTGATTATGTGACAAATTAATTGGTTAGATTCCTAGGTTGTTAGATTCGATTATACGAGAGTAACTTGAATCTACACCCGTCGTTTTGTTTGGTAAATCAGTCTCAACATTCGAGAGATGAGAGATAGATAATTGAAGTTGCTACGGAAGTAGGAGTTCATAGCTTGAGAGATAAGTTCACTAAGAGATTAGGGATTTGTGTCTCGTGAAAGGGTGAAACCACAAATTGACTTGAAATCATGAGATAACTAGAATTGAGATCACTAGGTTTGTTCAATGTTTGACCCCATGTCTTTAGTTTAGATTGTTTTATTTTGTTTTCTAGGTTAGATTTATTTGATTTGTCCTTTGTTTTTTATGTCTCTTTCTTTCGTTTATTTCGTTTAAGAGTAACAATTTAGGAGATTAGTGAAATTAGATTCAACATCCCTTTTCCTGTGGATCGACCACAGCACTTACCTCTACTATGCTATCAACTACCCGATATTTGGTCGGTTAGGAGTTAGTTTGCATGTTAAGTATAGGTTTATAAATTTTCTTTTGTTTTTATGATGCAAAATCCTCCCAACAAAAGTGGCGCCGTTGCCGGGGAATCGGTGTTTTGTTGAATTTAATTGAGTTAATTTTTCGATTTTGTTACGATTTATTTTTGTATTCTTTCAATAAAAGTAGCGTCGAATAGATTGAGAGTTTTTATTTTGCCGTGTTTCGATGACCGTGGGGTTAAGAATGTGCAAAAGTTTTTTACTCAATCTGTTTTACATGAAGTTTGTGTTTAGTTGTTACCTAGTCTAACCCCTGTGCTAGAATTTTATGTGGCTGCCTGCGTTTTTGATGTATTATGATCTGCTAAGTTAATTAGGGTTTATAGTTAGGGTTTTCTGTTATTTTCCTGCTGTTCTATGCATATTCGTTGTATGGACGAGCGTCTGGTTTATTGGACGCCCGTCCAGGCCCTAACGTCCAGGTAAACGAGCATTTGGAATTATGGGGCGTTAAATCCGTTCGAAATTTTCAATCTGCTCGATTTAAAGAATCGACGGGCGTCTGTAATTCTAAACGCCCGTCGGTCGGTTTTCAAAGCGATTTAGCGGCGTCCGAAAAGTGGAACGCCCGTCGATCTTGAGATTTCCTTTGAGCGTTAAATCCGAATGCGATCGAGTTCTAGCAATTCTTCTCAATTTGATTTTTAATGCTTTATTTGATATGGATACTTTAATTTGAGCTTCTGTGGCTAATTGTTTTTACGTAGATGATCTGAACTTGCATGTTTACACCTTTCCATCTATGAATCCATGTTGAATAACTGATTAATTTTTTTATATGCATGATTCATCTATGCAAGTTATAGTTACTGTCGGTTCTCGTATGCTATAACTGGTCTTCGTGTTAATTAGTAGCTAATGTCGGTTTCCGTATGCTACATACCGTTATGATGAATCTTGTGAGCCTTGAGACTTATGTGCTTCCTTGTTGTTTATGTAACTCATATGGGTAGCTACTGTCGGTTTCCGTAATGCTACCATCTTGGGCTTATGAGTTATATCTGTTTAGTATAGCTAACTGTTGGTTTTCCATAATGCTATCACTTTTGATGACTCTTAAAGCGCGTCTACACTGCATGTAATGAACAGTACTGTCGGTTATCGTAACCTGTCATTATTTGGTAGACGTTTATTATATACATGTCATGTTGCTAATGAGTGGTCTAGTTTTCTTTCTTTTATTTTCTTTTATTTTTGCATATCACTTAGATGCATATCATTTAGTTGCATGTCATCTAGTTGCATTGTTTTTCTATTTTTCCTTTATTTTTCTTGAGTGTAGTTAACTGTCGGTTTCCGTAATACTACCTCGTCGTTTTTATTTTGTTTCTGCACGGGCCGTAGTCACTGTAGGGTTTCAGACCGACCTGATCACACTAAGCCTGTCAGAAAGTTTTTTTTAGGTTTTTCATTTCATATATAGATTGCATTTTCATGTAGTTGCACCTAGCCACGAGTTTGTGATATTTTCATGTATAGTATTCAATCTTTAGTTGAGCTTAAGTTGAAAAATCTCTATGATCCTTTTCTTCATGTGCTTTATATATGTAATCTTTTCTTTTTCCCCGAAGACTCTTTTTGCACTAATCAAGTCTGCAGGATACTTTCTATAGCTATTGTGCACTTTAAAGATGTATTCATTTGTCTGTGATGCTCCACGCTCTCTCGAGCTATGCAAGCAATCCTGGTTCTTGTTGGTTCCTCCAGAATTGCCAGCATCCAATCAGCTAAGTCCTCTAATTTATTATTTTTGCACAACTTGAGGACAAGTTGCAATCTAAGTGTGGGGGAAGGGATAGATGATTTATGTATCTACTTTCGTTTGCTCATATTTTTAGTATTTCTATGAAAAGTGCTTAATTTTAAAATTTTTGTTTTGTCCCGAGTGAGCATTGCATATCTTTGCTTGAGTTTATATCATTTTTGCTATATTCTGTATATTTAGTAATTTTAGTTGTTTCACCCGACACTCTTTTTCACATGCCATAGTAAATGATGAGCTAAATGATGAAAGCCTACCCCATTTTAGTTGGAGATTTTTGATGATTATAGCATGTTTCTTTGCTTATGTACAATTCTTGAAAGTTTAGTAGTTTGTATTCTAGAGTTAAAGTATGACATACTGTGAATATCTGTAAGTTTGAATGTGATAAGTGAAACGTGATTAAGTCTTTGCAATAGTAATAAATTGTTTACTTGAGGTGTTATGCTCGGTGGTGCATACTACTAGAAAATAATCTTTACCACTTGCCAACCAGAAATCTCTAAGTAAACATAATTGTAATTGTGTGTGTCGGAAGTCGTTTTATGATTTGGGTGAGGTAGGGTGTACCACGTATGTCCTATTCCACTATGATGACCAAAGCTCACGACGATCAGGTTTATAGCCGCCTTATGATTGGAGTAAGGTAGGGATTATCTTGAAATGTCCTATTCTCGCTATGAGGGCAAAAGCTTATTACGATGTGTGTTAGAAAAGTGTGAAAAAAAGTGAAAATATTGAAATATATTATTATGAATAAGTAAGGACTTAGTTATCGTTAATCTTATACCCAGTATAAACTGAAGGATATGTTGTAGGGATTATACTCTGAGTCAGAAATGTTTTAGATATTCTCTACTATTTCTTTTTGGGATATGTATGTTTTGTAAAGTGCCTTTATAGTTTTTTGAATATTTCTAACTTAGATGGGAAACCGGGCTAGTTTTGGTTTGAATAACTTTCAAATTGTGGAACTTAGTGGAAGTTTATTATGGCTATGCACACACTACACGGGTGAACTTCTAAGTTATTGAATATGCTTTATATTTGTATGGATGTTTATTTGTCTCGAGCTTGATTTTGTTTTGTTTTGCTCGAGGACGAGCAAAAGATAAGTGTGGGGGTGTTGTTAAGGGCTAATTTATAGTGATTTTTACATATATTTTCTATATCAATTTCCCCTACATTCGTATGATTTTCATAGATTTTGAGCTATATATGTAAATATTGAGTAAATGAGGTTTTTAATAGTTAAATATGAAAACGTATCGATTTATATGCTTATTTGGTGATTTTATGTTGTTTTGGAATTGTGTTACGTTTTGGTATGTTTTTCGATGTGTGTAGATACATATCTTTAACTTTGGAAGAGATTTGGAAGAGGCTAAAGTCGAATTTGAAGTGTTGATAAGAGATAGAGATGATACAAGAGGATAAAGATGGAGGAAAGAAAGGATAATGATCAAGAAATCGAAGTCCAACAAATCTGGAAGAGCGTCCATGCAGCGTCCACTATGGATGGGCGTCTGGTCATTTGAAACGTGCGTCCAGAATCATAATTCACATCTGAGAGAGTTCGAGACGCTTGTCATGAAATGTCCAACCCCCCGTTCGAGAAAGTGGACGGGCGTCCACATATTCAGACGGGCGTCCGCCGCCGTTTTTGCTGAAACCGACTTAGGTTACTGTAGCAACCGCCTCAGTTTTCTATTTAAAGCACAGCAGCCCCAAACCCTAATTCATTCAGAAATTTCTTCACATCAAAAGAGAGGCCAGCAGCCGCATCTTGAGAGTTTGAAGGCCGGTCACCCGAGCCTTGTGCTCGGATGAACCGAGGTTAGATTAGGAGTAGTTTAAATGCTTTTCTTTTCCGTTCTTGGATCAATCCTTGTATGAAACTATGTGAGTTCTCTTCGATTAATTCAATTCCAGTTTCTCTTCATGATTTGATTTCGTTTTGTATCTTTTCTATGTGTTTATGATGCCATGAGAATAGATTGAAAGATTTGTTTTCTATTGATGTTTATAATACGGAAGTTGCATAAACCTTAGATCACCATAGAAAGATAGGGTTTTTAGCCGTTGATTATGTGACAAATTAATTGGTTAGATTCCTAGGTTGTTAGATTCGATTATACGAGAGTAAGTTGAATCTACACCCGTCGTTTTGTTTGGTAAATCAGTCTCAACATTCGAGAGATGAGAGATAGATAATTGAAGTTGCTACGGAAGTAGGAGTTCATAGCTTGAGAGATAAGTTCACTAAGAGATTAGGGATTTGTGTCTCGTGAAAGGGTGAAACCACAAATTGACTTGAAATCATGAGATAACTAGAATTGAGATCACTAGGTTTGTTCAATGTTTGACCCTATGTCTTTAGTTTAGATTGTTTTATTTTGTTTTCTAGGTTAGATTTATTTGATTTGTCCTTTGTTTTTTATGTCTCTTTCTTTCGTTTATTT
Organism: Gentiana macrophylla; assembly: GCA_026214975.1. Classification (NCBI taxonomy): domain Eukaryota; kingdom Viridiplantae; phylum Streptophyta; class Magnoliopsida; order Gentianales; family Gentianaceae; genus Gentiana; species Gentiana macrophylla. The sequence continues at coordinate 14,945,971 of CM047807.1, read as the reverse complement.
CGTTTAAGAGTAACAATTTAGGAGATTAGTGAAATTAGATTCAACATCCCTTTTCCCTATGGATCGACCCTGTACTTACCCTACTATGCTATCAACTACCCGATATTTGGTCGGTTAGGAGTTAGTTTGCATGTTAAGTATAGGTTTATAAATTTTCTTTTGTTTTTATGATGCAAAATCCTCCCAACAGCAGGGTTATGTGCAGAAGATATTGGCCAAGTTTGGGATGTCTGCTGCAAAACCAATAGATACTCCTATGGCATCAAATGTTCATTTGTCTGTTTTTGCTTCACAATCACCAAGAAGAAGGAGTATATGTCAAAATTTCCTATGCTAGTGCAGGTTGGCGATCGATGTATGCCATGGTATGCACTAGGCCTGATCTGACTTCGAGCGATCGGTGTTGTCGGCGAGTTTATGGCTCAACCTGGAAAGGAACACCGGAAAGTCATTAAAGGATATTCGGTACACGAGAGGTACAAATGATATTGGTCTCATTTATGGAGGTGATCTTGTGCAGTCACAGAGCTCTCGTGATCTTGATTATGCAGTGATGTTGTGATGAAAATCAATGACCCGGTTATGTGTTTACATTGGGAAATGCGATGAGTCACCGAAAGCTACTCTTCATGATCTGATGGCCTTATCAACTCATCAAGCGAGAATACATGGCTCTTCTTGAAGCGGTAAGGAGGGCATCCGGTTGAAGGGCTAGTCGGTGATTTGGGGTTGCATCGAGGATCAGGCTGAAATATATTGTGATAGTCTAAGTGCAATATGTTTAGCCAAGGATCCGGTTCATCATGAGAGAACCAAGCATATTGATGTCAGGTATCATTTCCTGAGGAATGAGAAGAGGGTTGTGGTGAAGAAGATTGGTACAAAGGAGAATCATGCTGATATGTTCACTAAACCAGTTCAGCAGAGTAAGTTCCAGCTTTGCCTGGACTTACTGAATATTCAGAGCTTATAATCTATTTTTGGAAACTCTACCGAGAGGCGGTCGGTGGAGTGGATCTTTATGGAGATAGTCCGTACAAGTACATCTGGCATTGACGAATGCATCTGGTACAAGTACATCTGGTTATGCAATTTGTTTGACTCTAGGGAGAGTTGAAGTCAAGGTGGAGATTTGTCAATAAATTGACTTAAACTCTACATTTGGTGGAACCAATCTGAAGGCTCAGCTGTGTGATGGACAGCTGAGAAGTGTATTCAATTCTGCGCATCAGTAGGGTATGGAGTCTATTGAGGCTTCATCAAGAGGTGAAAGTCTGCTGAGTCTTGGAATCTGTGAGGGTCCCACATCTCATTATTTCATTTATGTGACAATATCTGATGTCATTAAAAGGAGGACACGTGTAAGTGTATTTATGGCATATCAGACAAAGATTCCCTGACGGCTAGGGTTTAGGGATTTGTGCCAATAAATACAGTTGTTGTTACATAGTGAAATCTGTAACTCAGTGCACAATAATAAATATCTCTTTTCTGCCCATGGTTTTTTATCTCTCTCACTTTGAGAGGGGTTTTCCACGTTAAATCTGTGTTCTTCTTGTTTTCTGTTATCTCCTTTGATTATTTGCGTTTGATTGCATCTGTTTCTATTTCTTGCATCTGAAGTTATCTCCATCAGTTTTATGACAATAAAGACCCTCTTACTTGGTTTCCAAAGCGAATTGAAGCAAAACTTCAAAGCAAAACTGTAGATTCCTGATTCTAAGGAGAATTAAAGCAAAACTTCAAAGAAAAACCTAATCGATCACCAATTAAACCTACATTAACTGCGTTCAAAGGTTTCTAAACAATCTATTCTACGAATTAAGCAACTTAAAACAACATGAAGGGTTCAAAATTAAAAATTCCAAACTAGGGAAAAATCTGTTACCTTCTCAAAGCTTCAACTTTTTGGTATGAAAACGATGCTCTTCTCCTGCTGATTCTGTTTCTAAACTTGATTCTGAAAACCGACAAACAATTAAGAAGATCCTTCAAAAATTCTATTTGTCTTTTTTGTATTCTTTTTTTTCTGAACCCAAACTCTGAACTTGAAGTTTTCTGACAACTCTCAAGTACAAAGGATGTTTTATTCCATGTAAATAACTCTTGGGGAGTTGTTGTTATTCCATTTATTTTATTCTTTTTTTAAACTTTAATCCATAAATATATTTTGCGCAGAATGACACGTCTGCCATTTCTAAAAAATCATACTACATGTCTTGTATCATCTTATGTCTTTCTGATGAGGGTTTAAGAGAGACAGTCATTGAGGTCAGGGCGGCTGCAGGATTTTTGTGATACAGGTCAAGGTTCGAGAATAACACATCCTATTATAAGTTTTTAATACATTAACTTTAAATTTCCAAGTGTAGATAAGGGTCAAGTGTCAATATTTTAAAATTTTAGCGGGTCAGTTAGTACATATTAGTGATAAATTTTTCAAAAGACAATAAAAAATACACTGAATTTTTTTTTGGTTTGGGGGTCGGTTGACCCTAACCCCCCTTGAGTGCCGCCGCCCCTGATTGAGGTTACTACTAAGGATTTGTTGGAAAAATTAAAATCCTTGTATATGAAGAAAATCGTGGAATATAATATTTATTTAAAGTAGAGTTTGTGTATGCTTCGTATGTCTGAAGGGTCGTCTATATTATCGCACATAGATAAATTTGATTCCCTGCCTATGGATTCGAGTAACATAGATGCTAAGATTGATGATGAGGATCAGACCCTGTTGTTATTGTGTTCGTTTCCCCAGTCGTTTAAGCATTTTAGAGAAACAATGCTTAACGTAAAATACAATTTCATACAAGGAAATTAAGTCGATTTTGAAATGCAAAGACCAGATTGATACAGACATAACTGGGGGAAGTAGTAGTCACGCAGACGTGCTGGTATTTTGGGGTAGATCAAATAAGAAGGAAGCATATAGTGAAAATTATCTTTTGAATCCCAGACATAAAAATTTGACGTGCAATTATTGTAAAAAAATGGGCATATCAAATCTGATTGCTTACGACTTAAGAACAAAGAACACGTGAACAAAAGAAAGAGCGCCGTAAAGCATCATCTCAGACCCGTATCATAGAAGATGAGAGTGATGGAAAGATCTTCTTTGCAGCTGATAAATTAAGGTATGTTGATTAATGAATTTTGGATTCTGGTTGCACGTAGCATATGTGTCCAATTGATATTTGTTTTCCATGTAGTTATTATTAAGTGATGAACATAGACTAGCCCTATTTCTAGTTTCTCTTTATGTACTTTTCTTAAAGCATTTGATACAACTTGATACAACACACGGTTGTATATTATATATATCTATTGATGATGCTAAATTAAGCACCACTAATTTAACAGGGCCAAATATAATCTAATGATGAGTTAAGAAGAATAAGGACGGCTGCAATAATGGTAAAGATAGGGTTTTTAGGGGGTTGTGGCTGAGTCCAAGAATGTATCTCGGATTGCCTACATATCCTATGTATCATCCAGGAATCAAGCCTTACGTAGTTCCTGAAAGGTCAACGCTGCAATCTCTCACCTTAAATGCTTCCAGAAACAACTATGTCCTAACGAAGAGGCTTTCCGATTCATCAAGGTTCCTATAATCAAAGACAATTGAAAAGTTAAGACAGATACGATTCGAATCATTCAAAATGATGAGGTAAGGGGAGAAGAATCACCGGATTTTATGGAATCACCATTGAATAGGCCAAGTAATTTAAGAAACAACAAGAAGCATTCACGAATCAAGGATTCATGTTGCTAGATAAGGCAGGAAACTCATCAAAACATTTAGGGCCTGTTTGGATTGAAGGAAATAAATAGAAAGGAAAAGCAAAGATAGTGACGGAAAAGAAAGGAGAGGGGAATGAGAGATTGTGAAGTTTATTTTGAGTGTTTGGATAGAACTAAACGGAAAGGAAATGAAGGTTTAAAAGTGTGTTTGGAATGTCAATGGAAAAGAAAGGAAATCACAAGTTTATAAATGATTTTCCAATTTTAGACATTAGATTAGTGAGATATTAGTATTAATTTTAAGGTATTTTATAAAATATTTTTTTGAAGAGGTAATTATATAAACTATTTAAAAAAAATATATAATTTCCTTCCAAATCTTGCTGAAAATGGACGGAAAGCATCTAATTTCTATTAGATCGTTTCCTTTGGTCTCCCTTCATCGCCTTTCCTTTCCTTCTCCTATTGACATACCAAACACCTCAATTAAAATCAGCCCAAACCCTTTCTTTTCTTCTCCTCCCTTTTCTTTCAATCCAAACATGCCCTTAGGCATGAGGTGAGAGGAGTAATTTGTAGAGAATTGGGGCAGACGATTGAGAGATCGAAGAGCATTGAAACATATACAAAAGAATAGATAAGACATAGAGGATTCTAGAAGCCAAGTTATGTCAAATAAGGGTGGATTTTGGGTATTAGGGTATTGAAACGGAGTAGCCAGGTTGTGGGTTAAAAGACAGGGTCTGGGCCAGGTTGGTGAAAGCCTAGACGCGAAATGAAGCAGACTGGTCAGTTGAGCATTGGGCTTGACTTTAAAATGGCCCAAACATTATATAATCAATATAAATCATCAAGGAATTATAATTTAATTATAAAATGAATGTCAAAGTTAATCTTAAAATTAAGTAATGACAAATATAATTAAATAATGACCCAAATAAATATGCAACCGTGCAAAAACACAATTGTCGTGTGATGTAAGCATTAATGCTTCAAGGCCATTAGTAGTATATATAGAATAACATACATGGGTATAATCGGAAAATTTATCAAACTTAAATGCAACTGGGGCTCATATTCTAACATCCTCCCTATTTTGATTAATTTTTCAAAATATACCTAAATGCTTCCCTTTGATTACTGCTCCCCTACATATGTACTTCTCCTGCATAGTTTGAAAACTAATCATTCAAACTAAGCGAAAGGGATCAAAGAGGTATCATATAGAGGCCCCTGCTCACTTTTCAAACGAGGCATTAGGTAAGGGTTTTGTGAAAATGTTAGCGACTTGCTGCGCATTTCTTCAAACTCAATCGATATTGTACCATTTTGCACATGGTCACGTAGAAAATGATATTGAATGTCTATGTGTTCGGCATGGGAGTGCAATACAAGATTGTGTGCCAAATCTATCGGACTGGTGCAATTGCAATAGACTGGTACACACTCAACAGACATGCCGACATCCACGAGCTTCTGTTTGATCTATAGTAGTTGAGCACAACAGTTACTTAGAGCAACATTCTTGGCCACAATATTGCTAAGGGAAACACTCGGTTGCTTCTTCGAGAACTAAGAAATGAGTCTATCGCTTAAGAATTAACAAGTACCACTAGTACTCTTTCGTTCAACACGAAAAGTTCAAGTGAAGAAGCTCTCGAGTACCAAAGGCTTTGTCAAAGAAAGATTAATGGTCAAAGGTTTTGGTCAGAGAAAGGACATTGATTTTCGTGAGATCTTTTCTCTAGTTGTGAAAATGTCCTCTATCAGGACCAGGGGCGGACGCACTTTATAGTTAGGGAGGCATTCGCACCCTAGATTCGCTTACTTTAAAATTTATATTCGCCCCCGTCAACAATGATAATTGAATCCGTTAACATAAAAATTGTATCATATAAATAACATAATTATAACTGAAGCGATACATATAAAAATATATTATTATATGTTTTTTAGATTATTGAAATATAATAATAATAAACCACTGCATAAATAAATAAAATGGCTCAAAAGTACAGAGAAGATGAATAAAATCCACTACTATGACTAATTGACTTCATCATTTATTCCGTTTTCCTACTTTTACAAAAACACATTATTATTCGCTATGTGGTTTCTACTAGTATTAAGTTTGAAAAAGAAAAAACAAACAAACAAACACAAACTTATACGATTTTGTTTTGAATATGTTAATGACCTAATAACTTTGTTCCTCGTCTAAAAAAAAAAACTTTGTTCCTTAACAATGTTAGCAAAAAATGCGATAATACAATAAAAGAATGATCTCCAAGGCACGTTAAACGCTTCTTTAAAGAGATGTTTTTACGATCTCTCTCAGGATACAATGGAGTACAACTTTGAGACACTATATGTTTATTCTGATGATGCTTCTGAATGAAAAACGTTATGATACTGAATGCCGGAGTTCTCTATATATAGACAAGTAACCGATATGGTACCACTTCGTCTTCAAAGGATATGTCCCATGAACAAGCACCAACGAAATGGTGTGTCCCAATGGACAAGCACCAACGAAATGGTGTGTCCCAATGAAAAAATCCCTCTACGAAAAGGTATGCATTCGCATGGGTTCGTTTAGGTTTCGGGGGCGTTGCCCCCGATCCCCCACGGGGGGCGCTGCCCCCTCGACCCACCGCGACTAACTCAGCGTGCAACGACACAAGTGAAACAAAAATAAAAACTGACTTTGTGAATAAAATATCTAACAAACAATACTACTTAAGATATAACAACAAACGCCGTAAACGAATAATGTTCAATTTTAAGGCTAAATCGGAAAGTCAAAATCATCATATGTCATTATTGCATGTTTTCAAAGAGTATTACACCTTTAAACCAAACAAAGAAGTACAGTGTAGAGTTCAAAGAGATTTTGCAGTATTCTGCGTAAAATTCATGAACTTGTTCATTCATCTTCTTCGTATTTGCAGACTCTAGACTCCATATTACATGTAGTGCACCCAGTAAATCCGGAGCATTCATCAGTATCTGGAACAGGAACAGGTTCAAGAATTTGATGAGGATTAAAGTCTTCAGGCCTGTATTCATGACCAGGAGGCCTGCTTTGGCGGCCACAACTAACTGCATCACAAGCGACGTAACGTTCATAAACTCTCAGGTTTGAAGGCAGACGGCCGCCCATCTGAATTTGTTTTTCCCGCGTCAGAGTCCCGGCTGAAACTTGATCAGCTTCGACAGTAACTGCATTTATCACGTTATCTATCTATGTTTCAGAGATATAATATGCTATATATTTCGACATGCAATGTTTTAAAAGGCTTTGGATGCTAGTAAAGCGGTGAGGGGGCTCTTAGGGCCTAGACGGCTAGGCGCCCCACCTAGGGTTTTTTTTTTCCTGAAATATTCTCAAATACATGCGATTAAACATAAAATGAATAATAAGAATCCAAAATTCAGGCATAAGAAAAGAGTCAAACATATATATAAGCATAAGCAAAAGAGACTCAAACATATGAGAAGGACCCGCTTAGACCGGTCCAGGACCCGTACGTTACCCATCAGGACCTGCTCAGGACCCTACCCGCCTAGTCCAGCTTGTACGCCTAGGGTATAATCTGGACGTTTGATTCCCGCCTGTGCCTAGGCGTGCGGCCACCCAGACCGGTTTTTTGAACACCGACAACATGAGGTTAATATAGTGTGTTAGGATATTATTATTATAATAGTATTTACCTTAAATATTATTGTAGTGACTTATTGACTAAGCCACCGAACCCTACATATATTTGTACTCTCTATTCAGTTGAATCACTGCAATACAATTACTTTGACCATTATTCTATCATGGTATCGAGAGCTCTCAAACTAACGTCTTTCAGATCCTGGTCAATCGTACAGAAATTCATTTGGGTAGGGGTTCGTGACGTTGATCTAAATGAACCCTCACTCGTCTTCTTTCATATTTTTTTCCGTCGTTTTTTTCCCGTCAATTTCAGCGTTCATACTCTCAGGCTTAATGCCACCGTATGCCGTAACCCCCTCCATTTGCTTCAGCCTAATCTCCCTCCTTCTTCCCGTTCTTTTTTATCTTTTAATCCTGCTCCATGCTTATTCCTCTCTTTTGCAGCCATGGCCGCTTCATCGGACTCCACCAGCTCCACCTCGTTGGTCCTTCTCCAGCCCAACGCTCCGGCGAACCAACTCGTTGCTTATTCAGCCTCTTAAACACCCATAAGGCTCACCAATTCGACCGACACAATCTGGAAATTGCAATTTACGACCCTCCTCTCAGATTCAAACACCGACACCCCCTTTAGGTTCAAGCCGCCACCTAATCTTCAGGCCGCCGTTGTATCCCTTGCGCTTCCGATCGTCCCGCTTCCTGCTCCCGATCTGATTTTTTTTCCAATTTCCGTCCAATTGTCTGGTCCCAATTCGTTCCCTGCTTCCACTTCCAATTTCCCAATTCACAAACCTCTCTTGCTCCCACCTTTTCATTGGTGCTAAAGCCCCTCCGTTCATCGGCAGTTCACCCTTTTTTTTAATTGTTTTTTGTCAAAAAAGGAAAAAAAAAAAGCCACACCAAAAAAAGGCTCGTACAGCCCCAAAAAAAATGTTGTGCTTGTTTTCCACAATGACAAAGGGTACTGAGTCAGTCTCCTCCACTACCACCACTACCTTCTCTTTTTTGGCATTTGTTTCAACTAGAGTACAACTCTCCATTTCAATTTTTTTTTTAATTTAGGGTACAACCCTCCGTTACTTTTCTTCAGTTTATTTTGTTAGGGTATATCCATCCATGTCTTTTCTTACGTTTATTTCGTTAAGGTACACCCCTCCATGCATTTTCTGTTAGTTAAGTGGGCCAAAAACCCACACAGTTAATATGTTATATTTTGTCATCCCGCATTGGCAAAATTGAAAAGAGGTGCCGACATAAGTTGATATATAATTAGCCTATTGACTATTTATTTTGTTGTACTAAAGTGTCAATTGTGTACCAATTTGTGTCAATTAAGATAAACTCTCATCTGCGTATTTATTTTGTGTTACCGTCGTTAAGGGCTATAGTTCGGTTTGTTTTTCCTAACAAACTGGTATCAGAGACGAGGTTACTCCTGAGGTTTTTCGAGCCGGGGTTATTTTTGAGGTGTTTTTCGAGAGCCGAAGTTTTACGAGCCGAAATTTTGTTGAAATTTTCCGAGGTTTGAAAATTAGCCACCATGACGATAACTAAGTATTATTTTGAGAAACTCGACAGAAATGTCAACTTCGGGATGTGGCAGTTGAAGATTGAGGCCATGCTGATTCAGGAGGGCTTCGACATTGCACTGCTTGGGAAGGAGAAAAAGCTAGAGAAAATGTCAGATGAGTAGTTTGATGGTCTCGACAAGAAGTCCAGGTCATGTATCATTTTGTGTCTTTTTGGTGAGGTTTTAAGAGAGGTAGCCACGGAGGTTACTGCTAAGGATTTGAGGAAAAAACTAAAATCGTTATATATGAAGAAAACCGTTGAGAATATGCTTTATTGAATGCAAAGTTTGTATATGCTTCGTATGTCTGAAAAGTCATCCATATTATCGCATTTAGATAAATTTGATTCCCTGGTTATGGATTTGAGTAATATAGATGCTAAGATTGATGATGAGGATCAGGCCCTGTTGTTATTGTGTTCACTTCCCCAGTCGTTCAAGCATTTTAGGTGGTAAGGATACTAATTCTTACAAAGAAGTTAAGTCAATTCTAAAATCGAAAGAGCAGATTGATAAAGATATGACTAGGGGAAGTAGTAGTAGTGAGGCAGACGTGTTGTTAGTTTGGGGCAGATCAAATAAGAAGGATGCAGATAGTGAAAATTATGTTTTGAATCCCATACATAAAGATTTGACGTGCAACTATTATAAGAAGATTTGGCATATCAAATCTAATTGTTTTCGACTTAAGAACAAAGAAATACGTGAACAGAATAAAGAGCGTGGTAATGAGTCTGCTCAGGCCAGTTTTGTAGAAGTTGAGAGTGATGGAGATATCTTCTTTGCTGATGATAAATTAAGGTCTGTTGATGAATGAATCTTGGATTCTGGTTGCACGTATCATATGTGTCCCAATAGGGATTGGGTTTCCAAGTACGATTCAGTAGTTGGTGGAGTTGTTTCGTTGGGCAACGGCGCAGTTTGCAAGGTTGCTGGTATTGATACGTTTAGAATCAAGACCCATGATGGTGTTGTCAGAACACTTAAGAAAGACAGTCATATTCCGGATTTGAAGAAAAATCTCATCTCTTTGGGGGCATTAAAGACTCTCGGATTTAGGTACGCCGCTGAAGGTGGAGTTCTGAAGTTAATTAAAGTTGCTCTTGTTGATATGAAAGCTTGTAGGTCTGGTGGTTTATATGTTTTGAAGGGATCCACAATTATTGGTAATTCTCAATCCTTATGTCATCTCGTTCAGAATTAGACATTACGAAGCGTCGGTCATTTGTTAAGTTCAAGAAATGCTTGGATTTATTTGACACAGTTTGATGATTTTGAAGTTTTTTTGAAGAAAAAGTAGTATTACTATTTTTGGACCTGGGCATTTGTCCCAAGATGGAGATTTGTTAGTTAAGTGTGCCAAAAGCCCACATAGTTAATTTGTTATCTTTTGTCATCCCACATCGGCAAAATTGAAAAGAGGTGCCGACTTAAGTTGATATATATTTAGCCTATTGGCTATTTATTTTGTTGTACCAAAGTGCCAATTGTGTACCAATTTGTGTCAATGAAAATAAACTTTCAATTGCTTTAGTTATTTTGGCTATTGTTTTTAGGCGTCAGGAGAGTTGTATCTATTGTATTCCTCGTCTATAGTAATATTTCTTTTTCGCTCGTGGACTAGTCAGCACATTGTCGGAAACCACGTAAATTTGGTGTTTTGTCTTTTTCTTTTGTTTTTTATTTTGTGTTACCGTCCTTAAGGGCTATAACTCGGTTTTTTTTGTCCTAATATTTTCTTACGTTTATTTTGTCAGAGTATGACCCTCCACTCCTTTTATACCATTTTGTCTCACCCATGTGTTGGTTGCACGAATAACCACACATCCAATATTTTCTTTTTTTTATCCCTTTTTATTCCTTTTTTGTTTTTGTTTAGGGACTCAACTTCCCTCCAAGTATTTTTTTTTTACGACTCTTCCACATTTTAGAGTCATCCAGCTATCGTATTGTTTTTAGGGTATATCCCTCCGCCTATTTTCTAGGATCTATTCCTCCGACTGCTACCTCCTTCCAGTTTTCTTTTTCAGTCTTCCCTTGCAGGTTCCCGCAAAGCAGTATCTTGTTGTGATGCAGTTGTTGCCGTTTGATTCGGAGAAGCTTGTTGCCGACATCAGCGAGTCAATCTTCATGTTCATCGCATTACCATGAGATTGCAGGAGAGTGTTAGGATATTATTATTATTATAGTATTTACCTTATATATTGTTAATATTTACCATAAATATTAGGAAAAATTAGTTTATAGTCCACTTTCCCACTTAATTAAGTGATAATCCAGCTTCAATTTTTTAGTTGCATTAAGGACAAATAAATTCCACCGGACGAATATACCCTTGTCTTCCAATTTGCAGCTATCTTCGCTATTTTGTCCAACAAATCAGATGGGGAAAAGTTGCCCGCCCCTCCTGCAGCTGATATTCCGTCCACTAGCCTGGGAATTTTGGGTCCTCAAGCTTTGATAGATGTTGTTCCTAACTCAGCCGCATCAGCATATCTCAGTAAATGAGGTGTTTGAAGTCAGAAATTTGCCGGATTATGGAGGAGAAACAATGGCTAAGCAGATTCTTGGGGTTCAAAGCGAATCTAAAAATGGCGCAGACAAGGTGCTCGAAAGAATGACCATTTCAGTTGCAACAGGATTGCAATTGTTACATCCGAATTACATCACAGAAAGAGAGCATTTTTGCTAGATACAACTGGAATCACATTCAAAATTCATGTTTTAAAACCACGGCATGTTGGCTACTTTAATTTACCCATTATAATTGCGTTTGAGTTAATATTATGAGTGTATGTGCTGGTACATATGGTGTATTTTACGAATTCTGGGACAGAAGCAAATAAATTAGCAATCTTGATGGCCCGGTTATACACCGGATATCATGATATTATAGCCTTGAGAAATGCATATCATGTAAATGTTGCTGCAACAATGGCTTCCACTGGGTTGTGTAACTGGAAATTTAATGTTATGCAGGTATAGTATGGTTATTTTTTCAATCCAATGGCATTATGCAAGGTATAGTTAAACCTCAAAGTTTATTGCCGTTTGAGGTTTTCACATAGATTAACATATATTTGTTAACAAATGCTAAGATGAAAGTACCATGTGATTCTTGGAAATCAGAGAAGCTATTTCATATGAGAAGTATAATATTCTGCTATGTCCAAAAGACATTTCATATTATAGCCATTCTTGTTCATAACATGTGCATATATTTTTAGCTACAGTTCGCCTTTTTTCATGAACAAAGGAGTGAACAATGAACTGCTACGTTTACTTTCCTTGAATCTTGTTTGATTTACTAACAGAGTGGAGTCCATGCCTTGAATCATGATACATATAGGGTATATTTGGTTTGGACGGAAAACAGTATGCAAAAGATGTTGAAGATCTTATTCAGTCTTCAACAAGTGGCCGTGTTGCTGCATTTATATCAGAAGCTATTCAGTTAAGTGCAGCTTATTTAAAGGGGATTTGAGATTCTAACCTCGAAGAAATTAGAATACTCGGGTCCAATGGAAAGTTATCTTAAACCGTTCCTTTGTTTAAGATAACTATTATACACAACATTTGGGAGATACCCAACACGTGTTCAACGAAATGCCATTTGAAGCAAACATAGGAATTGGTAGTCATGAAGCATTGGTGTTTCCGGTTGTTGGTATGCTGAGATTATTTGGTCGTGAAAATGAGGCAACAAAGGTTAGTTTAATCATCGATTCATCCAAGCCACGGATTGAGGGAGTAGCTGAGTTTTTAAGTACGGAAAAGTATGAAATGACTACTTCACATGTCATTCTTGTTTCCAAGCTTGATATTGGATTTTTGTTCGGAAAGATGTCGATGTTTATATTCGATCCAGGGGTCGATCCTTATATCGTATGGGCTGTCATTCGTTCAAGATTAGTGGTGATAAGCAAGATTTTGATTTTTGGGCTAATATGCTTCATGTTGGTTCTAGTTACGCTATTGGCGTTGGTAGATTTCAATTGAGCAAATCAATTATTGATCATTTCACAATGGCCAGGGCTGCAAAACTATTTTCTTTGGTCGACATTTGTGATCTTGGACGTATACACATTGTGAAGGCTATCACTGCTACTATTCTTGGACTTCTTGTCGATATTAACGCTGCAAAAGAAGGATGACATGAGCCTTAAATGAGCCTTATATGAGCCAGATATGTGTGCCTTGAAGTAGTCACATGAATTAAGCCTTAAATGAGGCGAATCATCGACATCATATATTATTGATACGATCGACATCGACGTCGATACTATGTTAGTGTAAATGCTGCGATTAAATTCGGCTTTCAAATAATACGTCGAAAAGGTATCAAATGAGGTCTCAAAATGAAGATAAAAAAAACTGGATTGATCAAGAAAAACCCACAAGAGCCCGGCTTTTATTCTCTTCAGTTCAATGTTAGCTTCATCAAATGATGTTTGTAATAGAAGTGATGGTGATTTTTTCTTTACTAATAGCACCTCAGCTTCATCTTCTTCTTCTTCCATGATTTGGGATATAAAGATATGATGTAATTTAAACTTTGTTGACAGCTTATATGTATATATACATATACATATTATGGTTCTACAACTTGTTTAAGCACAAGTGGTAGGATATTTGTGTTAGTACATAATTTTTTAATTTCAAAACTCAACATACATGACTCTTGTACAGTGTTAAATGAGTTTTTACTATAAAAAAGGAACATATTAGATAAGTGGAGGAGGGATGCAACAGGTGTATGGATATAATTTAAAGAATCACAGGGAGCTTGGGAATCTCATGACTTGTGCCAAAGTTTTTCTTTCCTTTTTTCTAATATGAAGGATGACATGAGCCTTATATGAGCCAGATATGTGTGCCTTGAAGTAGTTACTTGAATTAAGCCTTAACTGAGACTGATACTGAGAATGATACTGATACAGTGTTAGTGTAAATGCTGCGATTAAATCTGGCTTTCAAATACTAAGTCGAAAAGGTATCAAACGCGGTCTCAAAATGAAAAAAAAAATGAACTTTGGTGAAACAATTTTGATGATCGGTGTTCTAAATCAGAAGTTACGGTCGTTTATAAGAAAAAACGCTCCGGTTAATACAAATATTTTTTCGTCTTTCAAAATATACGTCGGAAGGGTATCGTATTTGGGCTCAAATTAAAGAGCAAAAAAAAAAAAAAAAATTTTGGTGAAAAAATTTCGATGATCGGAGTTATAAATCAAAAGTTACGGATGTTTAAAAAAAAAAAAAAAAAAAAAAAACTGAAGCAAATGTTTGTTCATTTTGTAACCTGAAGCAAATGTTTATACTCGCGCTTCCCTTTTAAAGGGTTAGTTTTGTCCGTCTGAAAATGTTTGTCCTTTTTGCAACTAAAAAAAGTAGTGTGTCCTATTTATTCATTTTATATTCTTTTCTGTCCTTTTGCCTCAATCTCCCTAAATATTATTGTAGTGACTTATTGACTAAGTCACCGAACCCTATATATTTGTACTCTCCCTTCAGTTGAATCAATGCAATACAATTATTTTTACCATTATTCTATCATGGTGAGAAATGGTTTTGTATTTGAGTAGTGATAGAGTGGCACAACAAAATAGCAATAACAAAGTGCACAACATACTTATGGACTACTGATTATGATATGGGATCTATTGATGCAAATAGATCTCATAAAAATCAGTGATGGAAAAGAATGCATCATCGTGAGAAAAAGAAAAAGAAAAAGAAAAAGAAAAAGAAAGAATTTTAAGAGGAAATGACTAACCAGATATAGCTAGAATGAGGAAGAGGGTGCAGCAGAGGTTGAAGATGTCCATATCTGGTTTCGAGTTAACTAATTAATTATATCTGCAAAATCTATGGTTTTCTGTACGTAAACTATAACAAAAAGAGAGCACATTTATATTTCTGAAAACCGTGTGCCTGTGCTAATTATCAATTTTGACTTTTCTAATGTTACTAAAAAATTAGCCACACTTCTTTTCATATCACTTCTAACCTATTTTTTAATTAGCGAATTGTGGAATGCGTTAATTGATTTTTTGTGAAAGATCCAAATGGACTATGTCTGTAAGAGTATGGACATTAAAGTATATAGTAAAAAGGGATTTGATTGATTTCTATATGTTTAGATTTCAATCTTTTTTGAATGGTGATCTGATAGAAAGATATACACGGAGTAGCATGCCGGATTCGAATACAGTATTGGGTAAATATAGATGACGATACGGGATTTCATCCCTCCACGTGGAATTATCTGGTTGGTCCAGCTGGCGTTGTAAAGAACCCAAGCTTAGGATGGTCACCTCGAGTCGAGCAAGACTCATGTCATGAAGGGCCACAGCAGCCCGCAAGTTGTGCAAGTGTCCTATCTCGAACTCCCATGTCAGGAATCTTCGAGTCGAGATCAGAAGTCCGGCCCAGCTTCACAAGCCCAATATCTAGGAGGTTACTTGGGGAAGGGTTTAGGCCCAATAAGGGTTATTAATGTCAATAGGCATCACCGCCTTATGATTTAGGGCTTAATGCAGATTTATGACTATAAATACATAGCTCCAGGAACTACGTAGGGCTTGATTCCTGGACGATACACAGGATATATAGGCAATCCGAGATACATTCTTGGACTCAGCCACAACCTCCTAAAAACCCTATCTTTACCATTATTACAGCCGTCCTTATTCTTCTTAACTCATCCTTAGATTATATTTGGCCGTGTTAAATTAGTGGTGCTTAATTTAGCATCATCATTGGCGCTAGAAGGAGGGTCTTCTACCGGTGAGTTATTGAGGATATCGCGATGGCACCGCCACCCAGGAGACAGAAACCTGCGGGCAGCAAGAATTTACCGACCGAAGAGCACATGGATTTAGATCCAGCAGGGGTTCAAACCCAGGTTCCTGAAATACCCACTGGATCTAGACCCGCAGTTGCACAACCGCCGAAGCCTCAACTTCCCCCACAATTGCAAGACATGGCTGATCACCTGGCGTCTTTGGATGAAGACGCCCTGAAACGAGTGGTGGCGTCCGCATTCATAGATAAAGGGATCTATAACACCACTGATGAGCAGAACCCTTTAGACCCACCGGGTCGAAAGGAGCTTGAGAACTCAAGAGGAAAGAAGCCTGTCGATCCTCGGGAAGAGTGTGAAGATGAAGCAGAAGTCAGCATCACCAACACCAAGAAATGTGCTGTGCAGGAAAAGCACCAAAGGCAAATCGAGGATAGTATTCGAAACTAGTTTAATCGCATCGTAGGTAAGGATCAGGTCACAGAGTGGCTCGAATCATCATTCAGCTCCGAGATATAGGAATTCTCGATGCCCGAGTCCTTTAAGCCACCGAAGATGGAGCCCTATGATGGTACTATGGACCCAGAGGATCACCCATATCGATACATATCGCTGATGAGATTAAGGAATGCTAACGATGCCATGAAGTGTCGTGCTTTCGATACCCTACTTACGGGAAGAGCTCGGGAGTGGTTTCATAAGCTACGACCTGGGTCAATTTCTAGCTTTCTACAGTTGGGGCAGAAGTTTTGAGATGCTTTTATCGGAAATAAGAAGTTTCACCTTAGTGCCACTCACCTCATGAACATCAAGCAGGAAAAAGGAGAGTTCACTATTGACTTCATGAGGCGCTTTAATCTCGAAGCTTTGAAGGTGCGTAATGCAAGTGATGCCCTTCAGGTCAATTCTTTCGTCGGAGGCCTGCGCAATATGAAGCTATACGACAACCTTTCTAAGAAGATGCCCCAAGACGTGGACGAATGTGTGAACATAGTCCACAAGTTTTGCCAAGGTGAAGAGGCAGTGCGCCTGCACACCATTTCACTTGGCCTCAACTCGAGAAATGATGCCCGAGGCCTGACCAAAGGTCAGCCTAAGGGGCAGAGCGATGAAGGAAAGTCAAATGTATTCGATCGATTGATAGCTCCCATCACGGATCGGCTAGGAAAGAAGGGGAATTTAAAAGACCGAGATTAATTTCATCCCCCTCAACCGATCTCGAGGGGAGGTGCTGGCCATCATGATTAAGAAAAACATCGCACGAACTCCTAAACCGATGTCCAAAGATCTAGAAAAGAGGAAGAATACCCACAAATACTGCGATTATCACAAAGATGTGGGGCACGACACGGAAGAGTGTTTCGACCTGAAAAGGGATATCGATGCGTGTATTCAAGAAGGTCGGTTAGAAGAGGTGGTCGACAGATCACAAAAGGATGAGCGAAAAGTTCGTCGGGAATATAAGAGGAAAAATTATAACGGGGGAAGAGACCGATCGCCACATCGAGATAATCAGAGGTGTCGGGACAAGTAGTCTGAGCCGACTCACAGAGATAACCGTAGGGATGATCGTAGGGAAGATCAAAATCGAGACCCCCATGGGGATAATCGCATCGGATATGGTGTCAACACAATTGTTGCTGAGCACAAGGCAGATCGTCCTCGATCCAGTCGATAGCCTACATACAGATCGAGGGAAGCCAAAAAACATAGGTTCACGACAGAAGTGGGTTATGGACCCGAGGATGATATTCCAAGCTTAGCCACAGTGAGGGATTGGTGATAGAGGCAGTAATAAGCAGAGGCCTGATAAAAAGGGTCTGTGTCGATAGTGGAAGTGCAGTCAACATCCTCTACTACTCAGCCTTCGAAGCCATGAAGTTGAGAGATGAGGACGTTGTGCCATTATCAACCCCTTTGTTCGGATTCACAGGACAGGCCATCCACCCTGTCGGGTCGATAAACTTACTGACCACCGTAGGAGATGGAGAAAAGGGCAGAACGATTGAAATGACTTATGTTGTAGTTAAAGCCCCATCGGGTTACAACGCGATATTAGGTCGACCCGCCTTATTCGACCTGCGTGCCATTATTTCCACTTTCCACAACAGCATGAAGTTTCCCACCTGGTATGGCACCCATGAAGTAAAAGAAGATGTTGAAGTTGCAAGGAATTGTAGTTTGGTTACGATAAAAGAGAAAGGTGTCGGACAGGTGCTGGTCGTAGAGTTAATTCCTGAGGAAGAAGAAGGTAAAAGCTGGGTCTCTGTCGACCAGACAGAGGAAGTCAATCGGGAAGTGGATACCACACCCCGACATGCAAGCCTTGGTTGACCTCCTAGTCGAATTCCGAGATGTGTTCGCTTGGAATACCGACGATATGCCAGGTCTCTCATCGGATATTGCAGTGCATCGACTCAATGTAGACCCGAATAAGAAGCCGATACGGTAGAAGATGAGAAACTTCGACCCGGAGAGGAAATAGGTGATAAAGAAGGAAGTGGAGAAGTTGCTAGTTGCTGGCATCGTAAAGGAGATATTCTACCCGGAGTGGTTATCCAATCCCATTTTAGTTAAGAAGCCAGACGAGAGTTGGCGAATGTGTGTGGACTTCACGGATCTAAACAAGGCCTGTCCTAAAGATTCGTATCCACTTCCTAAGATTGATCAGCTGGTCGATTCGACGCTAGGTTTTGAGGTTTTCGGATTTCTAGACGCCTACAAGGGCTATTATCAGATTTTTATAGACCCCCAAGACTCGGAAAAAACCGCCTTTGTTACAGAGTTCGGTACGTTCTGTTTCGTTACCATGTCATTCGGCCTAAAGAATGCAGGAACCACTTATCAGAGAGCGGTCAACAAGATCTTCAAGGGGCTGATATGTCGTAATA
Source organism: Gentiana macrophylla (assembly GCA_026214975.1). Taxonomy (NCBI): domain Eukaryota; kingdom Viridiplantae; phylum Streptophyta; class Magnoliopsida; order Gentianales; family Gentianaceae; genus Gentiana; species Gentiana macrophylla. The sequence goes on along the minus strand of CM047807.1, from coordinate 14,927,300 downwards.
TGGAGGTCTACGTCGATGATTTATTAATCAAGAGCAGGTCCATGGGATAGTTTCTTGTCGATGCTAGAGAGGTTTTCGAGGTGCTTCGGGCTGTGAATATGAAGCTCAATCCAAAGAAGTGCACCTTCGGGGTTCGGTCTGGTAAGTTTTTGGGTTATATGATATCGAAAGACGGAATTTGAGCTAACCTGGACAAGATTGACGTGCTCAAAAATATGCTTGCACCTCATAACATCAAAGAGGTACAGAGATTGACAGGTCGTTTGGCGGCCATCAACCGTTTTTTGTCAATATCAGCGTAGAGAGCACTTCCCTTCTTCAAAATATTGAAGAAGGTAAGTCCTTTTCAATGGGATGACAAGTGTCAGAAAGCATTTGAAGACCTGAAGAAATATTTATCCGATTTACCAACGCTGACTTGACCTCGGGAAGGAGAAAAACTACTGGTTTATTTGGCAATTTTTGAAGAGGCAGTAAGTGCAGTGTTGGTTCGAGAGGGGGAACATGGACAGGTTCCAGTTTATTTTGTGAGTAAGGTGCTACATGGAGCAGAGATCAGATACTCGCCTGCTGAGAAGTTAACATTGGGTTTAGTTCATGCATCAAGGAAATTAAAGCCTTATTTCCAAGAACACCCTATTGCTGTGGTCACTGACCAACCTTTGAGACAAATTTTGGCTAAACCCGAGACATCGGGTCGATTGGCGAAATAGGTAGTTGAATTAGCTGAGTATGACATCGAATTCTTACCCCGAACAGTAGTTGAAGGCCAAACTCTGGCTGACTTCATTGCCGGGGGGTTATCTATTCAGCTAGAGCAAGAGAGGCAAGCACCAGAGGAGCGTTGCACCATTCATGTCGATGAGGCATCCAGTAAAGAAGGGTCAGGAGATGGATTACTACTGGTCAGTCTGAAGGGAGAGGAATTCCCCTATACACTTCGGTTTGAGTTTAAGGCCACCACAACGAGGCAGAGTACGAAGCCATGATTACGGGTCTAAAGCTTGCATCCAAGTTAAGGGTCGAGAATCTCCTAGTATATAGTGACTCACAGCTCGTAGTCAATCATATACGAGTCGAATATGAAGCTAAAGAAAAACTATGAAGAGTTATTTGAAAGTGGTTCAAGGGTTGATGTCAAAGTTTAAAATGGTTCAAATCGAACAAGTGCCACATAGTGAGAACAAAAGGGCCGATGCGTTATCTAAACTCGCGTCGAATTACAAGTAAAAAAAGAGGATCCTGGTCGAAATGTTAGCAGAACGGAGTTACAACGAGGTCGACGTGCAGCCGGTTACTCAGGGATTGACATGGATGGACCCGATAGCTCTATACTTGAAGGATGGAATTCTTCCGTCTAACAAGTCCCAAGCAAGAATGATTCGACTACAACCCTCTGGGTATGCATTGTTTGATTACGTCCTTTATCGTAAATCCTTTGTGACCACCTGGATGCGATGTGCCTCGGAGGAAGAAGGGGCATATCTACTCGAAGAAATACATCGGGGAATCTGCGGCAACCACTGCGGGGCTCGGATGTTGACTAGAAAGTGTAAGCTAGCAGGTTATTTCTAGCAATCTATGCAAAGAGATTCCAACCGCCTAGTGATGAGATGCAGAGCTTGCCAAGTGCACGATGTGGTAACGCATCAGCAAGCGCAGGAAATGAATGCTATCGAATCGGTATGGCCATTTGATGAGTGGGGAGGCGATATAGTTGGGCCCTTACCTCGAGCTCCGGGCAACTTCAAATTCTTGGTGGTAGCAGTGGACTACTTCACCAAGTGGGTCGAGGCCAAGCCTCTTACCGACATCAGAGCCTCGACCATCAAGAAATTTCTCTGGGAAAATATCTTATGCAGCTTTGGGTGCCGAAGTATTTAATCTCGGACAATAGAACTCAGTTTCTCGATGAAAGGGTACAAAATTGGCTTAAAGTGTACAAGATCGAGCACAAGCCAACCTCAGTGGCCTGACCTCAGTCCAATGGGTAGGTCGAATAAATGAATAGACAGATAAAGTTTGGTTTAAAGAAACGACTGGAAGATGAGGGTCGTGATTGGGCAGCTCAACTGCCTAGTATTCTATGGTCGTATCGAACAACACCTAATACGGCCACGCATGAAACTCCTTTCGCCATGGCCTATGGGTGTGAAGCGGTGATTCCTGTAGAGATCGGGTTATCATCACCTTGGGTTCTTACCTACAACATCGAGACCAACGCCGCCGACCTACGGCAGGAGAAGGACAATGTCGAAGAGAGAAGAGAGAATAGAGATTGCAGCGCATCGAATGACTAATTACAAGAGGAAGATCTCGTAGTACTACAATGCAAGAGTGAAGTATAAATACTTTCAAGTGGGTGACCTCGTGTTGAGAAAAAACGAGGCAAGCAGGCAGGATCCAATAGGCAAACTCGAGCCAAATTGGGAGGGTCCCTACAAGATTCTGAAAGTCCATCCTAAGGGATCGTATCAACTTGGCAGATCGGATGGAAGTACAGTGCCTCGAACTTGGCACGCTACCAACCTCAGAAAATATTATGTTTGATCTACTTTCCCCTTTATTTCATTCGCAGTTTTTACATTCCTAGTTACTTGTAATAAGTCGATACGACAATTGATCTTGATGCATTTTATTTGAGTGTCTTTCTTTTCAGATTATGCCTTACTTATGAATTCATGTGATTAAAAGATAAAAAAAGGCAAAAATCAACCGCAACAACAATTATTGACATGATGGAGTTAAAATAAAATAGTGAATAAAGCCTAGTCAATGACGGTGCGTATGCCTCTCCCAACCTGCCAATAAGCCACGATGCAAAGCAGTTGGAAGATCCCACGATGGGTACCTTATTCGACCAGTTCATAAGCACCACGAAGTGTGACAGTCAAATAAGGAGTTATTTAATTCGACCAGTTCATAAGCCTGACGAGGCACGACAGTCGAATCGAGCTCCGACCAAATAGCCAAGTCAAGCCCATAAGGCAGTACAACGCTGGGTCGACTCATATTCAAGTGTACCATGAGTCACGTACTCATACTAAAGTTTGAGGGGCTTAGGAGAATTAAGTTCAAAGGACTACACCCCATAAAGCAACATCGCAAGGGAATTAAGTCCAAAGGACTACACCCTAGGCAAGCATTCGGCAATACAAACGACATTCAATAGAAAAGTCAGAAATCAAAATTCAAAATTCAAAATTTCAAATGTTTCAGAGATCGAATCATAGATTCGCCTTGACAAAAATCATATCCAGATAAGCAAAGGTTCGATAAAAAGTTATTATAACCAAATCGAATAAAATTGTTCAAAAAATAGTAACGAGAAACAGCCTTAAGCAGCAGGCTGGTTTGAAGTGGATGCGTCTAGGTCGACTGGCTCCTCCGAGGCGTCATCATCCTCTCCATCCTCATCCATTGCTGGGGCCACATACTTGTCATGCAGAGAAACCCTAGCCTTGAAATCCTTGAAATACTGAGTATATCTTGGGATGGCATCAGGATCGTATAAATACGCCTTCTCGATGCTAGAGACTTCATACGCCAGGATGACCATCTTGACCTGATCAATAGCATTGGAAAACCCTCCCTTCATAGCCTGTCTCATCCGCAAAGTCAGGTCGGTTTCAAGTTCCTTAGAAAGCAGGAAGTCTTTTTTGGCTGAGGCCAAACGAGCCACATAGCTATCGACCTCATATTGAAGATCATCTCGAGCTTTTTGGGATCGCGCCAGTTCAGCCTTTGCTTCATCAAGATCAGATGATATCTTAGCAAGCTCGGCTTCCCTGTCAGATAAGTCTTTACGCGCCTTGGACAATTCGTCCTGAGAGGTTGCCAAGTCGGACTCGAGTTTGGCACGCCGACCCTCCAACTTTTTTACCGCAGACTTCTGCTTCTTGATCTCAGAGTTCAGTCGGCTGATTGTTTCTCTCTGTTCCTCCAGGATAGCGGATAGGGACTCGATCCTGTTCATGGAAACTTTAGCCACTAGCCGAGCCTGCAAAGAGGATGATGTTTATACATAAAGCAGAAAAAAAGTCCTAAAATTAAGAGAATGAAGTAAAGGCTTACAGCTCGGATGCCTTTTGTAAAATAGTCACTCAATTCCTCAGGAGCCATAGCTTCCATCTGGGCAACACTCACCCCAGGGATCGATTCGATCACATTCGAGCCAGGAGGAGGGAGGGTACGAGCTTCCTTTCCTAACTCCATGCCTCACCTCAGTAAGTTTCTGGTGTTTTCTTGGGACAAGACTCCCTTCAGGCTGCTTGGTTACCGAGATATCGTCGGTTGCTCTCTTAGGAGATCGGATGTCGAAGCAGGGGCAGAAGATCGAGCGGGATTCTTCTGACCCCCAGAGATTATTGTACCAGAAACGGGTTTTTTCGACCCGATGCCCGCCAGTTGCTGAATTTTCTTAGGATCGACCTTCTTGGGGTTAGGCACTTTACCTACTTCCTCCAGCTTTGAGAAAAATCCACTACAAAGAAAAAAAGATCGACATTAATACACAACACTGAAAAATATATAGAAAGGGAAAAAGCGCGAAGTGTAGCAGCTCGACAGAGCGAATAAAACCCTATGCAATATCCGAATGTCCTCGTCGAGTTCCATATAACCATCTGGACTCGCCGTCTCGATATCAATGAAAGGGTATATAGAATGCAGATTTCGAGTCGCGACATCGGGGTTAACCCTCTCGAGGATTCTACATTCAGAGGGAGCACGAGAGTCCAGCTTATCATGCCATTTTTTAGGTCTTTTAAACCAAGTGTGGATGTCGGCATCTTCTACCCCATGTCGGATAAAGAAAAAGTGGGGCTTCCACTCACCCTGAGACGAGGTCACCCTTCTGACAAATTCTGAGACCAGGGGACGCCTTTGAAAAGTGTACCATCCCACATCTTGCAGGGCTTGGATCGAGTAGTATTGCCTGAACAGATGAACTGAGAATTCGACCTTAGCGATCCGACATGCCACTACGAAACCCATAACGCTCCTAATTCCGATTGGAGTGAGTTGTGTGATACTGATCTAATAGTGGCGAAGGACATCTATGAGCGCCGGATCGAAGGGAAACCTTAACCCTTCTTTCAATTGTGCCTCGTATATGGCACAGAACCCATGGGGAGGATCACAAGCGTACTGATGTCTCCCGTGAGAGACTTTGATGTTTTCAGAAGAGTTGGGGATGCCGTATTTATGCAAGCGGATTTTGCCTTTTCTAGGGTTAGGATGGACATACAGCCATAAGGCCCCTGGCCTTTCATCCTAGTTTTCCGTTTACTAACACCTGGACGAGAAGTCGATTCCTCTTCTCCTCCTTCCCCTTCTTCTGCAGCTACCCTCTCACCAGAAACCTGAGGCCGCTCAGAAACTGTCCTCTCTGCCGATTCTTCTTCTCCCTCAATAGATTCCTCCCTATTTTGAGAATCACTCTCACTACTAGACATAGGATTGAGAAGAGGTGAAGGAAATAAAAAACGAAGAAAGAAACTAAAGGAAAGAACGGCTTACTTGAGTATTTTCAGATAAAGCAGGGAATTGGAATGGCAAATGAGAGACTCCGTTTCCAAGGACTCCTTTTATGCTGTGGTCACTGACCAACCTTTGAGACAAATGATTTGAAAAGACAAGATTTGGGGCAGTTATAGAGTTGGAGGCGCGGTAATCAAGGATAAAACCCCCGTGTGAACCAATAAGAATGCTTCGTTCCCTGCGCCCATTAATTCTGAAACAGCGTCATGTCATCCTACGACAGCCTGCATCGACTAAGGGGACAGCTGTTTTCCTGCCTAAAGAGAACCGCACATCGAAAGATAATTCAAATCGACAGATCCGACTTCAGCATACGAGAGACGCTTCTCTCCGATCTGGGGGGCTTATGACGATACGGGATTTCACCCCTTCACGTGAATTATCTGGTTGGTCCATCTGGCGTTGTAAAGAACCCAAGCTTAGGATGGTCACCTCAAGTCGAGCAAGACTCGTGTCACGAAGGGCCACAGCAGTCCGCTAGTTGTGCAAGTGTCCTATCTCGGACTCCCATGTCGGGAATCTTCGAGTCGAGATCAGAAGTCCGGCCCATCTTCACAAGCCCAATATCAGGAGGTTACTTGGGGAAGGGTTTAGGCCCAATAAGGGTTATTAATGTCAATAGACATCACCGCCTTATGATTTAGGGCTTAATGCAGATGACGAAGATTCGAAGACTGCAGCCTCAAATCATGGACATCAGCTGGGCAATCTTCACTCGTTCACGTGCTACATTTCAATAAATGCAACCCAAAATGCTCTGGTAAAGCGGCTTGACCCTCTTTGTTTTAGTATCCTGGTCAGACCGAGAGCCTAGCTCAATGAGGTCCTGTTTTGGGTCAATGACTGATGATTTATACCGTGTGATGTCTAGTAGAGTCTGTGGTTCAGCGATGATCTTCGTCTTGATCAGTCTCTGAATCGGTTTGGTCTTTAGGCCATTATTCAACCCAATTGTGGGTGCGCGCGCATGCTATCAATTTTTGTTGAATAATCGGTCTGTTCGGCTCCCATTATGGTTAGTATAATTCTCACATTTTAAATCTCAACACATGTGATGTCACAGTCCATAGAGCTTCTTATACTAAGTAAAATCACATATGCATCCTTTCCATATAAGCTCAAGGGCACCAAATTGAAGATGTTACATGGGTTTTACTCAAACATTTCGAAAAGCTACCTATTTAGGATTTATCACATATGATTTTGGTGCCTCGGTTTTAATGATATTTTATTTGGGAAGATTATAGTGGTGTAAGGTTTCATATACCTTCACACCTTATATATAACTAGCTTTACAAACCTTAGAGTGAATCAATTCAGTAACAATTGAGCAATCCCACATTTACATAAAAAGTTATGTCTTTTTTCGTGTGTCTGTATTAGGTTTTAGAGAAGTAATTGTATTGTCATTGATTGTAAAAATGTATTATAATGGGTATTTATAGGCACCGTGTATTTGCCTTCGGTAAAATAAATAATACAAATAAATAAAATATTCTACACTATTTGTCTTCGGTAATAATATTCTCGACACGCCCCCGCAATCCCGTAGGAAGTGGCTGAACACAGAGATTGGTCTTCATAGTGTGAAAGAGAGGATGCCCCAGAGGCTTCGTAAGGATGTCCGCAAGTTGCTCCTTAGAGCTGATAAAGGATATGGTAAGTAGACGAGACGCAACGAGCTCACGAACATGATGGAAATCGATCTCAATAAGCTTAGTACGAGCATGAAACACCGGATTGTGAGCGAGGTATGTTGCGCCAATATTGTCGCACCATAGAGTCGGCGGAGAGGACAAGGGAACTTCCATTTCCCGCAATAAGCTGCACAACCATTGGATCTCAGCAGCAGTATTCGATAGTGTTTTGTACTCAGCCTCAGTACTACTTTTGGAGACAATCAAGTGCTGTTTGGTGCGCCAACTGATGAAGTTAGATCCCAAGAAGACACAGTAAGCCCCGACTGAGCGACTGGTTATCGGAGTCGGCCGCCCAGTCAGAGTCAGAATAAGCCTGAATAGTAATCAGAGACAGGCGGGAGAAGAACAACCCCTCGGAGATAGTGTGTTTAAGATATCACAGGATACGTTTAACTGTCGTCCAATGAGCATCAGTCGGATCATGCATGTATTTACTAACCTTATGAACAGCAAAGGCTATGTCGGGGCGAGTAAAACCGAGGTATTGGAGCCTTCAACGACGGAGCGGTAGAGTGCAAGATTGGAGCATGGAGGACCATCATCACGAATTAGGCGAGTAGATGCACTCATGGGTGATTGACAAGGCTTAGCCTTATCCATAGAGGCACGCTGGAGAAGCTGTAGGATATATTTACTTTGAGTGAGGAAGATGCCATCATCTGAGGGAAGAACCTCTATACCAAGGAAGTAGGACAGCGTACCAAGATCTTTTACCGGAAACTGCGTAGCCAAAAACCGAATAACCTGCTCAATAAGTGGAGTGGAAGAACCAGTAATAATGATATCATCGACATAAATAAGTATGTAGATACGAGCACCATGCCGAGTGAAAATGTAGAGGGAGGGGTCGGCTTTTGAGCCAGTGAAGCCAAACTGAGTGAGAGCATCAGTAAACCGGGAAAACAAAGCTCGGGGAGCCTGTCGAAGACCATATAGACTGCGCTTCAACCGGCAAACGTAATCCGGAAAATCAGGATGAACAAATCCATGGGGTTGTTGCATGTAAACAGGTTCGGAGAGGTGGCCATGTAAGAATGCATTCTGTATATCAACCTGTCGAAGCGACCAACCTTGCGAAACGGCAAGAGATAGAAGCAGGCGAATTGTTACCGGCTTCACAACTGGGCTAAAGGTCTCATGGTAATCAATGCCCTCGGCCTGATGAAATCCCTTTGCCACTAAACGCGCCTTATGGCGCTCCAAACGCCCGTCTGCAAGTTGTTTGGTGCGGTAAACCCACTTGTTACCAACAATATTCATAGGGGACTGGCGAGGTACAAGGTCCCACGTTTGATTTTTCAATAACGCATCAATCTCCTCCTGCATCGCATGGCGCCAAATTTGATGTTTAGAGGCAAGAGTGAAAGAGGTAGGATCCGAAGCGGAAGTGGTAGCGAGTAGGGCTCGGGAGATGGGGTAGCGAATGTAGTCTGTCATTTGTTTCGGTTTTAGCGTGTTGGTTTGGGTGCGGGTAATCATACGAGGCGGATTAGTTGGAGGTGGAGATAAGGCGACGGTTATGACAGGGGAGGGTGGTTCTGGCAGAGAGGGCGTGTGGTGGAGGACGGCTTGGCTGAGGAGTGAAGTAGTAGAGCCCATCTTTGGCTACACCTCTAAGAAGGATGTTGCCCGAGTAGTCCTTCACAACAAAAAAGGTGTCATGAAACTCGAAAAAAATAGAATTATCAGAGGTAAATTTATGGACGGAAAGGAGATTTTTAGCGAGGGAAGGGGATACAAGTATATTAGATAAGTGGTAGGTGCGGGAGGGGGAAATAAACGAAGAAGAACCAGAGTGAGAGATTGGTAAACCTGTACCGTCTCCTATGTGTATTTGATCAGTGCCTCCATACGGTTCAGAAGTGAGATTGAGGTTCCGAAAATCATTAGTGAGATGATGCATTGCTCCACTACCAGGAATCCATGCAGAAGGAGTGACATGATGTTGCTCTGGATTGGGGTACGCAGTATAAGCCTGTGGTGGTCGAGGTGCAAGAGGCTGTGGGTTGGAGCCACGGGACTCCTCATAACGCCAATAGCAAATTTGAGCTGTGTGACCTGTTTTAGCACATATCTGACACTTTGGTAATGGATCATTCGGGTTGGAGGGAGAGGGTTGTGATGGACGAGGTTGACCTCGGCCATGACCACCACGCCCCCGGCCCATGTTGTTCCCGTTACCATTATCTCGGTTGCGGTTGTTAGACGAATAATTTGCAGAACCATTTCCATAATTATTTGAACCAGTACCATAATTGTTGGAAAAGGAATTATTACCATAAGAAGAATTACCAGCATAGTTCGCAGCGATGGAGCCGGATGGTGGGAGCGGCGTTGGGGAAGCAGGGACAGCAACTGGCCGGTAGTTGTTAAATCTGGCATCGGAAGTGAGAAGATGGGAGTATAATTCATCAAGAGAGAGAGTCGGCTGAACAGAGAGCATGGTGACAAGGGACTCGAACTCAGGTCCTAAACCAGCGAGGAGATACGCAATAATGTCTTCATCGGAGAGGGGATGGCCAGCGAGTGAGAGTTGATCGGCGATATTTTTAATCTTGAAGAAGTATTCGAGAGCGGTCTTTGTCGCTTTGCGTGTTGATGCCAGGGAGGTGCGGAGTTGGACCATTTTTGAGCGGCTCTGAGACGCAAAGGAGGTGGAGAAGGCCGACCAAATTTCCGATGATGTTGTGGCCGTATAAACTTGCAATAAAACGTCATCAGTGAGAGAAGAGGTAATCGTAGATAGTATAAGATTGTCGTTTCGAGTCCACGTTGTGAAGGCTGGATTCACAGAGGTGGTTGCAGCGACACCTTCGCCGGTGGTGATGGTTGGCGGCGGCGGTGGTATGGTTCCATCCACATAGCCGAAAACTCCCTGTCCTCGCAGGTATGGAACGATTTGTGCTCGCCAAAGATTGTAGTTTTGACATGTGAGTTGTGTAATACGGATATCAGAAGAAGGGGTGAAGGAGGGGTATTGTGCAGCGGCGGCGGCGGTGGTTTCTTCGACCACTTCAGACATGGCGGCGGTGGTTGTGCTGTGTTTTGCGGCGGCTAGGTTTTTTTTTTGATTAGAGAGGCTCTGATACCATATTAGGTTTTAGAGAAGTAATTGTATTGTCATTGATTGTAAAAATGTATTACAATAGGTATTTATAGGCACAGTGTATTTGCCTTAGGTAAAATAAATAATACAAATAAATAAAATATTCTACACTATTTGTCTTCGGTGATAATATTCTCGACAGTCTGAAAGCTGCGGTGAACTTCTTCACTTGTTCAAAGTGGTAGAAGTTGAGGGTTAAAGAAATCAACATTGTAGTTAGTAGCCTCACTAGGTAGCATACTGGTGTTCTTCTGGGCATTGAAGGTACTCAGTTAAATAATACAATTATTATTTGATTGCTCTGTTTGTTGACCGTGAAGTGCCTACTCTGTTCTCGTTTAGTTGCTAGTGTCTAGCCTATTGACTGTGAAAATCAAAACAATTCAGTTACTAAGATCAGAAAGACCTTGAAAGACGGAGTTAGTAGTAGCCTTGTGAGGGCGTTGGCCCTTAGCTCAATTTTATACAATTCTTGAACTTGTGTCATTCTGAGAATTAGATTAACTCTGATTTTTGGTATGTGTCAGTACAATCTTTTTGGTTGAGAATTCAACTGTTAGTTAAGAAAGTCATGAAATGCTCATTGGACCGTTGATTTGATATATCATGGTGTTGCCTTGTGTTTAAGGTATGCAGTCTGACTACTTGGCTTATGAAAAATAGAATTATGTCTGAAGACTGTTGAAATTTAGTGTTTCAGAGTCACTCATGTGACATGAGTTTTGTGTCCGCTACTGTGCTTGTCTGAATATCTTGGCCTGCATCCCTGGACCTGTACTATGTTGAACTTCTTGTAATGGGAACTTTAGCACTGTAGGCTTTGGTACATTTGTTAGAATCTGTTAGAGTTGCTGGTTTTTTGAAATCAGAGTTGCGTTCCACAACTTGATGACCAGTCTGAATTGCTGGTGATTGATCAGCTGTTTGTTCTTAACTTTACAATCTTTATGTAGTCTGCTGAATATGTTAGGACTTAGACTATCTCCAACAACAATACTCTACATCACCCTTTAACTACATTGTTTTCCGTTCCAGTTACACTTTTTTAATACTTCATAAATCAATCTACTTCAACAAACACCCTTTATATAATCCTCTTAAAATTTTTCCTTTTCATCTTATTTTATTTAACCAACAAAATTATACAATCAACATCTAATACTGTTTTACTCCATTTGTTTTTGTTTTCATCATGTTCAGGGCTATAAACAACAATTAAAAACACGGACATTTTTTTTGTTGTCTTTTTTTAACAGCATAATCGTATACATAATACATATTATTATTATTATTATTATTATTATTATTATTATTTCTATTTGTTGTTGAACAACTCCTCTGAGCATTTCACGTTTCTACGTTTTGCAGTTGTTTTTATTTTTATGAATCATAAATACTTTCTGGAATAAAAAATTATCATCACCATAAATTTTTTGCACAATTTTTTGTTTTTCATTGCTTCAATTAAGAAAAAAATGGTATTGAAACTAAAAGGGTTGGGGAAGAAAAAGGGGAAGAGAGGAAAGAGATTGTGAATGCTTTTTTGCTACTGTTCATACTAAATCGTTACTCCAGTTTACCAGTTGGAACTAGGGGAATTTAAAGTTAAAGTGATGTATCAAGTAACCATTGTAGAATTTAAGTTAATAAAGTAAACTCTAAAAGAGTTTTGGAGTGGTTTATCAAGTACCCATTGAAGACAGTCTTAGAGAGTTTACTAGTGCTACTAGGTATTTCATGGTGTGATCGTAGGTGTGTTACCCGTACCTCCTTGAGCCAAGAGGTATAAAAGCGTTGTGTGTGTTGTATCATTGCTCACCTTTTGACAGATAATAAATCTCACTTTTCCCTCCTTCTTCGTTCTCCTTTCTTTTCTCTCCTCCGTTCTTCTCTCTTTTCTGTTATTGATGGTTACAAGCCCTAGTGGACCTTAATCCTAACATCTTGTATCAGAGAACTTCTCATGTCCTTGTGGTTGTCAGTATTGGCCGCTAAATCGATCAAAGAGCTCAAAAAAAATCAGCAGAAGATGACTGAGGACTTCAACTTGAAATTGGTGGAGCTACAGGTCTGAGTTGACTAGTCAGTTAGAAGTCAGATTTAGAAAGTGGAAACTCATATGCTGAAAGTTGAGGATCAACTTGATTCAGTGAAGCAAATGATCAAATTCTTGATCGATAAGGACAATAGGAAGCCAGAGCCACTATACGAAGCACCAACAACAGCTCTAGGTGATGGATTGCTTCTTACTCCGTAGAGGCATGAGCCAACAAAGGATAATTTGAGGTATGAACCCATATGAAAAGCCTCTAAAATTGATTTTCCATTCTTCTATGGTGATGCTCCCATGGAGTGGATTTGAAGGTGTGAACGATATTTTCAAATTCATGATACACTTGAGATTTAGAAAGTTGGTTATGCTGAGATGTACCTTCGAGGAGATGCCGATGTGTGGTTTGGAGGTCTTAGAATGAGTTATCCTCATCTTAGTTGTAGTGAAGAAGATCAACACCAAGGATGATCCTGCTGATATATTAACTAAACCAATTCAGCAGACCAAGTTTCAGTTGTGTCTGGACATGTTGAATATTCAAAGCTTATAAACTAAAATCTGGATACTCAGCTGAGGGCAGATCAGTTGAGTGGATTATGTGGTAAAGTCTAGTACAAGTATATCCCGGCATTGACGAATGCATCTGGTACAAGTACGTCAGATTATGCAATATGATTGAGAGTGAATGAGAGTTCAAGTCAAGGTGGATATTTGTCAGTTTTGGTGACTTGATCTCTAAACTGATAAATAAACTAGTGGAACTAACCTTCAAAACTGAGCTGAAAATGATGGTCAGTTTAGTAAGAGTATTCAGTTCTGTGAAAGTCCATTGTGGTGAAGTGCAAACTGAGTTTCTTCTGAAGTCAGCTTTTAGTTTTGTCAGCTGAGTTGTTTGCAAAGTACATCTGAGTTCTACATCTGGGAAGTTGATTACAAGTCTGGAAAGTCAGTTTGAAGCTCAGTTTCGTATAGTGGATAACAACTGGAGTTGGGGTCCACATCTGGGGTATTTATGGCAGTTCCGACAAAGATCTTATGGTGGTTAAGGTCTAGGGAATTGTGTCTACAACTACCAATGTTGTAATCAATGCAGATTGTGTCTTTCACAAGTGTGTGAAAATCCTTGTAACTTTGTGTATAATAAAATATCTCATTTTCTGTGCGTGGAAAAATCGGCACAACGCCAGAAACCACGTTAAATCATGTGTTTTCTTTGTTTCTGTGTTTTATGAAATTCCGCTTTTCTTTACGTTTGCATTGCTTCTGTTTTATCCTTCTTAGAGTACAAGTTTCTCGTCTGTGTTTTAACATGACATAATATTTATATCTCACAATTATATTGGGGGAGAGTATTCTACTATATTACCGATGTAGGATTTTATAGATAATGTGATAAGTGCAGTTATTGTCGAAGCTGGTCAAGTTTTAGCCAGGACTCTCATGCGAGAAAAACCAATTAGGATGGTGTGGAAATATTACAAAGATTACTTGAAAGAGATTGAAGTTCAAAGAGGTGCCCAGTGAGCCTCGTGGAGTTTGTACAGGATATTTTGTACACTTTATTTAATTGTAAAAGACATATTAATTGTGATACATATAAACAATTAATATGTCAAACTCTAGTTTACTTTATGTCATAGACATAGCTTTTACTTTTACTTTTGCATGCTTGCCGCCCACATCTACATACTCAAGTGGCCGCCCAAGCTAGCTTGCTAGTCTCTCTCAATTGTATCTATTTATACACCTCTCATATCAATGAATAAACTAAGTTGAAGTTTACTCTTGTGTTTATCACATTCTCAAACTCTCTTCATGGTAGCGAGCCTTCTGAGTTCTAAAATCCATTTGCAAAACTCGGTTCTTTTTAAAAAAATGTCAACATTATCTGAAGTTTCATCTTCCTCAAGAGACTCACAATTTGCCTCGTGCAGATCGGGATAATCGAACACTCTTCTTTTACAAATCATAAACTTGATGGTAACAATTACTTGCTATGGTCAAGGTCTATGAAAATGTATATCTCCGGCCAGGGGCAAGATGGGATATCTGTCGGGTTCCAAACTCCGCCTCTTTGGCCGACCCCAAGTTTGAAGCATGGGACACAGAAAAATAACCAAGTCATGACCATCCTCACGAGGTCTATGACAAAAGAGATCGATGAGAACTTCATGATGTATGACACCGCTAAGGAAATGCAGGATAATGCCGAGACCTTTACTCAAAAAGGACAATACATCTCAAGTCTATGAACTCAAGCTCAGATTCAAAACTGCAGACAAGGAGATATGTCTGTAACTCAATATTTCAATCAACTATCTAAGGCATGGCAACACCTAGATATGTTGGAAACTCACACCTGGAATGATGTCAAGGATGCTGCTCTATATAAAGACATCATAGAAAAGAAGAGAGTATTCAAGTTCCTCACTGGACTGAATCCTACTCTTGATGATGTTAGAGGGAGAATTCTTGCCACAAAACCTCTCCCAAATCTCAAATCCATGTTTGCTGAGGTCAAACATGAAGAAAGCAGGAGGAAAGTCATGCTGCTGAACACCCCTGCTGATAACCCTACTGAAGGTACTGCCCTGCTGAATGTCAGGAAGACTGCTGAGGTTACTGGGACTTACAGGAAGCCTGCTGAGAAAACTGGAAGGTGTTCTGTGATCACTGCAAACACACAAATCACACCAAGGACAATTGCTGGAAGCTTCATGGCAAGCCTAATCCCTCTAAAACCTCAAAACCAACCAGGAAAATCAAGGCGAGACTTGCCGCTGGATTTAGAGAATGACAAATCAGAATGCTCGCTTTCTTTGCCTTTAAAGCCTTTATTGCTCAGCATCAGGAAGGTAGCTCCTCTACTGAAATGGCCACTCATGCTAAAACAGGTATATTCCGCTCACCTCTTAGTAATGAGACTTGGATTGTTGATTCTGGGGCTTCTTCCCACATGACTGGTAATAAAAACCTCATTACCCACTATATGCCATGCAACCAAATTCACGCAAATTAAAACTGCTGATGGTTCTGCTTTCTTATGCAAAAGGTGTTGGGAAGGTTAAACTTACTAATCGATATATCTACAAGGGTCTTATTTGTTCCAAAGTTAGATTGTAACCTTATATCTCATGAAACTCACTAAAGATCTGAATTGGATTTGTTGTTTTTGATAAGGATCGGTGCACATTCCAGGATCTTTCTTCACAGAAGTGATTGGTCAAGCTAAACCACCTTCAGATCAAGTTTGTGATCAACCTGCAAGAAGACAAGATCAAGACCGAATCGCCTCGGCAAATGCACTCAAAACCTAGACAATATCATGTTATGGCATTATAGACTAGGACATCCAAGTTTTGGTTATTTAAAGTCTTTAATTCCGGAATTGTTTAAAGGATGTAATCTTAATGATCTTCAATGTGATATTTGTCAATTTGCCAAACTCACCAAATCATGTATACTAAATTACCTCACTTCCTATCCACACCTTTCACCTTAATTCACAAAGTGATGTATGGGGACCTCAAGAGTGAAAAGTATAACAGGCAAAAGGTGGTTTGTAACCTTCATAGATGACCACACCGAACCACTTGGTTATTTTTAATGAAGGATAAATCTGAGTTGGATCCATCTTTCAAGAGTTTTACAACATGGTCTCTACTCAGTTTGACATTAAGATTAAAATTTTGAAGACCGACAATGCTCTTGAATATTATGAGTCTAATCTCATTAATTTCTTGATGAATAAGGGAATTGTCCATATCGGTAGTTGTGTTGAGACACCTCAAAGAAAATGGAGTTCTTTGAGAGAAAGAATAGGCACTGCTTGGAGATGGCCGGATCAATCATGTTCACTACAAATGTTCCAAAATATATGTTGGGTGAAGCTATATTGATCGCCACATACTTAATCAACAGCTTCAAACAGAGTGTTAGGTTTCAAGACTCCTATCCAAACCTGCCGACCACACACTCCCGCCTCATCTTATTGCCCAATTGCCTCCAAAAATCTTTGGTTGTCTTGTGTTTGTTTATATCCATGCCCATCACACGAAGCAAACTTGATCCCAAAGCTCACAAGTGCATTTTCCTAGGGTATGCTAAGGGCAGGAAAGGTTACAAATGCTATTCACTCTCTCGAAAAGAAATTTTACAACTCTATGGATGTAAAATTCTTTGAAAGGACTCCTACTACAAAGAAAGTCTCATCAAGCGATCATCGATGGAAATCTTATTGAAATTGATCTAAATCCGTTCCTCAACAAACTCTTAACCTCAAAGAACTCCATCGAGACTCGTGCAGATGAACCTCGGCACCTTATCGACCACGAGCTCTGCTGGACCTCGAGATCCTCATCGACCCAGAGCTTCTTGAACCGAGCTCTTGAGCCTCAACACCCTCTCGACTCGTAGGCTCGGCCGAACGCAACACCTCACCGACATTGATGATGCAGACTATTGCTCTAAGGAAAGGGAAAAGATCATGCACTGATCATTCTATTCATACTTATTTATCTTATGACCAGTTGTCTCCTAAATTTGCTATGTTTACACAGGACCTGGACTCTCACTCTATTCCTAAAAATATTCAGGAGGCCCTTCAAAATGATAAGTGGAAGGCTGCCATTAAAACAGAGATGACTGCCCTCCTGGATAATCATACTTGGGATCTCACAACTCTTCCAAAAGGCAAAAAGACAGTTAGCTGCAGATGGTTATTCACTATCAAATACAATGCTGATGGTACAATTGACAAGTACAAAGCCATATTGGTAGCAAGGGGATTCACTCAAACTTATGGTATTGACTATAAGGAAACTTTTGCACCAGTGGCAAAACTCAACAATGTCAGGGTTCTGATCTCTCTAGCTGTCCAACTGGACTGGCCTCTACACCAATTAGATATCAAAAATGCTTTTCTCAATGGTGATCTCACTGAGGAAGTCTATATGAATGTACCTCCTGGTTTTGTCAATCCTCACACTCAGGGCAAGGTATGCAAACTCAGAAAATCTCTATATGGCCTGAAGCAATCCCCAAGAGCCTGGTTTGGGAAACTTACTACTGTGGTCAAAGCTGCTGGATATCATCAATGCAACTCAGATCACACTATGTTCATCAAGACAACCAACCAGAGAAGGTCTATTCTTATTGTATATGTGGATGATATCATCCTTACTGGAGATGACTCTACTGAGATTCAAAATTTAAAGACTCTACTGGCAAAGGTGTTCCAAGTTAAGGATCTGGCTACCTCAAGTACTTTCTTGGTATGGAAGTGGCTAGAAACACCAAAGGCATTTCAGGTCTCCCAAAGGAAGTATGTATTGGATCTATCAAGGAAATCGGCATCTTTGGGATGCAAACTGTTGTATCCCAGTGAGACCCCAAGACACCTCATCGCATGGTGACATTGTTTGTCGAGAAAGAACAATATCAAAGGCTTGTAGGTAAACTCATCTACCTTTCTCACACAAGGCCTGATATTGCATATGGGGTTAGTCTCAGTCGGTCGCCATGCACTTGCCTCTTCGAGCAACATTAGGATGCTGTGAATAGGATACTGAGATATTTAAAGTCCACTCCTGGCCAAGGCCTGCACTTCACCAAGTCTACTGATAGATCAATCAAGGTCTACACTGATGCTGATTGGGCTGGATGTCACATTGATAGACGATCTACCACAGGCTATTATTCATATGTATGGGGAACCTGGTTACTTGGAGAAGCAAGAAACAACCCATCATGTGTCAAGCGAGCGATCTTGAAGTCGAACTCGTGGCACTTGTACTTGGCATTTGTGAAGCTCTATGGCAAAAAAGTGCTGATCGAACTTCAAAGAACCTCCTCAAAGAACCTATCACACTCTGCTTTGTGATAATAATTCATTCTTATGCATGGTGAAGATCCTGCATCAATCATGATAAAACCAAGCATGTGGACATTGTGAGACACTTTCAAAGGAAAAAAGATTGATGCTAAAATTATTCAACTCCAGTATGTTCCTCAAAGCGATCGAATCGTGATATTCTTACCAAGGCTATTCCACCTCTTATGTTCAACGAGACTTAGTAGCAAACTTGGTTGCATCAACATATACAGCCCATTTTGAGGGGGTGTGGAAATATTACAGCATTACTTCAAAGATCATGAAGTTCAAGTTGGTGCCCCAGCTGACCTCGGGAGTTTGTACAGGATATTTTGTACACTTTATTTAATTGTAAAAGACATATTAATTGTGATACATTTAAACAATTAATATGTCAAACTCTAGTTTACTTTATGTCATAGACATAGCTTTTACTTTTACTTTTGCATGCTTGCAGTGGCCACCCAAGCTAGCTTGCTAGTCTCTCTCAATTGTATCTATTTATACACCTCTCATATCAATGAATAAACTAAGTTGAAGTTTACTCTTGTGTTTATCACATTCTCAAACTCTCTTCAGATGGGCCGTTTCCCTTCGAACCTGAGAGTTTATGAACATTATTATTAATGACAATCACCACACCTCAAATAAAGTCAATGCCAATTCAACTCATCTGTAGGAGAAATAAGGAGAACATTATGGAGTTATAAGGAGTGGTGCATCTGGACATGTTTTGTGACAAGGGACTTCCTTAGTTACCTTATTTTTGAATATATTGATTATTCAAGTGTTTGTTTAACTTTAAATTGTCAGTTATAATACATTACCAGTTAGGATATAATTTTATCTTTTAAGTAGTTTACAAATAATGTGCCTCTTTTATATATAAAAAGAGATCACAGCTGATGTAATTATCATCAAGAAAACACGCAATTCTATTATTTCAGATCCAGTTCTTCATTGTTTTTTCATTACATTATTCTGGCAATTAATTCATTTCTTCATGGTATCGGAGCTTGAAGGGAGTTCAGCCATGTCATTGAATGTCGCAAATTTTCATTAGCCTACGATTAACATAAAAAAATTACCCCCTTTGGAGAGAACAAGCCCTCTCCTTAGCAGAAAGCCAAGATCTTGGTGATCATCTGCTGAAATTCAATTCAGCACCATCTGAATATCTGGTAGATTCTACTTCTACCACTCCTGAATCAAACACACAGACTCCTAACCCTGCATATGCAAAATGGAAGAAATCAGATCGTTTATTGACGGGATGGATCATTGGATACCTGTCAGAAGAAGCCCTAGGACTTGTCCATGGACTAGACTCAGCTTTTACAGTATGGGAAGCACTCAAGGGTGCTTATGCTCAAGATTCCCAGGAAAGGGAATTTAATTTAAGACAACAATTGACATACCTCAGGAAGGAAGCAACACAGCTGTGAATGAACACATTCGAAAATTTAAGGACTTAAGTGACAGCCTTGCTGCCATTGGGAAACCTATACCTGATGGAGAAAAGGTCTATTACCTGCTCACAAGCCTCTACGATGAAACCTCCACGTATTATTGCCATTGGATCCATTATTGCCATTGGATCCAACTATGAAACCTTCACCACTACGATGTTGAAGCCTCCATGTCCCTCTTATACTGAGTTGATTTCACAACTCCAAAGCTTGGACCAACGCAGAACATGGCTTGCCAAACAACCTGGACAGACTGACCCAATCCCTGGCACTCAAATGGCCTTCTTTGGCCAAAAACAAGGACAAGGACAACCCAGCTACTCCAACAACCGAAGCAATCCAAGATTTGCATCCAATGGGAGAGGATTTCCTGCACAAAACAGATCCAACAATCAGGGACACCAGGTAAAGTTTGAAAGAATGACTCAAGCAGAAAGAGACATGTACAGAGATGAGTTATGCAACTACTGTGGGTTACAAGGCCATGTGTCAAAAGTGTGCTGGTGGCTCATGAAGAAAAAGGCAGAAGAGGGTCAAGTCCCTAAGGCATTGGCTGCTCTTACACTAGACAACATCTTAGTTGAAAGTGATTGGACACTGGATACAGGTGCCTCCAATCACATGGTAGCAGATTCAGGTATGCTTACTAATCTTAAACATTATCAGGGTTCTAATTCAATAGTTATTGGAGATGGATCTCCTCTGTCTATTACAGCCATTGGAGATCTATCCCCCACCACTGAACACAAAATCACAATTAAAAACATTCTCTTGTTTCCGCCTCTAAAGAAAAATTTATCATGCACAGGTCCAACTCACAAAAAATAATCCAGTAGAATGTAATTTTACTAAAGATGGTTTTTTTATTAAGGCCAAGCACACAGGTCAAACATTGCAGAAAGGGGAGCTCAAGGGTGATTTATACACTTTGGCAACTGGATACTCAGCCCTTACTGCCACAAGTCAGAAAGCCACTTCATCAAATTTGTGGCACCAAAGGCTTGGCCACTCTCAGTTTCAAATTGTTCATACCTTGAAAAACAAGGGTTTCATTCATGTTTTAGGCAAAATAAAAGCTACTCAAGTGTGTGAAAGTTGTCAGCTAGGCAAAATGAGCAAACAACCTTTCACACACTCTGAACACACTAGCACTGCACCTTTTGACATTATTCATTGTGATTTATGGGGTCCATCCCCGGTTGTTTCTATTCATAAGTACAAGTACTATGCCAGTTTTGTGGATGATTATTCAAAATTCATTTGGTTATTTACTCTATGCAAAAAATCTGAGTTTTTCAAAGTTTATTTGTCATTTGAAAGCTATGTTAAAACTCAATTTGGTAAGTGTATTAAAGTGTTTCACTCAGATGGGGGTGGTGAGTTTGTGTCCACTCCCCTCATCAACCACATGCTTCACACAGGCACCGTGCATCAAATTTCATGCCCCCATACCCCTGAACAAACTGGCTATGTTGAAAGGAGACATAGGACTATTAGAGAGTTAGGTCTAACAATGTTGTTTCACAGTCAGACCCCTCTTTCCTTATGGTTTGAAGCATTCTCTACTGGTGTGCATATCATCAATAGACTTCCCACCACCACTCTGCACAATGATACACCTTATTTCAAACTACATAACCAACATCCAACCTATGATCACTTAAAAGTCTTTGGCTCTAGGTGCTTTCCTTATGTATGGGATACCAAATATAATAAATTTGATCCCAAGTCTATTCCATGTGTTTTTGTAGGCTATCACCCTCAATATAAGGGTTATAAGTGCTATCATCCCCCCACAAGAAAGTTCTTCCTATCTAGGCATGTGAATTTTGATGAACAACTTCTTCCGTATAAGGCTGATGTCCCTTTGGACAAACAACCCTCCCATTCCTACATATCAGATCTTATTGATTCATGGATCACTATTTCCCAACCTACTACTGCCCCTCCCATATTCCCTACTGTTAGTCACACCACTTTACCCTCTCCACCATCTACTGTCTCCACACCAGTTCATTCCCCTATTTCCAGTCCTTGAGCTAGTCATGAACCTCCAATTTCCACACCCTCTGATCACTGCTCTCTCTCAGACATTCCAACCACTCCATCATCTCCTCATCATTCTGATCCATCCAGTCCTATTCTACCCCTTCCTAGTTCTCCAGAATCCCCCTCTCAAACCCCCATTCCAGACTCAGACCCTTCTGACACAAATATTGTGCCTATACCTCATGATATACCTCATGTTGTTCCTAATGATCCCCCTGTTATTCGAAATCCTCCTCCTGCCCCATCCAATCACCCCATGCTAACTAGATCCAGAGATGGTATCTCCAAACCAAATCCAAAATATGCCCTAGTTACACACACATACCCTGACATTCCACCCCTACCAAAAACCATTAAGACTGCTCTCCAACATCCTGGATGGCTTTCTACCATGAATGAAGAGTTGCAAGCTCTACATTCTAATAACACTTGGACTCTTGTCCCTAGGCATCCATCCATGCATATCATTGGTTGTAAATGGGTTTTTAAGGCTAAACTCAAACCTAATGGTACTCTTGACAGACTCAAGTGTAGGCTTGTTGCCAAGGGGTTTCATCAAATTGATGGCCTAAATTACAATGAGACCTACTCCCCTGTGGTTAAACCTGGCACCATTAGGGTTATTCTCACATTAGCCTTACACTTCAATTGGATGGTTACCCAACTTGATGTCAAAAACGCTTTTTTAAATGGCTACTTACATGAAACCATTTTCATGGAACAACCACCAGGTCACTCAGATGCCCACCTTCCCCATCATATCTGTAAACTAAACAAGGCCCTATATGGCCTCAAACAGGCCCCAAGGGCCTGGTTCGATCGTTTCAGCTCATTTCTCACTTCTTATGGTTTTTTATGCAGTCTAAGTGACCCTTCCCTATTTGTTTTGTCAACTAACCAATCTACTATGGTATTACTTCTTTATGTCGATGACATGCTATTGACAGGTTCGGACAACCATCAAATTACAGCTTTCATTTCAGTCTTAAGCAAAGAATTTGCCATGAAAGACCTAGGACCTATTCACCACGTCCTAGGTGTTGAAATTAGCAGAACCAAAGACTCATTCATCCTATCTCAGTCACACTATGCTCAGACAATACTATCAAGGGCAGAAATGACAGACTGCAAGCCCGTTTCCACACCAATGGAATCGAAGTTTAAGCACTTACCCAACTCTCCTCTGCTTGAAGATGTCAAAGAATTCAGAAGCTTGGTCGGTGCTTTGCAGTACCTGACCTTCACCCGACCTGACCTCAGCTTTGCCGTTAATTTTGCATCTCAGTTCCTCAATCAACCATCTGCTCAACATCTCCAATTAGTTCGTCGATTGCTTTGCTTTGTCAAAGGATCCTTAGACCTAAGTCTCACATTGACCACACCACAGCAACTTCACCTCTTCGCCTTCTCCGATGCCGATTGGGCCGGTTGCCAGTTGACTCGTCGCTCCACCACCGGATATTGTACTTTTCTTGGCACCAACATCATTTCTTGGTGTGCCAAGAAACAACACTCTGTTTCTCGTTCTAGCTCCGAAGCTGAGTATCGTGCCCTAGCTCACACTGCAGCTGAACTCACCTGGTTATCCTATTTACTTGCTGAATTGAAGATCAACTTGCCTGCTCCGCCCACACTCTATTCAGATAATGTCAGTGCTCTACACATGACAATTAACCCCGTTTTTCATGCTCACTGTAAACACATCGAACTTGACTATCATTATGTTCGAGAAAGGGTTGCTCAGGGGTCACTCGTTACTAAACATATTCCGGCTTCACACCAAATTGCAAATGTTTTGACCAAACCACCAACAAAAGCGTCTCTCCGTTATTTTCAACCCAAACTTTGCCTCCTTCCTCGGCTTAGTTAGCGGGAGGATATTAACGACAATCATCACACCTCAAATAAAGTCAACGCCAATTCAACTCATCTGCAGGAGAAATAAGGAGAACATTATGGAGTTATAAGGAGTGGTGCATCTGGACATATTTTGTGACAAGGGACTTCCTTAGTTACCTTATTTTCGAATATATTGATTATTCAAGTGTTTGTTTAACTTTAAATTGTCAGTTAGAATACATTATCAGTTAGGATATTATTTTATCTTTTAAGTAGTTTACAAATAATGTGCCTCTTTTATATATAAAAAGAGATCACAGCTGATGTAATTATCATCAAGAAAACACGCAATTCCATTTATTTCAGATCCAGTTCTTCATTGTTTATTCACTACATTATTCTGGCAATTAATTCATTTCTTCAATTATCTCGCTTGTGATGTAGCTAGTTGCGGCCGCAAACGCGAAGACCGGACTTGTGGTCATAAATACAGGCCTGAAGACTTTAATGCTCCGAAATTCCTGAAAATGAACCTGAACCTGAACCTGATGAATGCTCCGAACATACAGGGTGCCCTATGTGTAATATGCAGTCTGAAGTCTGCAAATACGAAGAAGATGACTGAGACCAGTTCATGAGTTTAACACAGAATGCTGAAAAATCTCTTCGAACCGCTACACTGTACTTCTTTCCTTTGCTTTACAGTTGTACTTCTCAATGAAAACATGCAATTATAAATTATATATGATGATTTCATCTTTCCCATTTATCCTTAAAATTGAAGATTATACCCCTAATTTTTTTTTTGAAGATTTATATGTTTTTTTTAAAAGAAATGATCTATTATTATTCCATACTCAAATGCCAAAGCATTTACAAGGAATCAAAAATAAAATTACAACGAAACTACGTGCTTTTTATCGCGGCGTTTGTTGTCATTTATGGGTACAGTAATGATAGAGTTACTCTCCCAAATTTACATCCTTTTTACACCCAACATAATCCTAACGTAATCATGTGGTTGTGATTTTTTCAAGTGTTTTTAATCTTTTTTACAAGTGAAAAACATGTAGTGAGATGATGATAGTGTAAAAATGATGTAGACTTGGGGAAGTACATCTATCACTCCCCGTCATATATTAATTAAATAGTGTTGTTAAGGAACAATGTTATTAGGTCGTTAACATATTCAAAACAAAATCGTATAAATCGGTGATTGTTTGTTTGTTTTTTATTTTTTAAACTTAACTATATATCCAAATTTGTTGAATCATTTTTCTTTACTAATTGATGATAGAGATCTATTTAAATAAAACTCTAGTTAAACCAAATAATATATCCTAACAACTATATTATAATTCTAATTCAAACAACATAATCTAAACAATTTATTGATTCAATCTTGTCATTATCTCTATCACCCCCGCAATCTGATGGTAATGCAATAAAAATGCAAATTTACTCGTAATGAATGAATCTTGTTTCCTTCACATTGTGTATGCGACAAACTTCTCCATATCAATCGTTAACAACTGTTTCACATCAACCTGCTATTGTTTGAATCTGCAATGGATGACTCAATTTTGTTTTTTTGATGAGTCATAAAAGAAGTGATAAAAAGGAGGAAATATTTGGTGGGAAAATAATCATTAAAATGATAGGATACCCTAAAAATTATACAATATTTGGAATGAAGCTCTCATTCACAAATTTTTTCCCCACGTGAGCAAGATGACATATTGCAGATCATCTTACCCCCTTAATCGAAGAGAAGAGATATATTTAGGGTTACACGTTGATTTTAACTCTAATCGTCCCTTAACGTCAGCTAGAGTGGATTATGCATGGAAACAACTATGGAAAGTAAAAAATCCCTCCAAGGATACCTCATAACCTATAGAACTGATTGTTTTGACATTGGTGTTAATCTTTCAAAACATGGGTTACGTGATGCTGCTTGCAAGATTTGTGGAATGGCCGACGAGACTTTTGTTCGTTGTTGTTGGAATTTTATAGTGTTTTTGTTCCGAAACGGGTCTAAGTGTAAGCGGGGAGCAGTCCAGTTCAGGCCCGGACTGAATGAGTAACGGAATGAATTTTCGGAAGCTAAAATCAGTTTTGGAAACTACTAAGATGGTAGTAAGTGTTAGGATTTTGAATCACTCGATTCTGATATCAGGTGAATAAAAAATTAATGTCTAAAGGTAGAGTGATTTATTTGGGTGTTGTAAAGGAAATGTGTTACATTTGTCTCACATAGGTAATGGAACTCAAGAATGCTGCCCTCAAAAAAAAAAAAAAAAAAAAAAAAAAAAAAAAAAAAAAAAAAAAAAACTCAAGAATGCTCACTAGCTATTTAAGTGGGAGAGTCACATTGAGAGGCATGCCTCAAAGGGCAAGGAGGCAAAGATGCTTGTTAATTCAAAACCCCAATCGCGTATGTATGGTGTTAAAACCCGTGTATAATTAAAATAAATAAAACGAATAAAATCAACAACAATTTTATTGATCTTGATAAACAATAACAAAGAAGTACAGAAAGAAAAAAAATAAAGTATATTGACGATCTGAGCCAAGACGAACTCTGTCCTTAAGACAAATTTGCCCCGGTATGTACCCCGTTTTGCGAAGAATTGTCTCCCGAGAATTCTCGAGTTACCTTTCGAATAAGCGGTGCATCGCAAACTCGAACAACGACGAACTCTACAAAGATTTCGAAACTCTTCACTTGATGCAAGAACGAGATGCGAGAAGAATGTATGTATGTATGCAATTCTGGTGTTGTATTTCTGTGTCTGTTTTTTTTTCTTCCCATTCATGTAGCTCGTTTATATAGCAGACGACATGGAAAAATTGATGGAAATGAACAGCCTCAGCTCGAATTGAATGTCATAAATATCAGCATTATGTTGGAACATGGAAAGCTAAAAGCCTCAGCTTTAATCACGACTTAAAGTTGGATAGGAACATGAAACGACCTCATTTCAGAGATCGAGCCTCACTCAAGAACCTTGTTCGATTCGGCGGCCAGGATGAAAGTCTCAAAGAACCCAAAGAACCTTGATTGATTCAATGAGATCAAAAATAAATTAACAGTTGATTTGCAAAACCTAACTCTGACTGTGAACCTTCAAATTAACACGCGGGCATGCACAAGCCCAAGGGTAAATCCGGATTGGATTTGCACCCCCCCTGCGCCCGCGTAGAGAACGGTGTATAATGTTGGTTTCTTATTCCAACTACACTAAAACAATATCATATAAATATTGCTTCTTTTTTCTTCTTCCAACCAATGTGGGAGAAAAGTTTCTTCCCATTTTTCCTTTTCATAACACACACTTAAGCCCAATAGGCCCAATATGACATATCATCAATTTTCCAACAAACCGACTTTAAATGTTAATTTCTCATTCACTCGTTATCCGAATTGAATGATTCCAAATCCTGAATTCATCTACGACTCACGTAGTTTTCAGAATTAATAAAACATTACATATATTCTATACAAGAATATATCTGAAATACGCTTACAAAGTCACTGAATAAAATGATTATAAAATCATTTTTAATTCATTTTTAATTCAATTCCACATTTTCTCCAAAAATCCCCCCACATGAATGGAAATTAATGCAGATCACGCACTCAAGAGATTCAGCGAGAAAAATATTGCATCGGAGAGAGTAGCTTTTGGCTTTGAACTGCGCTTAGTGAAAATACTATCGGATTTACTCGGCTAATCAGGTGAACTTAAGTCTTGAATCTATTCACCTTTTTAGTGTAAAACCGCATAACAATAGTACTCACACAATATTTCCTTAACATTGTACTTGGTTCTCATGACTGGATTCGTTTTGGCCCTGAATCACACCTGGTTTCAGAAAGTGCGTTAGAGAATTCTAGCCTCTAAACTCTCTTTGAAGCGGCCCCACTTCGCACTTACATAGGTGACCACCTATCAAGAGTATTCTGCCATACCCCACTCGAATTTAATCAAGTTATAGGAATCATTAAAAGTTTTCACTTATCCTTCACACTTCTGGCAGACAACACTTTTATTCACAGAATGGGTAAGTGTTCATCAACAGCTTCATAACTTAGTTGTCCCTTTGAACCATGATCTTGGGATCTCCAGTCAACATGGTAGGGTTACCATTACGAAGCTTATCTTTCAATAGGCTTTAGTCCCATTCCGAGTGTCAAACGACATTTGATCTCTAGGTAAGCCTTTTGTAAGCGGATCCGCAAAGATTTTCCTTCGACTTTATATACTCGATGGAAATCACACGGTAGAGATCAATTGTTTAACGGTGTTATGTCGTCGACGTATGTGTCTGAACTTACCATTATACATACTGTTTTGTGCACGGTGTATAGCCGATTGACTATCACTATGGATGCTGATAGGAGCAATCGGCTTAGTCCAACATGGAATGTCCTCTAGGAAGTTTCAAAGCCACTCTGCTTCTTCACCAGCTTTGTCTAATGCAATAAACTCAATTTCTCATAGTGGAACGAGATATGCACGCCTGCTTTAGTGGACTTCCAGGACACCGCAAAGACCACCAATCATGAAAACATATCCAGTTGTGGATTTGGATTCTTTTGAATCAGAAATCCAATTTGCATCACTGTAACCTTCTAACACTGCTGGATATCTTGTGCATCATAATCCCAGTTTCATTGTATATTTCAAGTACTTTAGTACTCTAATGAGAGCTTTCCAATGATCCTCACTAGGATTACTTGTAAACTTGCTTACTTTATTCACAGCACATGCAATATCCGGTCTAGTACAATTCGCTATGTACATTAAACAACCTATAATATGAGAATATTTTAACTGAGACACAGGGTCTCCTTTATTTTTGACTAAGTGAAGACTTAAGTCAATAGGTGTTTTCACAGGACTTTCATCATAGACATTGAATCTCCTCAAGACAGATTCAATATAGTGAGACTGTGATAACACTAGTCCCTCAGATAGTCTGGAGATTTTAATCCCCAAAATTACATCTGCCAGTCCTAAATCTTTCATATCAAAGTTACGTGTCAGCATCTTTTTGGTATTCATGATGATATTATGGGTACTCCCCATAATCAGCATATCATCAACATATAAACACACTAACACATAAGCATTAGTTGTATGTTTGATGTAGACACATTTGTCACACTCGTTAATCTTGAACCCATTCGATAGCATCGTTTGATCAAACTTTTGATGCCATTGCTTGGGTGCTTGTTTCATCCATCAAAGGTGACTTAACGAGTCGACACACTTTGTTTTCCTGACCTGGAACCACAAACCCTTCGGGTTGTTCCATATAAATTTCTTCGTCTAATTCACCATTCAGAAATGCAGTTTTAACATCCATCTGATGGATTTCCAAGTTATACACTGCAGCAAGAGAAATTAGAACCCTTATAGAAGTGATTCTTGTTACTGGTGAGTAAGTATCAAAGAAATCAAGACCCTCTTTTTGCCGATAACCCTTAGCTACCAACCTGGCCTTATACTTATCAATAGATCCATCGGCTTTAAGCTTCTTCTTGAAAATCCACTTACACCCGAGTGCTTTATGTCCAGGTGGAATTTCTACTAATTCCCAAGTGTGATTTTGCATGATGGACTCTATTTCACTATTGATTGCCTCTTTCCAGAAAGGTGCTTCTGGATTAGTCATAGCCTCGGCATATGTCCTTGGAGTATTTTCTACCATGTAGGTGAGAAAATCTGGCCCAAAAGACGTTGAAGTCCTAGCCCGTTTACTCCTTCGAGGTTCCACTTCCTCATGTTCTGGAGCATTATCCCCCACATTTTCGTGTGCCCTTTTAGTCGAATTAGAGTCTTCACTATGTCTTTCTTTGTTTGGAATGACATCCTCAAAAAACACCGCATTTCTTGACTCCATGATTGTGTTTATATGCACATCAGGGTTGTCAGATTTGTGCACAAGAAATCTATATGCACTACTGTTATGTGCATACCCAATGAATATGCAGTCTATCGTTTTAGGCCCAATCTTAACTTGTTTAGGTTTAGGCACTTCCACCTTTGCTAAACACCCCCACACTTTCAAGTATTTATAACTTGGTTTGTGGACTTTCCACAACTCATATGGGGTCTTATCCAATTTTTTAGATGGAATTCTGTTGAGAATTGTATTGGCGGATAGAAGGGCCTCCCCCCACAAGTTCTAAGGTAAACCAGAACTAATCAACATAGCATTCATCATCTCTTTCAGATTACGGTTTTTGCGTTCAGCAATTCCGTTAGATTGAGGTGCATATGGAGCAGTAGTTTGATGAATAATGCCCGAATCTAGACATAATCCTTCAAATGGCGATTCATACTCTCCACCTCTATCACTATGAACCTTCTTGATTCGTCTGCCAAGTTGATTCTCAACTTCATTTTTATAATTTTTGAATGCCTCGATAGTCTCATCTTTGCTACTTAGCAAATAAACATAACAGTATTTTGTACAATCATCGATAAAAGTTACAAAATACTTTTTACCGCCTCTCGATTGCACAAACTTTAAATCACACAAATCTGTGTGAATTAATTCTAATGGTTCTGTATTTCTTTCCACAGATGGAAATGGTGCTTTAGTCATTTTTGCTTCAACACATACTTGGCATTTACCGGTTTGGTTAAATTTTAGTTTAGGTAATAAATCCAAATTCATCATTCTTTGAATTGATTTATTATTAACATGTCCTAAACGATTATGCCATAAAGAACAAGACTCAATCAAGTAAGCGGTAGAAGCACTTTTATTAGCCTCGAAGTGGGCAAATGAAGTTGGGCATCATAGCCATTACATTCAGTTTAAATAAACCTTCGGTAAAATAACCTCTACCAACATACATCTCATTTTTGGTCAAAATGACCTTGTCATTACCAAAAGAAAGTTTAAAACCATTCTTATTCAAAGATACCACCGTAAATCAAGTTTCTACGTATATCGTGAACATGTAGAACATTCGTGAGTGTCAGCTTCTTCCCAGAAGTCATCTTCAGAATCACGTTTCCAGTTCCTTGAATGGTTGATTGGGCAGAGTTTCCCATCCACAGCTTCTCACCATTTCCAGCCTTGTAGGTTGAGAAGATATCACGGTCAGGACACACATGTTTAGTGGCTCCTGTGTCCACAAACCACTGCCTCGGATTTCCCACGGTGTTGCACTCAGTCACCATGGCACAAAAATTGTCATCATCTCCCTCATGTTCAGCCATATGAGCCATAGGTTTGTAAGGCTTCTTTGACCGGCATTCTAGCACGGTGTCCAAACTTGCCACAGTTGCGGCAATCACTATTGAATTTATATGGTGTCGGGTTCTTGGACGATTCCCCATTCTTCTTAGGAAATTTCTCTGGCTTCTTTCTCTTCTGGTTTTTCACCTCAGCCATGTTAGCCTTTGCTTGTCCAACAAAAACAGAACGTTTCTTTTCAGATGCTCGATTGTCCTCCTCAATGCGAAGTCGAACAATTAAATCATCCATCGTCACTTGCTTGCTCTTGTGCATGAGATAGCTCTTGTATTCCTTCCACGAGTCAGGAAGCTTCTCAATCACACATGCAACTTGAAAATTTTCA
Organism: Gentiana macrophylla; assembly: GCA_026214975.1. NCBI lineage: Eukaryota > Viridiplantae > Streptophyta > Magnoliopsida > Gentianales > Gentianaceae > Gentiana > Gentiana macrophylla. The sequence continues at coordinate 14,896,065 of CM047807.1, read as the reverse complement.
TTAATTTTTAGATCTTCTGCTATCATCTCGGATATCAGAATTTGCAGTTCCTCCACCTGTTTAACAATAGATTTAGTATCATTCATTTCATACTTTAAAAACCTACTGACAAGAAACTTCTTGGCACCAGCATCTTCGGTTGTATATTTCTTCTCTAATGCTTGCCACAATGATTTAGAAGTATCATAAGTACAGTACACACCATACAACATGTTATCTTTGCACAGAAAATCACTGTGCTTCCAGCTTTCTACAGCAAGAAAAGCCGTCTTTTCATGAGTTTCAGGTGGCGCCACTGGTGGGTCATCGATTAGCATTCTTGCTAGACCAAGCGTTGTGATGTAAAACAACATCTTCTGTTGCCAACGTTTAAAGTTGGAGCCATTGAACTTCTCTGGTCTCTCATGGTTAGCACCAGGAAGCGTAGTAGTTTGTGTCACCACAGACACAGAGCCAGTAGACTGGGATGTTTGTCCTCCGTTTGGCGCACCATCAGGAGTAGGAGTCACTTGACCGTCAGTTGCCATTTCTGTTCGAGACAGAAGATAAACTTTAGAATCGTATTTCAACGAAACATTTTTCAATTCAGCTCGTTTTTGAACAAAAGAACATAGGCAAAACCAATGAAACTGATGATATATTCGTGAAAAATATTTCGATTACACACGGTTTGATTTAGAACCACTGTTCTAAAAAATTTGTCTTAAGCTGTTAAAACCCGTGTATAATTAAAATAAATAAAACGAATAAAATCAACAACAATTTTATTGATCTTGATAAACAATAACAAAGAAGTACAGAAAGAAAAAAAATAAAGGATATTGACGATCTGAGCCAAGACGAACTCTGTCCTTAAGACAAATTTGCCCCGGTATGTACCCCGTTTTGCAGCAATTGTCTCCCAGGAATTCTCAGATTACCTTTTAGAATAGCGGTACTGCAAACTCTGAACAACGACGAACTCTACAGTGCTTCAGAAACTCTTCACTTGATGCAAGAACAGTATGCAGAAGAATGTATGTATGTATGCAATTCTGGTGTTGTATTTCTGTGTCTGTTTTTTTTTTCTTCCCATTCATGTAGCTCGTTTATATAGTAGAGGACATGGAAAAACTGAAGGAAGTGAACAGCCTCAGCTCGAATTGAATGTCATAAATATCAGCATTATGTTGGAACATGGAAAGCTAAAAGCCTCAGCTTTAATCACGACTTAAAGTTGGATAGGAATATGAAACGACCTCATTTCGGCGAGCCTCAACCTTGTTCGATTCGGCGACCAGATCGAAGTCTCAAAGAACTCAAAGAACCTTGATTCGATTCGGCAAAGAGATCGAAAAATAAATTAACAGTTGATTTGCAAAACTGAAAGTCTCAAAGAACTCAAAGAACCTTGATTCGATTCAAAGCGATCAAAAATAAATTAACAGTTGATTTGCAAAACCGAACTCTGACTGTGAACCTTCAAATCGAGCTGCATTCGTAATGCGCGCAGACACGCTGGCATGCACAAGCCCAAGGGTAAATCAGTTGATTTGCACCCCTGCGCCAGCAGCGATAGAGAACGGTGTATAATGTTGGTTTCTTATTCCAACTACACTAAAACAATATCATATAAATATTGCTTCTTTTTCCTTCTTCCAACCAATGTGGGAGAAAGTTTCTTCCCATTTTTCCTTTTCATAACACACACTTAAGCCCAATAGGCCCAATATGACATATCATCAATTTTCCAACAAACCGACTTTAAGCGTTAATTTCTCATTCACTCGTTATCCGAATTGAATGATTCCAAATCTGAATTCATCTACGACTCACGTAGTTGTCAAAATTAATAAAACATTACATATATTCTATACAAGAATATATCCAAATACGCTTACAAAGTCATTTGAATAAAATGATTATAAAATCATTTTTAATTCATTTTAATTCAATTCCACATTTTCTCCAACAATCCCCACATGAATGGAAATTAATGCGGATGCACTACTCAAGAGATTCAGCGAAAAAATATTGCATCGAGAGAGAGGTAGCTTTTGGCTTTGAACTGCCTTAGTGAAATACTATCGGATTTACTCGGCTAATCGGTGAACTTAAGTCTTGAATCTGTTCACCCTTTAGTGTAAAACCGCACAATAGTACTCACACAATATTTCCTTAACACTTGTACTTGGTTCTCATGGATCGGATTCGTTTGGCCCCTGAATCACACCTGGTTTGTAAAGTGCGTTAGAGAATTCTAGCCTCTAAACTCTCTTTGAAGCGGCCCACTTCGCACTTACATAGGTGACCACCTATCAAGAGTATTCTCGCCATACCCCACTCGAATTTAATCAAGTTATAGGAATCATTAAAAGTTTTCACTTATCCTTCACACTTCGGCGAGACAACACTTTAATTCACGAGAATGGGTAAGTGTTCATCAACGACTTCATAACTTAGTTGTCCTTTTGAACCATGATCTTGGGATCTCCAAATAACATGGTAGGGTTACCATTACGAAGCTTATCTTTCAATAGGCTTCACCCCATTCTGAGTGTCAAAACTGACATTTGATCTCTAGGTAAGCCTTTTGTAAGCGGATCCGCAAGATTTTCCTTCGACTTTATATACTCGATGGAAATCACACCGGTAGAGATCAATTGTTTAACGGTGTTATGTCGTCGACGTATGTGTCTAGACTTACCATTATACATACTGTTTTGTGCACGGTGTATAGCCGATTGACTATCACTATGGATCTTTGATAGAGCAATCGGCTTAGTCCAACATGGAATGTCCTCTGAGAAGTTTGAAGCCACTCGCTTCTTCACCGACTTTGTCTAATGCAATAAACTCAGCCTCCATAGTGGAACGAGATATGCACGTCTGCTTAGTGGACTTCCAGGACACCGCAGCACCACCAATCATGAAAACATATCCAGTTGTGGATTTGGATTCTTTTGAATCAGAAATCCAATTTGCATCACAGTAACCTTCTAACACTGCTGGATATCTTGTGTAGCATAATCCCAGGTTCATTGTATATTTCAAGTACTTTAGTACTCTAATGAGAGCTTTCCAATGATCCTCACTAGGATTACTTGTAAACACCTTTACTTTATTCACAAAGACATGCAATATCCGGTCTAGTACAATTAAGCTATGTACATTAAACAACCTATAATATGAGAATATTTTAACTGAGACACAGGGTCTCCTTTATTTTTGACTAAGTGAAGACTTAAGTCAATAGGTGTTTTCACAGGACTTTCATCATAGACATTGAATCTCCTCAAGACAGATTCAATAAAGTGAGACTGTGATAACACTAGTCCCTCAGATAGTCTGGAGATTTTAATCCCCAAAATTACATCTGCCAGTCCTAAATCTTTCATATCAAAGTTACGTGTCAGCATCTTTTTGGTATTCATGATGATATTATGGGTACTCCCCATAATCAGCATATCATCAACATATAAACACACTAACACATAAGCATTAGTTGTATGTTTGACGTAGACACATTTGTCACACTCGTTAATCTTGAAACCATTTGATAGCATCGTTTGATCAAACTTTTGATGCCATTGCTTGGGTGCTTGTTTCAGTCCATACAGTGACTTAACGAGTCGACACACTTTGTTTTCCTGACCTGGAACCACAAACCCTTCAGGTTGTTCCATATAAATTTCTTCGTCTAATTCACCATTCAGAAATACAGTTTTAACATCCATCGATGGATTTCCAAGTTATACAACTGCAAAGAGAGAAATTAGAACCCTTATAAAGTGATTCTTGTTCTTGGTGAGTAAGTATCAAAGAAATCAAGACCCTCTTTTTGCCGATAACCCTTAGCTACCAACCTGGCCTTATACTTATCAATAGATCCATCAGCTTTAAGCTTCTTCTTGAAAATCCACTTACACCCGAGTGCTTTATGTCCAGGTGGAATTTCTACTAATTCCCAAGTGTGATTTTGCATGATGGACTCTATTTCACTATTGATTGCCTCTTTCCAGAAAGGTGCTTCTGGATTAGTCATAGCCTCGGCATATGTCCTTGGAGTATTTTCTACCATGTAGGTGAGAAAATCTGGCCCAAAAGACGTTGAAGTCCTAGCCCGTTTACTCCTTCGAGGTTTCACTTCCTCGTGTTCTGGAGCATTATCCCCCACATTTTCGTGTGCCCTTTTAGTCGAATTAGAGTCTTCACTATGTATTTCTTTGTTTGGAAAGACATCCTCAAAAAACACCGCATTTCTTGACTCCATGATTGTGTTTATATGCACATCAGGGTTGTCAGATTTGTGCACAAGAAATCTATATGCACTACTGTTATGTGCATACGCAATGAATATGCAGTCTATCATTTTAGGCCCAATCTTAACTTGTTTAGGTTTAGGCACTTCCACCTTTGCTAAACACCCCCACACTTTCAAGTATTTATAACTTGGTTTGTGGCCTTTCCACAACTCATATGGGGTCTTATCCATCTTTTTAGATGGAATTCTGTTGAGAATTGTATTGGCGGATAGAAGGGCATGCCCCCACAAGTTCTGAGGTAAACCAGAACTAATCAACATAGCATTCATCATCTCTTTCAGAGTACGGTTTTTGCGTTCAGCAATTCCGTTAGATTGAGGTGCATATGGAGCAGTAGTTTGATGAATAATGCCCGAATCTAGACATAATCCTTCAAATGGCGATTCATACTCTCACCTCTCACTCACTACGAACCTTCTTGATTAAATGCGCCAAGTTGATTCTCAACTTCATTTTTATAATTTTTGAATGCCTCGATAGTCTCATCTTTGCTACTTAGCAAATAAACATAACAGTATTTTGTACAATCATCGATAAAAGTTACAAAATACTTTTTACCGCCTCTGGATTGCACAAACTTTAAATCACACAAATCTGTGTGAATTAATTCTAATGGTTCTGTATTTCTTTCCACAGATGGAAACGGTGCTTTAGTCATTTTTGCTTCAACACATACTTGGCATTTACCGGTTTGGTTAAATTTTAGTTTAGGTAATAAATCCAAATTCATCATTCTTTGAATTGATTTATTATTAACATGTCCTAAACGATTATGCCATAAAGAACAAGACTCAATCAAGTAAGCAGAAGTAGAAGCACTTTTATTAGCCTCAGTGGGCACAACAGTGTTGGGCATCATAGCGATTACATTCAGTTTAAATAAACCTTCGGTAAAATAACCTCTACCAACATACATCTCATTTTTGGTCAAAATGACCTTGTCATTACCAAAAGAAAGTTTAAAACCATTCTTATTCAGCATACCACCAGAAATCAAGTTTCTACATATATCAGGAACATGGAGAACATTCGTGAGTGTCAGCTTCTTCCTAGAAGTCATCTTCAGAATCACGTTTCCAGTTCCTTGAATGGTTGATTAGGCAGAGTTCCCCATCCACAGCTTCTCACCATTTCCAGCCTTGTAGGTTGAGAAGATATCACGGTCAGCACACACATGTTTAGTGGCTCCTGTGTCCACAAACCACTGCCTCGGATTTCCCACGGTGTTGCACTCAGTCACCATGGCACAGAGATTGTCATCATCTCCCTCATGTTCAGCCATATGAGCCATAGGTTTGTAAGGCTTCTTTGACCGGCATTCTGCAGCACGGTGTCCAAACTTGCCACAGTTGCGGCAATCACCATTGAATTTATATGGTGTCGGCTTCTTGGACGATTCCCCAGTCTTCTTAGGAAATTTCTCTGGCTTCTTTCTCTTACGGTTTTCACCTCACCCATGTTAGCCTTTGCTTGTCCAACAGAAACAGAACGTTTCTTTTCAGATGCTTGATTGTCCTCCTCAATGTGAAGTCGAACAATTAAATCATCCATCGTCACTTGCTTCCTCTTGTGCTTGAGATAGCTCTTGTATTCCTTCCACGAGTCAGGAAGCTTCTCAATCACACATGCAACTTGAAAATTTTCATTAATTTTCAGATCTTCTGCTATCATCTCGGATATCAGAATTTGCAGTTCCTCCACCTGTTTAACAATAGATTTAGTATCATTCATTTCATACTTTAAAAACCTACTGACAAGAAACTTCTTGCCACCAGCATCTTCGGTTGTATATTTCTTCTCTAATGCTTGCCATAATGATTTAGCAGTATCATACGTACAGTACACACCATACAACATGTTATCTTTGCACAGAAAATCACTGTGCTTCTAGCTTTCTACAGCAAGAAAAGCCATCTTTTCAGGAGTTTCAGGTGGCGCCACTGGTGGGTCATCGATTAGCATTCTTGCTAGACCAAGCGTTGTGATGTAAAACAACATCTTCTGTTGCCAACGTTTAAAGTTGGAGCCATTGAACTTCTCTGGTCTCTCATGGTTAGCACCAGGAAGCGTAGTAGTTTGTGTCACCACAGACACAGAGCCAGTAAACTGGGATGTTTGTCCTCCGTTTGGCGCACCATCTGGAGTAGGAGTCACTTGACCGTCAGTTGCCATTTCTGTTCGAGACAGAAGATAAACTTTAGAATCGTATTTCAACGAAACCTTTTTCAATTCAACTCGTTTTTCAACAAAAGAACATAGGCAAAACCAATAAAACTGATGATATATTCGTGAAAAATATTTCGATTATACACGGTTTGATTTAGAACCACTGTTCTAAAAAATTTGTCTTAAGCTGTTAAAACCCGTGTATAATTAAAATAAATAAAACGAATAAAATCAACAACAATTTTATTGATCTTGATAAACAATAACAAAGAAGTACAGAAAGAAAAAAAATAAAGGATATTGACGATCTGAGCCAAGACGAACTCTGTCCTTAAGACAAATTTGCCCGGTATGTACCCGTTTTGCGAAGAATTGTCTCCCGAAATTCTCAGTTACCTTTTAGAATAGCGATGCATGCAAACTCGAACAACGACGAACTCTACGATTGCTTGAAACTCTTCATTTGATGCAAGAACGATGCAAAAGAATGTATGTATGTATGCAATTACGGTGTTGTATTTACGTATGCATTTTTTTTCTTCCCATTCATGTAGCTCGTTTATATAGCGAGAGGACATGGAAAAGCGATGGAAATGAACGACCTCATTTCGAATTGAATGTCATAAATATCAGCATTATGTTGGAACATGGAAAGCTAAAAGCCTCAGCTTTAATCACGACTTAAAGTTGGATAGGAACATGAATACCTCATTTCAGTGATGAGCCTCACTCAAGAACCTTGTTCGATTCGGCGAATGTGATCGAAAGTCTCAACAACCCAAAGAACCTTGATTGATTCGTGATGAAAAATCAATTAACAGTTGATTTGCAAAACCGAACTCTGACTGTGAACCTTCAAATCGAGCTGCATTCGTGTACGCAGGACACGCGGGCATGCACAAGCCCAAGGGTAAATCCGGATTGGATTTGCACCCCCCTGCGCCCGTGTAGAGAACGGTGTATAATGTTGGTTTCTTATTCCAACTACACTAAAACAATATCATATAAATATTGCTTCTTTTTCCTTCTTCCAACCAATGTGGGAGAAAAGTTTCTTCCCATTTTTCCTTCTCATAACACACACTTAAGCCCAATAGGCCCAATATGACATATCATCAATTTTCCAACAAACCGACTTTAAGCGTTAATTTCTCATTCACTCGTTATCCGAATTGAATGATTCCAAATCCTGAATTCATCTACGACTCACGTAGTTTTCAGAATTAATAAAACATTACATATATTCTATACAAGAATATATCCGAAATACGCTTACAAAGTCACTGAATAAAATGATTATAAAATCATTTTTAATTCATTTTTAATTCAATTCCACATTTTCTCCAACATATGGCTCAATGTTAGTATTTTCGGGCCATCCCAAAAGTTAAAATTCTGAATCGAAGTTCATAAACATGATTGCATCAGTTCGAACTCAGGAAGCACCAATTCGGTTGACAGTTGAAAAAATGCCATTCAACCAAAATTATAAGAAGATCTGTTCATTGCCACCTTACTCTACCTATAAATAAAACATCCCTGAATGAAAAAAGATGCAGAACTTTTTGCATACAGAAATTCTGCTAAAGCAAATAGACATTTCCACATAAACACACTTGCATAGTCAGAGATATTCAAGACCTAATCAGTTCGTTGTTTGTTCCCATCTGAGTGTAAAGATCATAACAAGGTAGACTGTTGTACCTTCGGAGACATCCTTCCATATCTGTGTGCACATAGTCGGGGCAAAAATGTTTTAAGGACAGAGTTCTAAACTCGCCTCAGTCTGAATAAGTTTTCGTTTTCACTCTTGTTTTCTGTTGAATGTAGTAATTAGTTTAGTAGTTACTGTACTAAAATAACAGTTATAGTCTAGTAGTTATTGTAATTAATTAGCCTTACTTACTACTGCTAGCTGTAATATTGGATAGCTCCATATATAAAGCTTTCCCAAAATCTTGTGTACAAGTTAAGTCGTCATTTTCATCAATACAACTACTTTACCAAAATATCAAGGATGATGGCCTAGGTCATCTTCTTCCCCATTCTTTCGTTTCTGTCGATTATCATTCAATTGCTTACTTTTCCACATGGTAGCAGAGCGAAAATGATGCGCGCAGAGTTTCTATTGCAGTATTGATTTCTTTCTGCTGATTCGAAGGAAATTAGTTTTTTTTTTGTTGATTCAAAGCTTTACGAATGGCTGAAGAAGCAGTTATTCCCGTCTCCAGCCCCTACAACATACATCCTAGCGAGAGTCCGTCTCTGGTCCTCGTTCAACATATTCTCGATGAAAATAGAGTCAATTACCACTCGTGGTCGCATTCAGTGAAGATGTCGCTGGTCATGAAAATTAAAATAAGGTTTATAGATGGCTCGATTGTCAGGCCGGAAAGAGGAGATCCTAAATTTAACGCTTGGGAACAATGCAACACCACTGTAACTTCCTGGTTGCTGAATTCAGTATCAAAGGCCATTGCTCAAAGTGTTTTGTGGATGAATACATCGAAGGATGTTTGGGAAGACATTCAGGACATGTATGCAAACCTAGATTCTTTCAAGATATCAGATTTACTTGAGGAGTTAAACGGAATTAAACAATGAGATCTTACGGTGTCTCAGTATTTTTCTAGAATCAAGATCATTTGGGATGAAATTAATGTCCTAAGGCCTGTTCCTGGTTGTAAATGTGAGCCTGCTTGTCACTGTGACCGAATCCCAACCATAGTTGCGTATTTTGAGAGAGAATACGTAATTAGGTTTCTAAGAGGGTTAAATGAAAGTTTCTCTCCGGTTAACTCTCAGATTTTGCTGATGTCTTTTTTACCTAGTATGAAAGTTGCGTATGCCATGGCATTAAAATTCGAAAGACAAAGGAAGGGTAACTTTGCAACTGGAAATCAATAACCAGATCATACTGTGCTGGTGAATAGGTCAAGCATCAATAATAACTCACAGGATTTTGGAAGGAGATTCAACAATTCAGATAACACAGGTACAAGGAGGTCATATCAGCAGAATCAAAATGGAAAACGTCCACAATGTACATTCTGTGGAATGATTGGTCACGTAGAGGACAAATGCTACTATAAACATGGTTTCCCTCCAGGTTTGAAACCCAAGGGAAGGATCAATATGGTGGAAGGGAGTTCAGAAGATGATGCAACTCAGAATAATCAACCTGCAAATTCATCATCCGGTGATGGCTATTCCCTAAATCAGCTACAGTACAACCAACTACTGCAATAAATAGATTGAGGGCAACAAAGAGAATAAGAATCCACACATGGTCAATCAAGCATCAGTCCTATCTGCTTCTTTCAAGCCAGAAGATGACTTGAGAGCAGTTAATGTACACAACAAATGGATTTTGGATTCTGGAGCAACAAATCATGTCATACATGACATGAAACTTTTTTCAAAATTTCAAAAGGTTGAAAATATTAGTGTCAGTTTGTCAAATGGTAAGAATGTCATGGTTTCACATGTTGGTGAGGTCAAATAGGAACACATATCCTGCTACAAAATGTCTTATGTGTGCCAGCTTTCAAGTTTAACTTGATAATTATTAGCAAATTAACTAAGAATGGAAATCTCAGCATAGTTTTTAAATCTGATGGTTGTTGCATACATGATCCAACACACGGGATGATTGGATCAGCTAAAAGGTACAAGGGCTTATATCTGTTGGATGCTTGTCAGAGCTAGAGTAGTCAAGGAAAGGCAAGCTGCAATGCAGTCACATTTCAAAACACACATGGTTTGTCTGATGACATGGTTTGGCATTATAGGATGGGACACTTATCTGCTCAAAGGTTATAGCTGCTCAAGTCATATAATAAAGAGATTGTTAGTACTAGGGATAATATTTGTCATATTTGACCTTTGGCTAAAAGAAGCATTTATCTTTTCCTTTGAGTTGTTCTTCAGTGCAATGTGTTTTTGATTTGGTTCCTTTGATATCTGGGGCCCCTATAAGCATGCTACTGTACATGGGCATAGGTACTTTCTCACTGTGGTGGATGATTTCAGTAGGTATACATAGGTATATATGTTGCATGATAAGTCTGAGGCAAGGGGATTATTTCAGAGCTTCTGTTCATTTGTACAAACTCAATTTCAAAGTCCATAAAGGTAGTTAGGACAGACAATGGCCAAGAATTCTATATGTCAGAATTTTATAGTGCTAAGGGGATCTTACATCAGAAATCATGTGTGTCCACACCTGAGCAAAATGGTGTAGTAGAGAGGAAGCATCAACATCTTCTTAATGTGGGTGGAGAACTTAAGTTTCAAGCCAATCTCCCTATTAGATTCTGGGGATATTGTGTCACACATGTAGCCTATCTCATCAACATCACACCTACACCATTATTACATGGTGCCACACCACATAAGACGCTTCATGGTATAGATGATGAATTAAAAAGGGTCAAGGTATTTGGATGTCTAGCATATGCCTCTACTCTGCAACAAAATAGATCAAAGTTTGATCCAAGAAGTGTGGCATGCATTCATTTGGATATATCACAGTCAACAAAAGGTTATATCATGATTAATCTAGCTACCAAACAAATCTTCATTGCTAGGAATGTAGTGTTTCGTGAGAGGTGTTTCCCTTATGACCATTCCTGTAAATTTGACTCAGCACCAGCACAAGCTCCTTGTTTACCTGTACCTTTTAATGAAGAGACTCCTTCCACATCACAATATGATCCTGAACAGCCTGCTGATCCTGAACAGCCTGAGGCACACAATGATATTGCAGATGGTTTATCAGAAAATACACAAGAAGACTCGGGAGAAAATCCACCAGTAGATGTACCCACCAGGAGATCAAATAGGCATAGACACACACCTGCTCATCTACAAGATTATATTTGTTCCCAAATGACTAAAACAGTTTCTTCCTATGATTTTAGTCAGTCTCTCAACTATGAATTATTATCCAGCTCACACAATGCCTTCCTTTGCAACCTAGATAAATAGGCAGAACCTTCATCTTATACTCAAGCAATCAAATCTGCTAATTGGAGGGATGCTATGAGCAAAGAGATACATGCTCTTGAAAATAATCACACATGGGAGGTAGTTCCTCTTCCACCAAGAAAAACACCCATAGGATGTAAATGGGTTTTCAAGATCAAGTACAAACCTAATGGTGAGCTAGAATGATATAAAGCTAGATTGGTAGCAAAGGGTTACACACAAACCTATGGCCTAGACTACCAAGAAACCTTCTCACCTGTTGCCAAAATGGCCACCATCAAGACTCTATTGGCCTTGGCAGCAGCATGAGGATGGTATCTTCATCAGTGTGATGTGAACAATGCCTTCCTACATGGTGAGCTTCATGAAGAAGTCTATATGAGATTACCACAGGGATTCTAGACCACAGTTAAGAATCCTGTTTGCAGATTGGTAAAATCCTTATATGGCCTTAAACAGGCCAGCAGACAATGAAACTCTACATTGACTGTTGCTTTACAGAAAATAGGATTTCAGCAGTCAAAGAATGACTATAGCCTGTTCACCAAGGTGATCAATGGCAGATTTTTGGCATTATTAGTTTACGTGGATGATATTATCCTAGCTAGTGAATCAGTTGAGGATATTCAATCAAACAAGTCCTACCTTCATGATAAATTTCAAATCAAAGATATTGGGGAGCTCAAGTACTTCTTGGGTTTGGAAGTGGCAAGAAGCACATCCGGTATATTCATCTCTCAACGCAAATATATATACCCAAGGATGACTGGAAGAATTTGATCTGATGGGGGCCAAACTGGTGCCTACTCCTATGCAAAGCAAGTCCAACTTGCAACATGGTGATTCCCAATTACTAGCCGATAGTACCTTGTATAGAAGACTCATTAGTAAGCTGATTTATTTGACTTTCTCTAGGCTGGATATTATGTATGTTGTACAACAACATATTCAATTTCTAGATGCACCAACTGTATATCATTTTAGAGCAGCATAAAGGGTTCCTAAATATTTGAAAAAGAACCCAGGGCAGGGTATTTTATCTCAGCTCACAACAATTTGGTTCCTTGTGCCTTCACCGATTCAGACTGGGCAAGATGCCCCGAAACCCGAAGATCTGTCACAGGTTATTGCATTTTTTTGGGTAATTCTTTAGTTTCTTGGAGGGCCAAAAAGCAAACAATAGTCTCTAAGAGTTCTGCTGAATCAGAATATCGTGCCATGGCCACCACTGTTTCTGAAATTCAGTGGTTGTTCCAGTTGCTTCAACATCTTCAGGTTGCCACCCTTCTGCCCATTGTTATGTATTGTGACAACCAAAGTGCCATGCACATTGCCACTAATCCGGTGTTTCACGAGCATACAAAACATATCAAGGAGACAAAATTCAAGCTGGTCTGGTCAAGTTGTTACCTGTCTCCATGCACAATCAATTAGCGGATTGTTTCACAAAACCTCTAGACAGTCCTGCTCTTCTACAAGCCATTCAGAAGTTCTGTTTGATTGATATTCACACATCCATCCCAGCTTGCGGGGGGTGTTGAATGTAGTAATTAGTTTAGTAGTTATTGTACTAAAATAACAGTTATAGTCTAGTAGTTATTGTAATTAATTTACTACTGCCAGCTGTAATATTGGAAAGCTCCATATATAAAGCTTTCCCAAAATCTTCTGTACAAGTTAAGTCGTCATTTTCATCAATACAACTACTTTACCAAAATATCAAGGAGGCCTGGTTGATTCAAATCAGAACTACATTTCCAACAGTTAGTCTTATTGATTATGACATCCCTGCTAGTGTTTGGAAAGAGTATAGACTTGAGCAACAACGAAAATTCGGTGCGTTTTTAGCTTTAAAGAATCGTTATCTTTCATGTGCAACACAGAAGAGTCTGAATCTTTAATCTTTACTTTCACTATTTTTTGCTTTGTTTGGAAATTACGGTGTAGTTGGATCTTTGATGAAGAGCCGGTGTATGTTACTTCTTTAATAATTCATGCGGTGGCCTTTGCTACGGATTGTGCAACAGTCAATGCTAAGTTGTAGCCTACTCAGCAACCTCCAACAAATGGACAGTTAAATGGGTTCCGCGGTGTTTGTTTCCATTGGAGTACTTTGTAACGCCCCATTCCCGGACACCGAGTCCTTATCCGGAAAGAGCGCTCGGCACATATGTTATCAAATAAATTCAATAATATATGTAAGCCTTACGTCATACATCAGAACCAAACGACGCGGAAGACAAAACGACTCGGGAAAACAAAAGACAAAAGATCGAACACATGGTTTTCAATGCTGTAAAACTAAATCCTATAAAGAATACTAAACATCCAACGTTAAATCCAAAAGAACCAAACGGAACTAATCCAAAAGAAAGACAACAATGTTTGAATTGAACCAACAACATTATTGAAAGAATTAAAACTAAAAGAACTAAATCTTCACGAGCTCCGTCTCACACGTCCTCGTCAAAGAACTCATCAGCGTTAGCAACCTGTTCATCTTCTTTGGGGAAAGAGAAAGACAAACAAAAAGTAACGGGGTAAGTACATAAGTACTTAGTAACGCGTAGAAGATCGTATAACCATGTTCTCATAAAGAAATAAAAGCAACGCCGTCTTTTATTAATTCATTTCCGTTATTAACCCTAGCTAACTATCATATTATGTTCATTGCATAACATGAGGTTCCAAGGGTATCTAGCTTAGCTCAAGTTTGTTACATCATGAATAACAAGGGCACTACGCTAGTAATAGGATGTACTAGGACAATCCCAGGTGCAACCTACGTGAGACACGCTCTAGTAGCTCCGGGAATATCTAAGTCCCGATGGTGTGATAACCGGCAGAATGTACCAGACGCTTTATCTAGCCAATCGATTGACCGGCGTGGGTACAGTCTACTTTGTCTGGTCAGAGAACACATCGCGATATTGTACTATGCCTTACAAAGAATTGCATGATGTTTAAGATTATTAATCTAGCACATATGTTTGATTAGATGTTTAACTAGCCACCTAAGTGTTCTCAAGTAAGCTCCCTCACATCTCCTACTCTCTTTCCTAGACCACTAGACACGGACAAGGCCTAGTAATTACACAGACATCGATAAACTCTAGCTTATCGAAGCACAAGGCAAATCCAAAGCTTTCGACGGTCCCACACTTCATCTTTTCAGGGAATCCATATGGTGCCGGAACTAAACGCATCAAAAGCTAATTCAGGGCTTTGTCACATAAGGTTAAGCAGTAAATATGCTATCATGAAGCTTGAAACACATAGAAAGGAGGTCACACGTTAAAGACTCTATCCGGACGGATGATCGTTCCATCCGGACGGATAGGTTTGAGCTATCCGTGCGGACGAGATCTCCACACAACCTCAACTTGATCTCGTGAAATATCCGTGCGGATAACTAAATCATCTTTACGGATGACCCTGACCGCACCAAAAGACAGTTTTCGGCACTCTGCGTTTTCTACTCAGATCCAACCAAACTTAGCATCAGTCTAACCCTCCAAACAGCAGAAAAACATCGCCTTAACATCTCATGTCTTCAAACTATAAAAGGACACAGTACACATTGCTCTACAACTTTACGAAAACTTACTTATATGATAAGAAAACCACATTACCTTAATTTGCGTGGTACAACGATCCAAACTACCAAAGCTTTGAAAAAGGTTAAACCTTTAACCTCCAACCTACAACGATCAATCCAAAACTGATCACTATGGTGTTTAAACCAAAGAAAACGCTGCTTAACGATGAGGATGAACAAACCCTAAATCAAGAATAAAGAAAACTTATGTCAACGGATCTAGGGATTGTTGATATCAAAACGATCCTCTTCTCGCGGTGATCCTTTCTCTCTTGAGACGTCTGTTGAAAAGAGCAACGGATTAGCCTCGAAAAGCGAAAGCTTCTTCTTCGTTTTTTTTTTTCAAAAACTGCGCCCCCTTTCCTGCGTCCCTCTCCCTTTTTTTGTCAAAAGCAACTAGGTAAAAATTAGGATTAGTTTTTCTTTTATAATCCCAATTATCTAATTATTTTCCTTAAAAGAAAAATCCTTGTTTATCCCTTTTTTTTTTTCTTAAATCTTTTAATTAAATAACATAATATTCTGATTTTTTGCTAAAAGACCGAATTGCCCTTTTTCAAAAATCGGGATATTACATACTTTTCCATAATTACCATGCATGGCAGCTCATTTGGCACTTTTTCTGAACGTGTTAATGGAGGGATGTATGTGGCTTCTACACAATTCATTATAGCTTGACAGAAGCTCTACATCGCGGATACATGCACCTCATGCTTGAGAGTGACTCTCTTATCAATTCAGCGATTGAATATGGATGGTGAAGATTTCTTGTATTTAGGTTGCCTAGCAGATGAATACAGGGCTATAATTAGCTGTTTTAGTACTTTGTCCCTTTCTTTTGTCAAACGTACCGGCCGCGCATTTGCTAGTTAAGGTCATGTTAGAAGTTGTCGGTCGCTGTAATTGGGAATCTCTGCCCCACGATGTTCTCGTGGCAAAATTAGAAAAATGGTCCTATAAGTTGGCCTACTAGGGATTTTAGTCATTCTCCTGCTCCGATGTGAAAAATGATCCTCTAAGTTGTTTTTCTTTCTGAAAAATGGTCCTATCCGCCGGATATTGCTGACTGGGCAACGGAATCCATTAAAATCAATGGTCAAATAGTCAATATATATAGTAAACTAGTTTATTTAAATTAGGCACATTCAATGTTGGAAGGAATGTTGTTGTGCATTAGTAAAAGCTTGTTTCATATTATACACATTGAAGTTATAACTTGGATGGTAAAGTGTTTTGTATTTTACCATTAGGTCGCCGGTTTGAATCCCACTTGCAGCAACTTTTTATTTTCACTAAATGGAGGAGAAATGGGACCCACAGCCACGTAGGATCCCACGTGGTAACACGTCAGCAATTTTAAAGAATTTTGGTGACTAGTCAGCAATATCCGGCAGATAGGACCACTTTTCAAAAAGAAAAACAACTTTGAGGACCATTTTCTCACCGGAGCAGGAGCATTACTAAAATCCATAATAGGTCAACTTAGAAACCATTTTTCTAGTTTTGCCTCTCGCAGCTTGTTATTTGGATATGATGTAGTAAAAATCCTTTATTCTTCGAAAAACATTGTAGAATTATATTTAACATTTACGGTAAGTTTAAATATGTCATACACATAGAAAATAATATCGTTATAAAGAATGTGAAATTATCGGAGCTCAATGTTGTATCAAACCTCAGATGCGGTCCGACCATGGCAAGACAGTCGTCTTTGGGTGGAAAATGCTCCGAAGCCATCGGCATGGCATAAGTCATTCCTTAGAAACCAAAGTCAAGTTGGCACAAGATACATATCCGCTTGTACCACTGATTATGGTCAACTCGGTATCATATTTTACCATCAACTTACCTTGGATTTGTGTTCTCAATGGTGATAATATGTATGAAATATTGGGAAAACAAACAACTGCAATATCACACGTATCACAAATACCCACAAATTCTTCCCAATGACACGCAACGGAATTAAACGAGGCAGCCCCAACGAAATCAAATCACAAATAAAGCAAAACGAAAACAAAAGAAAACCAACGCCACAATTTTAACGTGAAAAACCACTCTCGATGTGAGAGAGTAAAAAACCACAAGTTCGAGGCCCACAAAGACACCACTAATCAGCAAAAGATGATACAAAAGTGTTTCAAACACATCAACCAACTCAACTACACCAAAGCATCAACTAAGAATGCAAAATACAAGAGTTGTTGAAAAATATCACCCAAAAATGCAGCAGTTGGTCGCGGACGATTCAAGAAAATTAAACTGTTGAAACGCAAATTCCACCATTCATATTGAAGAAGAATGAGAGACGAACAAGCCCTCACAATTTCGTGCCGATCGGAGTCCGTTTCGATAACCGGTCGACGCCAGAAAGTTCCAGATGCAACACCAAAGAAGCTGCGAATTTTCTCCCCTTTTTTGCCTCCTATCTATTGTGAAGATTATAAATGATTAGGGAAAAAAATAACCTACCTTATTCCTTTAAATACTACTTGACATAATTTTTTTTCCTTATTTATTTTATTTTTATATTATTCGGTGGACTACACAAATGAGTGATCCACCCAACAAATCTCCCCCTCACGACATTGTGGAGGAATTCGTCATTCCCACAATAGAACGACATATCTCAAGCTTCTCCCTTGTTAACGCTTTTGTCAACATATCTGGACCATTTTCATCCGTGTGCACTTTTTCAAGTGCTAGCAACTTCAACTCCAACACATCCCGAATCTAATGATAACGAACATCAATGTGCTTGGTCCTAGAATGAAATGCTGCATTCTGTTGGTCCTAGAGAAGGGTAAATCTATAGTCAGAGGGGGGGTGAATGACTATAGTGGAGTTTCAAAAACTTTTCTTATATTTAAAAGCTTTTGGGCAGCGGATAAGTCCCTTCTTTAAATGTTGGTTCAAAGTAGATTAGACAGTCACAGATGTAATATGCAATGAAATAAAGTGTTGTAAAGTAAATTGCTGAAAGTAAATAGACACAAAGGTTTATAGTGGTTCGGGGTGGTGTAATCCCTTAATCCACTCTTCTCATGTGATGATTGGAAGAATTCACTATCGTTTTCACAGAAACAATAGTTAGATTCTCCTTGGCTATGCAAGCTTCACAATCTTTAAGACTATCACTCCCTGGCTACAAAAGCTTCAATGACTCAGTCTCTATCACTGCTCATTGAGAACAAATCTTTCAGCAGCTATCACAAAGGTTGCAACTCCTTCCCAGATTCCTCTAATTCAATTGCTTCAGTTTGATGTGAATTGGATTCACAGATTTGTGATCAATCTCAGTGCTTGATATGGAATTTGAGTTTTGATTGCTGAGTTGATCTCTAGATATTTCCTTTAAGTTCAGATAGAAGGCTTTTCAAAGTGACAGAGTTTTTGCTTGTTTCTTATCAGATTTAATCGTTGTATTTCCTGTCTATTAATACCTTCTATTTGTAGCCTTGATAATCCTTTATTTGAATTTCCATCCGTTGTCTATGTAATATGGGGAATAATCCTTGATTTAATTCTTGATTCCCCCTTAATTATATTCTCCTTGACTTCAGTGATCGGGTTTTCTCTTCAAACGACTATCAGAAAATCTGTCCTTGATTGATCCTCAATTGATTGCGCATTTAATTCTTGATCCTCTGAATTTTCTTTATACTTCATAGTCTGAACAAGTAAAGTTCACTTGGTTGTTCCTTCAATGGTTAAGTGATTTTGTTGACTTGGTTGTTCTTCACCGTTTTGTCTTTACTCATCCGATAATTAGTTTACTTTTCCGGTTCACAGCTTTCTTTGATTTACCAAGGCTCCTTGTACTTCACTGATCCTTAATTTGGGTGAGATCAGTGTACACCATATTTCACAATGTATTCCATCATTTGAATTATAACTTAGACTTATCCAAAGTCATCACAGAATTCCCTGGTAATAAGTCAGATCATATGTCTTCATGCTTCTCTGCTGGTACTTGGCTACCTTCACTCTGCCGGATTCTGTTTTACTTGGTCATCCTACCAACTAGTACAATACTTGTCTGACTCAACTTATACAACATGTCAGACACTAAGTAAAGACTTATATATAGATTTCTAACTTATTTCAGGCTTGCTATAACAGCTAGTATGACCATCATCAAAACATAATAAAATGTTCCTAACAATTTCCCACTTTTTGATGATGCCAAAACCCTCATAAGCCTGAACGTAAGTATACAAATTTTTTCATAATGATAACAGAATAAAACTCAGAAATTTTATTCATCCAAAAAAGGTAAGAAGATAAGTCATTAAAGAATTATTCAAAGGCAACAAGAGTCATCTAAGGGCTTCTACTTCTTATCTTCAACCATGATTCCCTTGCCTTTGATGCCCTTGCCCTTGTCAGTTGGGCTTTTCTGCTTTCCACTGGAGCTTTCAGGCCTACTGCTTCCTTCCCCCTTTTTGGCATCACCAAACCTTTCTTCCAGAATTTTGTTTGCTGCCTCAGATACTGAGAGATGACCAAACCTTTCCTCCAAAATTTTATTTGTTGCTCCAATGACTTTGAGTAGGGTGTTGAGTTGCTGTCCAGAATAGTCCATAATCTCATCCAGATGGTGAATTTGCTGAGTATGAGCATTCAAAGTGTCCACCAATGGTTTGAGATGTCCTTCAATTTTGACTCAAGATTATTCTGAACATGGTAGGGGATGAGATGTTGTAGATTGCAGTGTAGATTTCCTTGCCTCTACATGACTTCATCCTGAACTTTGATGTTACTGATGAGGACCTCAATCTTGTGATTTAAGGAGGTTACATCACTCCTTAAGGCAATCTTGAGATTTTTCATGCTTATACATTGCCTCTCCATATCCACTATCAAGGGTTGAATATCAAGATTGAAAATTCTATCTGGATCTTCTTCTGCTGGAGCTGATGCATCAGCCTCGTCTTCTTCATCTTCTGCTTTGGAAAATGCATCACCCTGCTCTTTCTCCTCCTGTTCTTTTTCTTCTTCAGTAATCTCATGATCCGAGAGAGATTGTTGAAGGTCCCATGTTGTTTCCAATCCCTGTGAGGGCTGACCTTCTTCTTCATGTGCCGGAGACTTAACTGCTTCTGCCGTTGTTCCCCCTTGATCAATTCTGGGGGTGTTGACAAGTTCAGGTGAGTGAGTTTGATCAGGTGGCTCACTCAGCTATTTGTCAACTTTGCTGAGGCTCCTGAGATTCACCTCTTGAATCGTCAGGTCATCATCAGAAAGACCCATCTTTTCTTGATCATCTATAGAGTGATCTCCTTCCTTTTGTTCTTTCTCTTCCTCAGCTTCTTCATCCTCAGAGGTCTCTTCTTCCTCAGATGGTGTAAGATAATACCCTTCTTCACATTTTTGTAGATAGGTGACTTCTTCTTGTTTTTAGTCCTCAGTCGTCGTATCATCACTGATTACAACAGGGGTATCCTTGTTGCTGGGCATACTCCCTTGTTGTCCTTGTTCTTTTTGAGATCTGGTTCTCCTCCCTACTCCTGATCTGCTGCTTTTAGGCTCCTTCCTTTTAGTTCTGGCTGTGGGTTGTGGTTTCTGGGAGGACTTGACGTAAGTAAACATCATATTGGCCTTACGCATTGTATGCACATAGATAGATTTCACTTTCATTTGGTCGAAAAGATGTTGGAGGGGAATCCCATATGATTTCCTTTCCTAGAAATCACCTTTATTTTGCAGGTTCTTGCAAGGTGCCGTGATTGCCAGATCAATCTCCTTAGGAATTTGAGCTTTCAATCCGTTTAAAATAAACTATGACCAGTTAAAGGGGATACCATGATAGATAGAAGACATAAATTTGACCCTTAGCTCGGTCATGTTCTCCATGGACCCTTTCCTCCCTTCAATGTTCCTTGTTATCACAAGAGCAAATTCAGCAAAGGGGCGTTTAAGTGCTGATCTTGGGAAGTTGTGTTTCTTCCTATGTTTTGTGGGGTTCTTGGCTATTTCTGTCTAGAAAGTGTTGATGTCGATCTGCATCTTCTTCACATCGACTGCACCGACGTTGGGGAGATGTAAGAATCTGTTGAGCAGTCCTGGTGTGATAACTACTTCTTTTCCAAACATTCTGCTATTAATACAATTTGGATCACTCTTCTTCATGATGGGCACAAATTTTGCATTTTTCCAAAATGCAATTAGGGTTTCATAGCATATACCCTTAACTGGTGGATTTAGGAATGTCATCAATCCAAGATTTGTGCAGCCATCAACTAATATTTGGGCTTGTGGGTCACTATCACAGAAGGGTAGATAGTGTTCAGGTCGGAAAAACGATCCTGTGATGATCGATTTTTCATAGTACTTTTCTGTCGCCGAGATTGAGGCAGACGATGCCATTGCTTTGAAGTATTTGAGATTTGAAGATAAAGCTTCGATTTTTTAATAGATAAAATAGGGTTTATGAATGCAAAAGAGCGTAAAGAATTCTGGAAATTCTCTTAGTGTTGTTTATATAGGATAAATTTGGGTAGTGTGAACATGGTTGAATATGGAAGGATTTTGTGACGTAATGGCGTGATTTTATGTATATAAATCACGGTATTTGAGTGTAGTGGGGGAGTGGATTGAGGTATGTAATGATGAATCCCGGGTTTCGAGGTGTTGTCGTCATACCTTAATGCAAAATATATCTTCCACGGTTATAATATGATCTCCGCGTGTGTAATCTTCCATATAATTATTCTCCATAATTAACCGATTTTTTACATGTATAAGGTTGATTTTGTTCACACTTCACTTCGTTGTATCCTTTAAGATGTATATTGGTGGAGTAACTTGGCTGGTCACTTATGCCGGTTTAGTGACTCCTTTACTGAGCTGCTGTATAAAACTGTTCGTAACAATCAGTGAGGTTAACTTCGCTGGGTACCAGTGCCTTACCTGCCAAATGAGCTCACCCGAAGTGGCAAAGGTTCAGTCAGCTGGTGAAGTTACTTAGCCGATTACTCCAGTTAGTTGCTCCTTATAACTTAATCGGTTTCTATCATTTCCAACTCAGTTCTCAACTTGCTGAATCTTTCATGACTTAGCGGTTTTGTGAAGATGTCAACCAATTGGTCTTCAGTTGGTATATATCTTAGAATAACATCTCCTTTTTCTACATGATCTCTGATAAAATGATGTCTCACATCAATATGTTTTGTTCTTGAGTGTAGTACTGGATTTTCTGTGATGGGTATTGCACTTGTGTTATCACACATGATTGGAATTGTCTTCTCCTCCATCATAGTCCCTTAGCTGTTGTCTGATCGACAACACCTGGGCACAACAACTGCCTGCTGCTATATATTCTGCTTCAGCTGTTGATGTGGATATAGAGTTTTGCTTTTTGCTAAACCGTGATACTAGTCTACTACCTTGCATTTGACAAGTTCTAGATGTGCTTTTTCTATCTATCTTGCATCCAGTATAGTCTGAGTCTGAATATGATATCAGTTTGAATCCTCCATCTTTTGGATACCAAATTCCTATATTGATGGTGTTCTTCAGGTATTTGATGATTCCTTTAGCTGCTAGTATGTGAGATTCCTTTGGTTGGGCTTGGAATCTTACACATACTCCCACTGCAAATGCTATATCAGGTCTACTTGCAGTTAGGTAGAGTAGAGAACCAATGATCCCTCTGTAAAGCTTCTGATCAACATCATTTCCACTTTCATCTTTTCCAAGAATGACTCTTGCACATATTGGTGTATCTGATGTGCCACTTGTATGCATACCATATTTGTGTATCAAGTCTTTTGTGTACTTGGCTTGATTGATAAAGATGCCATCCTTCATTTGCTTCACTTGTAGACCAAGAAAGTAATTTAGTTCTCCCATCAACTCATCTGAAATTTGCTTTTCATCAGGTTTGCAAATTTCTCACACAGCTTCTCATCTTCTAATCCAAAGATGATGTCATCAACATAGATTTTAACTAACAAGGAGATTGTTCCTTCCTCTAGCTTGAAGAGAGTCTTATCAATAGTCCCTTTGTTGAATCCATTGTTGATCAAAAATTATGATAGTATCTCATACTAGGCTCTGGGTGCCTGTTTGAGTCAATAAAGTGCCTTTTTGAGCTTGTACACTTTATCTTCTTTCCCTTTAAGTTGAAAACCAGGGGGTTGTTCCACATATACTTCTCCTTCCAAAAGTACATTCAGAAATGCACTCTTGACATCCATTTGATAAACTTTGAAGTCTTTATGGGCTACAAAAGCTAGAAAGAGTCTGATTGCTTCCAATCATGCTATTGGTGCAAAGGTTTCATCATAATCTATTCCTTATTCTTGGGGCACACACAAAATCATTTACAACAAATACCACAATCAATTCTGTTAATTCACCTTGACCCCCTACACCTACACCATCACCATAGCAGTCTCAGTCAAAATATACCAACACTACTGTTGTGCCCTCGTTTTGGTAAGTTTGATTAATTTTCATAATCGTCCTTATTATGTGTTAATTATTCTCTATCCCGTGTACTAACACTTTTATCGAGTATTTTTGCAGGTACACTAAACACATCATAAATGATTAAATTTGGCTCTATGATATGATGTGTTATAATGTTGAAAATTTGTGATAAAAACTTACTTCACTACATGTGATAGCAACCCTTGTTGTACACATTATGTGATGTTTATTTTATCACTCTTATGGCAATATTAAATTTATTTGATTAATTATGCAAACACACTTTTGTGTTATGGCATAATTTATTGTGCTAAATAAATAATTGACTGATAATTATTTTTGACTAAATGATGCCCCTTATTTGCTATTCTCGGCTCGACCTCTCCCATTTTAACTTATCCGGCCATTTTCTTTTTTTTTTTTTAGGCCCAACCTCTTTTAACCTATTTTTATATAAAAAATCTGAAACCCTACCACTACACCTCATAAGCTGCCGCCCACCCCCTCTTTCCTAGAAACCTTCGTCTCTTTAATTACTACCACATTTTTCTCTCCCTCTTTCCAATACAAGTCTCTATCATTTACTCTCCCCAATACCACCCCCACTTTCTTTAACGTCTATCTCTCACTCTCCTCATTTCAGTAAACATTTCTCTTGATTTTTCATTTCCAGAAAAGCACTGTATCTATGTCCATTAAACAAATCTTCTATCTTTCATTCTCGACTGTAATCTCTGAATCCCTTCTTCTCTTATGTAAATCTTTTCATCTCCTTTCTCTGGTTCTAGAAAATTCATTTCTTTTTCTATACAAAACTCGTCCCTCTGTTCTTACTATAAAGCGAGAAGCTTTTGCTTCAATGACCTTCTGACATGTCTGTGAAGGCATAGCAACCCTAGCTTACTGCTCTATGGTCAGATTGGTTGATGTTAATGCAACACAGGTATGAAAAATAGGCATCCTTTTGATGCTACACCTGCTGCGACGATGATGGTGTTTTTACCTAGTCAATAATGCCAAAAAAAATAACCTTATCATCTCTTCTCTATGAGTATATGATAAAAGGTTAAATTTTTCTTTATATATTTTTTTTGTTCACCGTCTCTGACATTTCATGCTCAAAAAATTAAAAGGCTGAAGCTTTTAATTTTTTATGAATATATTTACTCTTTCCGTCAAATGAGGCTCTGTAGAGTTTCTTTTTAAAGGTCAAGTCCTTTTCTTACTGCCGAGATTGACCCTTTCTGAATAATTTTTTTTTGGTTCAAGTCTTAATCTTTTATATATATAAAATTGCATGTTAAAAGAATTGTTTTGGTAAAGGTTTATTTTCGTGTCTCATGTTTCCCTGTTTCTCTCGTATATATTATAATATGTATTCAATTTCAGATTTGCAATATTTGTCTAAATATTTCTCTCTCTCTGTTCTTTATATATATATATATATATATATATATATATATATATATACACATACATATTTTTTTTTAAATCAAGTAAAGATCAACCTTTTGCATATAAACCGATATGCTTTAGTCTTGTTCAAATATCGTGGAATATTTTGATCGGTCTCGTTTTTGTCCTCTCTAATACTGTATCCGGTCTGTTGTCCTCCTCACACACTGCACAAGGAAAAAGGGCCTCTCTAATGTTTCTGTTCTAGCCGTTAGAGCGAGAGTAATGGTGATCGGGAGATAAGGCTATTGATTGGTGATGTTTGGATGATATGGAGAAAGATGATTGGAGGATAAATATAGAAGAGTTGTAGAGATAATTTGTGTGTGATGTGATGTTGTAATGGTGATAATATAAAAGGATTGTAAATATTAATTGTGTGTGATTAGAGAGAGTTGTCTCTTCCATTATCCAAAAAGAGATAAGGAGATAGATATGTTCTCTAAAAAATTCTCCAGGCAGTCCCCATTATTTTCCATTCTATCCCTTTTAGAATTCCAAACTGACAATTTACCTAAGAATCTCTCTCATTTGGTCTCATTACTGTCGCTCTTACACTTGTTTACTATGCAGACAAGTCTCTCTAAGAGCAACAGCAATGGCCACGCCAAAAAAAAGGGGTGGCTGACACCATTTGTGATATTAATTTTGATCTTTTTTCATTACTCCTACACTGGCTCATTTTGCCACCAATGGAATAAAGTAATAAAATAATAGTTTCAGTACAATTTTTTATGAGAGATAATATATATTAGAATTTGCAAACAAAACTTTCAGTTAAAAAATATTTATTAATTGAAAAGTGCATTGGACTTTGTGTAGGGAGTTGGAAGAAAAAGTGGACAGAACCCTCTCCACCATCACCTTGGGTACCTTCACCGGGGGAAAACACAAGCTATAGTGGAGTAATTTTTCCCACTTCTGACATATTCTTCCATTCACAAGGTGGTTAGCAAGGCCATTGCCGTTGCTCTAAGGTCCATCTATGTTCAACACAGTCTCTGTCCTCATTTTTTACTATAGCCGTTGGTCAATCCTGATATGTATTTTATATTTTTTTTATCTCTTGAAATCTACCAACTCTTCTATCAACTGTGCAGTATATATACATTGTGCTCAGCTCCAAAAAAAAAAAGAGGAAAAAAAAGAGCAAAAGGCACTAAAGTCATTTGGTCAAAAATCCTCTCATGCACAACTCGGTTTCTCTCAAGTTCAGTCAAAGCTTTAAGGAGTTCTCTACCTCCTTAAGTTTGAAGAGTATATTAGGTGTTGTTTAGTGAGAGTTTGAATTTGATTTTAGAGTGTCATTTGTGAGGCATCAAACATGTGGTGAGAATAGTGATTGTACTATTACACTTGAGTGTTAAACTTGTATAAGTGAGGCAGAGAGTGCTTTATTTTTCCGCATTACTATTTGGAGTTCATCAAGTCAAGGAATGAGCTTGGTGGTTCAACACACACAGCTTTGTGTGTTGAGTAGAGTGCTGAAGGACTGTGCTTGGAAGGCACCGGTCTGCACTTCATCTTGGCCATCCGAGCTGTAGGCTCCGGTGGGGTAATCTTTTATATTGTATTTGTAACCGTGGAGATTTATAGTGTAGCTTTAGTGTTATACTTGAATCTTGACCTCAAGTGTTCTTTCTAAGCTTGGCTTGGATTCAACATTTGGTTGATTCAAGTAAAACATTCTTGATTGATTGTTTTGCTTGGATTGTTTTGTTTTGTTTTGTAACACCTTAGGACCTGCATGCTAGTTAAATAACTAAAACCTGCTAAGTGTTCTCTCACCTACATAACACAACACTTAGGTAATATCTTGCATGCTAATAACAACCTAACCTGATTTAAAACAAGTTTGTTTGTAATCTTGTTAGGTGCAACTTAGATCACTTAGATAACCAGGATAACTTAGTTTTTCTTTTTAATTAGATAGTCTTCCGCCTATTTAATTAACTAAAAACTAGGTTGAAACTCCGAAATTATCTTAAGTCGAAAAAGTAGTCATAATCCGGTAATTACTCTATTCACCCCCTCTAGAGTAATTTAGTACGCGTTACGATCCAACAATGGTATCGGAGCAAGGTCACTAGTTGTCTTGCCTCTGTGCTGTTTTGTTGTGATATGAAGTTGCTATCTGTGCTATCTGTGCTTTCTTTGTGTAATACTTGATATAGCTCTGTTTGTGTGTTTTTCTCTTGCCGTGTTTGTTGTTTGTGTTCGTTGCTATCCTACTCGTTTAGTGTGACTACTATTAGGTTCTTCACTTTGACCCTAATATTCTGAACTTTAAATCAGTCACTAACTCAGATAATTATCTGCCTGCAACATACTTAGGTGCACACACCACTCACTACACTTCGACTGTACACACAATCAACTTCTTGTCTTTGTGTCACGGTTTATTAAGGTTCATCTAAAAACTGCATTGTGATCATTGTATTTGTTAGGAGATCTTGCATTGTATCACTACATTAGTATCTTAGTGTATCTCTGCATTGTAATCTACATTTCCTTCATCATTTAAAAAAAAATTTAAAAAAAAATCATAACATTTGTTAGCACGGCTTCTTCCAGCCAGAATTTGCCCCAGAGAGAGGGTATGTCTAGCACTAGACCACCCTTCTTTTATGGTAAAAATTATGGTCGTTGGAAACGTGCTATGAGACTTCATTTGGAGTCCATCAACCTCCAGCTGTGGTTCTACATTGAGGATGGTCCTTACATTCCAATGAAAACCATTAAGACTGATGGCGTTGAGACTGAGGTTGTTAAGGAAAGAAAGGACTATACTCAAGAAGATATGAGACTTCTTGCACTGCAATCCAAAGCAATGTCCATTCTTTCTGGTGCACTCAGTCCATCTGAATGTGACTATGTATCTTCATGCAACAGAGCTAAATAAATGTGGGATAGTCTGTGCATGAGGTATGAAGGTACTACTCAGGTTCAAAAGTCTAGCTTGAGTAGGCTAATGCATGAATATGAATCATTCCAGATGAACCCTAACGAATCAATCAGTGACATGGACTCAAGATTTACCGGGATTGTCAATTAACTTAAGTCACTAGGTGAACACTTCACAAATGAAAAATTATGTCAGAGAATATTAAAGTGTTTGCCTATCGAGTGGGATCCTAAGACCACTGCCATTGAGGAGGCAAAAGACCTTGATATTCTCAGTAAATAGGAATTAATAGGTTCACTACTTGTCCACGAGGCTCAAATGAATTCTCGTAAACATCTTATGGACCGTTCACGGAACTTAGCCTTTCAAGCTGAAGTTCCTAAAGTCGAACCTGAGACTGCCTTGAGTGAAAGCGAAGATGACGATGAGGAGATTGCACTTCTGGTTCGAAAGTTCAAGAAATTTTTGAAACAGAAGAAGGGAGCAACTCATCGGCATTCAGCTCCTCAAGTGCTTAATAAAAATGAATCCTCTTCTACTGAAAATAAATGCTATAACTGTAATCAGAAAGGTCATTTTAAAGCTAACTGTCCTCATCCTAAGAAATTTAGATCCGGAAATGTAGCACTCCCTAAACATAACTCAGGTCAAAAGTACAAGGGTCTTGCTGCTTGGGACGACAGCTCTGAAGCCGAGTCTGATCAAGGCTCAGTTAAGAGTGAACAGGCCAATGT
Source organism: Gentiana macrophylla (assembly GCA_026214975.1). Classification (NCBI taxonomy): domain Eukaryota; kingdom Viridiplantae; phylum Streptophyta; class Magnoliopsida; order Gentianales; family Gentianaceae; genus Gentiana; species Gentiana macrophylla. The sequence goes on along the minus strand of CM047807.1, from coordinate 14,867,478 downwards.
TTGCATATCTAAGGACAATCTGTGTCTGATGGCTCATTCGGACCACGAGTATGACACAGAGGTAGAAAATGACTCTCCCACCAAAGATGTTTTGTATGATCTGTCTGAAGTTTTAGCTACACGCACCTTGCATTTAAAATCTGAAATCAATGATTTAAAACAAGAAGTAGAAGAAAAAGGATAAGCTTACATGCTCTCTCTTGAATACTATTGCCGAGTTGGAGTCTAGGGCAGAAAACTTGCTCAAGGAGAATCAGTCCTTGAAAGATGAGAAGCTTAAGCTCACACGGACCATTCAAAGGTTTGAAATTAGCTCTAAACATCTTGATGAGCAGCTCTCTTCTCTCAAAGACCCAAAGGACAAGAGGGGCCTTGGCTTTATATCTTCTTCGGAGGATATTCCAGCCAAACCATCAGTCTTTGTCTCCAATGGTAAAGGGAAAGTTTATGAGCCTAGACCCATTTCTGCAGAGAAAGCATCCAACATTGCCTCTTCCTCCACTTCTAAGAAATCACCTATGTATGCTCCATCTACACCTGCACACACTACACAGCGTACTAATTACAGTAGAACTCATTTTGACTATGCTGCATCATCTAGAATGTCTCACGCATTCCAGTATGACAGTAGGGCTGCTAGGAACACCACTCCCAGAGGTCCTAATTTTCAGACTGGATATGTTGCACCATATTCTGCATTTCAGCATCCACCTTATGCATATCAGCATCCATCTAGATTCCATGATTATAGGGTACACATGGCACCCAACTACACTCATATGCGTCCACGCATGGCCTCTATTCATACTTGGTTCCATGAGAACAACCGTTTTGGTCAAGGTTATCCTTATCCACATCCTCTTTATTTTGGCTTACTTGGACCAGCTCCTAGGATCAGCAGTACTGCTTTTGGTAGTACTTTTGGCTCTAACAGCTTTCCTAAAATGCCTAAGATGAAGAAGATTTGGGTACCAAAGGGTACCTTACCTAAATGAGTCTAACCCAATTAGGACCCAAAGACTTTGGGGTACCTCAGCTTCTTTTTTGGTTGTAGGTGTGCCTTAAGTCTAAGGGAATGGACAGCAGCACCAAATGGTGTTTGGACAGCGGCTGTTCTAGGCATATGACCGGTAACCTTTGGTGATAGTCGTAAAGGGAAGATCCTTGGACAAGGATCAGTCGGTAATCCTAAGTCCTTAGTCATCAATAACGTGCTTTACGTCAGCGACCTGAAATATAACTTAATTAGCATCTCACAACTCTGCGATGCAGGAATGCTTATTATGTATAATGAATCTATTTGTGAGATAAGGAACAATCGTGGTGAGCTTGTGCTGTCCGGTCCTAGAGAAGATAATATCCATAAGATCGAACTGGACAAGCTGACAGATTGCTCTATAACATGTCTTGTGTCACAACATGATAACATCAACCTGTGGCATAGACGGTTAGGTCATGTCGGTATCACCACCATCCAAAAACTGTACAAACAGAATTTGGTACGTGGCTTACCACAACTAGACTTAGATGGGTTTGAAACTTGTGAGCCTTATATCAAAGGAAAACAAACTAGAGCCTCATTCAAGTCTAAGCATGACATTACCTCTTCTCGGATTCTCGAACTAATGCATGTCGATTTATTTGGCCCTAAAATCTTGGGTGGTAAGTTTTATGTACTTGTTGTAGTAGACGATTATTCTCGTTATACATAGGTTTTGTTTTTGACTCATAAGAGCGATAGTGCTTCGGCTTTTGAAGTTCTTGTGAAGCAATTACAAAACACTTATGATATAACGGTTGTAACCGTTAGGAGTGATAGAGGAGGAGAATTCTTCGATACCCCACTTATTCACTTTTGTGAACAGTCGGGTACGTATTAGGCATGAATTCTCAGCCCCTAGAACTCCACAACAAAATGGCGTAGTGGAACGCAAAAATCGTACCATCCAAAAATGTGCTCGAACAATGCTAAATGAATTTAACCTACCTCGTTTCTTATGGGCTGAAGTTGTATCTAGTGCATGCTATATAATTAATCGTTTAACTATTCGTAAGAAACTGCACAAAACCCCATATGAGTTGTTGAGAGGCCGACCTCCAAAAGTTAGTTATTTTCACGTTTTTGGCTGTAAATGCCATGTTCTCAATGACAAAGATAACTTGGATAAGTTTGCATCTAAGTCTATAGAGTGTATTTTCATGGGATATTCAAAAAACTCTAAGACATACAGATGCTATGACCCAAGTAATCGGCGTATTATTGAGTCCATCCATGTCACCTTTCTTGAATCTACTTTCATGACTAATCCTGTTGTTGAGAATGCTGAATCTTTAGAACAGGACTTGGAAAATCTGCAAATGGATGATGAATCTGATCTTTTGCCTGCTGCATTGAATGACAATTATGATCCAGCCCTTTCAGCTCATTTTCTCCAGAATTAAATTCTGGTCAAACAGTCCAAAACCCTGATCCAACAGTCCAAATACAGCAAGATCAGCTCGAATTGTATAATGCTGAAAATGTTGACATGCAAACAGCTTCATCTCATCGACGATAGGATCACTGCCATTCACAAGATCTCATATTTGGAGATCCTAATGCTGGAGTAAGCACCCGTAAGTCCACTCTTCACCCTTCACTTTCATCATTGCACGCCTTAGTGTCAAAAATAGAACCTAAAAACATTAAAGATGCATTACTTGATACTGACTGGATATCGGCTATGCAAGACGAGTTACACCAATTTGAGCGTAATAATGTTTGGGAACTTGTTCCCCTACCTAAAACAAGTATGCCGATGGAACCCGGTGGGTCTTTAGAAATAAGCTTGATGAAAATGGCAAAATAACTCGGAACAAAGCTAGACTTGTGGCTCAAGGGTATTGCCAAGAGGAGGACATTGCCTACGATGAGACCTTTGCACCAGTTTCTAGATTAGAGGCTATTCGTCTCTTAATTCCCTTTGCATCAGCTTATAATATAAAATTGTTTCAAATGGATGTAAAGAGTGCGTTTTTGAATGGGTACATTAAGGAAGAAGTGTATGTTCGGCAACCTCCCGGTTTTGAGGATCCACTTCATCCAAACCATGTTTACCATCTCAAGAAAGCACTCTACGGTTTGAAACAAGCCCCTCGAGCTTGGTACGATAGACTTTCTTCCACCCATACCTCAAATGGCTTTTCTCGTGGGCATATAGATAACACTCTTTTCTATAAGTCAATCGGGTCCGATATTCTTTTAGCACAAGTGTATGTCGATGTCATTGTTTGTGGCTCTACTAATGAATCACTTTGTGCAGAATTTCAATCACTCATGGCCTCACTGTTTGAAATGTCGGCTATAGGAAAGCTCACTTTCTTCCTTGGTCTACAAGTCAAACAAACACCCGATGGCACACATATTAGTCAAACGAAATATGTTAATGACATGCTCAAAAAGTTCAACTTTGAAAATCTAAAACCGGCTACAACTCCTATGAGTTCATCAGTCAAACATGAGCTTGATGAGAATGGTCAACCGTTTGACCCTCACATCTACCGTAGCATGATAGGTTCATTACTTTATCTCACTGCATCTAGACCCGACATCATGTTCTCTGTATGCATGTGTGCACGTTATCAAGTTAATCCTAAGATATCTCATTATAATGCGGTAAAACATATTTTTATATATCTTAGACACACACCTACACTTGGTCTCTGGTACTCTAAGGCCTCCACCTTCACACTACTTGCTTTTAGTGACGCCGACTATGGTGGTTGTAGAATCGATAGAAAGAGCATGAGTGGAACGTGCCAATTCTTAGGTGATAGACTCATTTCTTGGTATTCTATGAAATAACCTAGTGTTGCTCTTAGTACTACCAAGGCCGGGTATGTCTCCCTAAGTAATTGTTGTGCCCAAATTCTATGGATCAAACAACAACTTTTAGATTTTGGTGTTACCTTCTCTTCCGTGCCAATCTATTGTGATAGTACCAGTGCCATAGACTTGTCACGAAACCCCGTCTTACACTCCTGGGCTAAGCACATTGACATTCGGTATCATTTTATTCATGACCACGTGCAAAATGGTACTATTTCTATTGAGTTTGTGCCTACGAACCAACAAGTTGCGGATATTTTCACTAAGCCGCTTCCTCAAGCGCTTTTTGAAAAGTTTCGTAGTGATTTACATATGATTCCTTCATAAATTTTTTTTCTCTTTTGCTTAAGTTTTCAAACTAAGGGGGAGAAGTCATATGTAGGGGGAGTATAGATTTAGGGGGAGTTTTTCAAATTTTAAGGGTATTTTGAAAATTAATCAAAAGGAGGAGAATTGTTGTGCCTCGTTTTGGTAAGTTTGATTAGTCAGAATTGACGGAAAGAGTAAATATATTCAGAATTGAAACAACAATCACAGAGGCAATAAAAACAGCAGCGGTGGTGACAATGGACGTGGGCAATCAGGTCCTAGCCGTGGGGCCGTGGTCACAACCGTAGGGGTGGTGGACAGCCCACCGGCACTGCTCCACCAGTCCGTCAGCCATGGATGCCGGCTCCTTGGTGGGCTTACCAGTCAGCACCTTGGGCAATACCACCATGCCCCTATCCTTCACAGGCTTGGGCACGACAACCTGCCCCTCCTCAATCTGGACTTTTGGGACCTAGGCCGCCACAGCCCCAGCAAGTATACGCAGCCACCGCCCCATGGACTCCGACGGATATTGACGCAGCGCTGCATACAATGTCTCTCTCTCCACCGGATCCTAATTGGTATATGGATACCGGGGCTACATCCCACATGACATCCGACAAGGTAATCTCGTCGTCTTACTCTAATTTAGGCAAAAATAACGGAATTACAGTTGGTAGTGGTCAAACGATTCCAATTCGTGGTTGTGGTCATACTTCGTTATCTCCCCCCAACCCACCATTATCATTAAATAATGTCCTTCATGCCCTTCATCTCATAAAAAATTTGGTGTCGGTACGGAAATTTACTGTGGATAATAATATATGTGTGTTATTTAATCCTTATGGTTTTTCTGTACATGTTATACAGACGGGGATGCGTCTCATGAGGTGTAATAGCACGGGTGATCTATATCCCATCACTACCACCAGTCCATATCCTCATTTTCCTCCTTTGGCTTTGATCACGTCAACTACTTGACATGATCGTCTGGGTCACCCAGGCACTTCTATTTTTAATTCGCTTTGCAAAAATAAAATGCTCGATTGTACTCCTATTTCACGGAATACTAGTTGTCAATCGTGTGTACTGGGATAACATATAAATTACCATTTGTTGCTTCTCCTTCTACTACGTTATTTCCGTTTGATATTGTTCATAGCGATCTTTGGACTTCTCCCGTTTTGAGTTCTTCCGGGGATCGATATTATGTGCTTTTTTTGGTTGACTATTCGAAATTTTTGTGTACCTTTCCCATTGCCAAAAAATCCCAAGTTTTATCCATTTTTATCATGCTTAAATCACATATTCGTACTCAGTTTGAACGTGACATTAAAAATGTACAATTTGATAATGGGGGTGAATTTGATAATCGTCATTTTTGGGAATATTATGCATCTAATGGCATTTCGTTCCGTTTTTCATGTCCTCATACCTCATCCCAAAATGGCAAAGCCGAGCGTAAGATCCGATCCATAAACAATATCATGCGAACACTTCTCCTCCACGCATCCGTGCCTTCTTCGTTTTGGCCTCATGCGTTACAAATGGCCACATACATAAATATCCTTCACAGTCCGTTTTTGAAAAATGAGTCCGATGAAAATTTTGTACAATAAGGATCCCACATATTCCCATCTTCGAGTTTTCGGGTGTTTATGTTATCCTTTGTTTCCGTCTACCACGATACACAAACTACAAGCCCGGTCTACTCCGTGTGTGTTTTTGGGGTATCCGTCCAGTCACCGTGGTTATAAATGTTTTGACTCATCAAATAATAAAATGATCACGTGTCGGCATGTTCAGTTTGATGAAACAATATTTCCTTTTGCTACACTGCATACACCAACCATTCAAACCTATGATTTCCTTGATAATGGGCTAAGCCTTTATGTTGTCCAACAGCTGCTACAGCCCCCCCACACTTCGGTCCAAACTGGTCCTCCCAACCCAGAACAGGCCCAACCCACTTTCCCTTTTAACTGCTCCACCCGTTCAGCCCCCCAATTTCCAACCTCCCTCTCCTCTTCTAAATTGGCTGGTTACCCGTAGTCAATGTGGAATTTATAGGCCCAATCCGAAGTACGCTTCCGAACAGGCCCATTCTCTTACGGTTTCCAAATCCCCTCTTCCCCGTACCCCGTTGGCTGCCCTTCGTGACCCGAATTGGAAAATGGCTTTGACTGACGAATTTAATGCCCTTATTAAAAATAAGACGTGGGATTTTGTGCCCCGCCCTCCTGATGTTAATATTATCCATTCTATGTGGATTTTTAATCACAAAGAAAATTCTAACGGTTCTTTTGAGCGGCATAAAGCCCGACTTGTAGGTGATGGTAAAACTCAACAGGTTGGTGTTGATTGTGGCGAGACGTTTAGCCCGGTGGTGAAACCCGTTACGATACGGACTGTACTTAGTCTATCTTTGTCACAAAATTGGCTGATACATCAATTAGACGTGAAGAATGCTTTCTTGCACGGTGAGCTTAACGAGGTTGTTTATATGCATCAACCTATAGGGTTTCACGATTCTGAGCATCCTGATTTTGTCTGCTTATTGCGTAAGTCGTTATATGGCCTGAAGCAGGCTCCCCGGCCATGGTACAAATGTTTGGCAGATTTTGTGACGCTTCTTGGTTTCACCAACAGTAAGCTTGACACATCTCTGTTCATTTATCGGCATGGCACTAACATGGCTTACTTATTACTATATGTTGATGATATCATCCTGATTGCGTCCTTTGACGCCCTCCGCACTACTATCATGTCTCGCCTTAGCTCAGAGTTTTCAATGAAGGATTTGGGACCATTGAATTATTTTTTGGGCATTCAAGTCACTCGTCATTCAGGTGGGTTGTTTTTGTCTCAACGCAAGTATGCTACTGAGATCATTGAGCGCGCGGGTATGACTTCCTACAAACCATCTCTTACTCCGGTTGATACTCAACCCAAACTTGGTGAGACGACTAGTGCTCTTTATGATGATCCCACCCATTATCGTAGCCTTGCTGGTGCTTTGCAGTACCTCACATTTACTCACCCGGATATTTCTTACGCAGTTCAACAGGTGTGTCTCCATATGCACGACCCCCGAGAGGATCATATGCAGGCACTCAAGTGCAACATTCATTATGTTCAGGGTACTCTTCATCTCGTATTGCATCTATATTCATCCTCGGTCACGGATCTTGTTTCCTACACTGATGCGGATTGGGGTGGCTGTCCCGATACGCGACGTTCCACATCCGGCTACTATGTCTTTTTGGGTGACAATCTCATTTCCTGGTTCTCTAAAAGACAACCTACTCTCTCTCGGTCAAGTGCCGAGGCCGAATACAGGGGGGTCGCTAATGTGGTGTCAGAATCTTGTTGGCTTCACAATCTACTTCTGGAAGTTCATTGTCCGGTTCGTAAAGCTACTCTTGTCTATTATGACAATGTAAGTGCTATTTATCTTTCCGGGAATCATGTTCAACATCAACGTACCAAGCACATTGAGATGGATATTCATTTTTTTTAGGAAAAGGTTGCCCGATGAGAGGTATGGGTTCATCATGTCCCGTCCCGAAATCAAATCGCCGATATCTTCACCAAAGGTCTTCCACGTGTTCTATTTGAAGACTTCCGGAATAGTCTCAGCGTCCGTGCTCCTCCCGTTTTGACTGCGGGGGTGTAATAGTGTATATATTGATAATTAAGGTTGTAATTAATTAGAAGATATTCTGCATATAGTCTTCCCAATTTGTAGCCATAAGACTAGCTAGGATTGATTGTCTGTAATTGCATATATATGTAACCGTACATGGAAATAAGGAATCAAGGAGATTAATATTCATACAGAGTAGAGTGTTGAAGGACTGTGCTTGGAGGGCTCCGGTCTTCACTTCATCTTGGCCATCCGAGTTGTAGGCTCGGGTTGGGTAATCTTTTGTATTGTATTTGTAACCGTAGAGATTTATAGTGTAGCTTTAGTGTTATACTTGAATCTTGACCTCAAGTGTTCTTTCTAAGCATGGCTTGGATTCAACACTTGGTTGATTCAAGTAAAACATTCTTGATTGATTGTTTTGCTTGGATTGTTTTGTTTTGTTTTGTTTTGTAACACCTTAGGACCTGCATGCTAGTTAAATAACTAAAACCTACTAAGTGTTCTCTCACCTACATAACACAACACTTAGGTAATATCTTGCATGCTAGTAACAACCTAACCTGATTTAAAACAAGTTTGTTTGTAATCCTATTAGGTGAAACTTAGATCACTTAGATAACTAGGATAACTTAGTTTTTCTTTTTAATTAGATAGTCTTCCGCCTATTTAATTAACTAAAAACTAGGTTGAAACTCCGAAATTATCTTAAGTCGAAAAAGTAGTCATAATCCGGTAATTACTCTATTCACCCCCTCCCCACTCTAGAGTAATTTAGTGCGCGTTACGATCCAACAACTATATGCAGACACATTAAAGAGGAAGAGCATGGCTCTAGCACCTCCATTTCACCACCTGAACCAGACACAGTCCAAACTACCGAACCTATATCACACCCTATGCAAACTAGGTCTAAAAGTGAAATTTTTAAATCAAAAACCTGTACCACCACGTTTGAACAACTTTTAGTTTCTCATCCTGTTGAACCAGGCAATGTGTTTGATTGTTTAGAGCAACCTGAATGGAAAAAAGGCAATGAAGCAGGAATATGAGCATTGATTAAGAACAACACATGGGAATCGGTTCCCTACAATCCCAAATATCAACTAGATGGAAATAAGTGGATATTGAAACTGAAGCTCAATCTAGATTGGACCATCCTCAAGCACAAGGCAAGGCTGGTAGCTAAGGGATTCCTTCAAGCATATGGAATTAACTTCACTGAAACATTCATCCTTGGGCCAAGGCATAAACTATAAGGGTTATTATTGCCATTGTAGAGACCGTGAATTGGGAAATCAGACAGGTAGATATCAACAATGCATCATGAATGTTCCTCTTAAGAAAACAGTGTATATGCCCCAACCTAAGGGTTATGTACATAATCTTAGACCTAATCATGTTTGTAAACTGAAGAAGGCATTATATGTCCAAAGACAGGCACCCAGAGCCTTCCGATGCTCGCAGGGGCAGATGCTGAACTGGGGATTTCAATAATCCAAGCCAGACAACTCTTTCTTCATCTTTCGGAAAGATCAGCTGCTACTCTATGTGCTTGTATATGTAGCTGACATCTTAGTCACATGGAACTCAGCTTAGTATATCCATTGATTTATCTAGAAGCTTAATTCCACCTTTGCTCTGAAGGACCTGGGCAATTGTCTCACTCTCTTGGCATGGAAGCACACAAAGACAGTACATGCCTTTACCTCACTCAGATACACTATTCAACTCAATTACTGAGAAAACTGAACATGGAGCATATTAAGGCATGTTCTACTCTTATGCCCACATGCAAAATCTACACTCATGTTCAAGGAACACCCATATCCGATCCAATTTTATACATAAGTGCGATTGAAGAACTTAGTATCTTACACTAACCAGGAAAGACATAACATTTGTTGTCAACTGCTTCAACCAATTCATGCGGTCTCCCACAAATGTACATTAGAATGCACTGAATTGAACCCTAAGGTTTGTAAAATGCACTATATGTCAAGGCATTGACTTTAATCCCTCTGCACATCATTGGATACTCTGATGCAAACTGGGCATGTGATCATGTTGATAGGAAATCTATAGGTGGGTATTGTGTATTTATAGGGAATTCACTTGTCTTATATTATGGAGCTTCAAGAAGCAAACAGTGGTTTCCAGGTCAAGTGTTGAGTCGGAAATGAACCCCGTGCAAATTTGTCTATAGAACTTCAGTGGGGATACAACATTTGATGAAAGAACTGACGCTCAAGATTCCAAGAACTCCAGTAGCATGGTGTGACAACACCAGTGCCACATTCTTGGCTCAGAATCTTGTGTTCTATGTTAAGACGAAGCATGTTGAGGTTGATGTCCATTATATTAGAGACCTTGTGTTGAAGAATATTATTTCAATTCAGTTCATTCCTTCAGCTGACTAATTGGTTGATTGCCTGACCACAACCTTACCATCTTTACAGTTCAATCATTTTAAGAGTAAGTTGAATGTTGTTTTTTTGGGTAAAGTTGAATGTTGTTGATCCACCATCCATCTCGAAGGGAGCTGATGAGAGAAGTGAAGCTGACATGGAGTGGTGACTATGAGAGTAAGTGTGACATGTGTCTTACTAGATTGTGGTAGTAAAAGTTTGTTTGAGGAATATTTTACATTCTTTTGTTCTGTGTATGTATATACTGGAGCTGAGATTTGTATTGACAGTGAGCAAGTTGAATCAAATGAATCAGACTTAAATTCTCTTAAAAGCTTTCTCTTGGTGACAATTTTGAGCATCGTCACGATGCATTCCAAATAAATAAAATAAAAGGTAACTAAACTAGGAGGTGAATGTATTTTTCTCCATCTTTATTTTAAGGGCGTTCTTATTTTCGTTACAGTGAATCCAACATACACCCTTCAACTTTATTTTAAGGGCGTTCTTATTTTCGTTACAGTGAATCCAACATACACCCTTCCTACCTGGACACATTGAAATCAATTTTTGAAAATTGATTATTGAGTAAAAAATCGACTTTCAAAAAGTCAAATTTGCTAATCGACTTTTAGAATATCATTTTGTTTTTTTTATTTTAGGAATCTGTTTTTAAAAAATCGGTGCAGTTTATCGTTGTGTTAAAATAACTTATTCTTACCCTAAAAAAAAATTACTTATTCTTGTTCCAGTCGAAAATTCTTAGAAGCTTTAACGCCGGCTATTATTGGTCAAGCTTAGCCAATGGCTTAAAGCCATCAAATATTTTTTCTTAATTTAATAAATATGACCTATGTATTGCTTTCTCTTTCATTGATAAAGAAAAATAATCGGATACACTGTTGATGGATTAATGTTTAACTATTTATTTATGCTCTCTAAAACAAAACTATTTAATTATGCAAAACTTTCAATGTAAAGACCCCACCCGAAATGAAATTCAAAAGAAATAAAGTTTGATGGGTAATAAATGATTTAAATAAGGGAATGACATGTGATGGGTAATAAATGATTTAATTAAATGTGGCATCTTCGTCACCATGTTTCCAAATAGGAAAAATATCAAAATTGACTTTAACTTTGCTTTCATCCCTACAATAACGGATCGTCATATTATTGTCACGTATATAAATAAATAAAATAATTTTTTTTATACATAATGATCGTTCTAATGATCCGTTTACATAAAGTCACTGCATCGAAATTTCCCAAAAAAAATTGTATATATAAGAACAATCCAATTATTATATTTTGAAAACAGGATTGTACAAAATAAAAAAAAACAAAAAATAAAAAAAAAACAGGATTGTACATATAAGAACATTTCAATTAATATCCTGTAAAAAAATACATTTATCAAATATAATTTTAATGTCCGAATAAAAGCATATGCAAGAGAAGGAAAATTCTAATACAGGAAGTTTTGTGGAAAATAAATCATACTTAAACGAAGTTTCTTTTTATGGGAAATTAGGGATAAGGACATAATCTGGAATATTTTTAAGTAATAGGACAGTTACATATTTTTTATAGCATAATTTTTATAGCGAGAAAGACAAACAGTGAATCCCGAAAATCAGTAAATCTGAATCCCGAAATCAGTGAGTTTCGACAGTGAATCCGGAAAATCAGTGAATTTCGATAATGAATTTTGAAAATTAGTGAATTTAAACAGTGAATTTCGAACACAAGTGAATTTCGACAGTGAAAAAATAGTTTTGTCTTTTATGCAAAAGTTTCAAAAGACTGTCCTTCTACTAAATTGATGAAATATTTATGTCATTCTCACTCATTCCCCTTTTTTTTTATGATAAAACCTTCTTACCTTATAGCTTTGATTGATAACAGCATCTTGCAGCACATAAATAATTTGTTATATATAAGACTTTGACGAATTTTCCTATAAAGAAACATCATTCTCACATTAGTTCTATGAAGAAATTAAAGCACGATGATCGGAAAATTTGTTACACATAGCTATGCCAAATCGTTCTCCATCTCGTGTTCATACATCCATCTTGAAAAGACGAATCCCTGAAACGGATACGTATATGTCGCCGTATAGGCTCCGTATCCTCAGCCTTGTCCATTTAATTTTCAGAAATTCCGATTCAGTCCGACACCGTGTCTTGAGCTGTATCCGGCGTATCCGTGTCCTGTGCGTGTCGGACACGGATACGGCACTAAAAATGATATACCAATGCATCGTAGCAAGGGGGTAGGGAAGATATGTATGTCGAGCAATAGAGAGAGTAAGGGAATGAGTTGTTTTTATTAATTACTGAGAATCTGAGATAAACCTGTTCAAAATCCTTTTGTTATTAGAATTCTTGTGTTCTTGGGGTATGTTTGGCACATGAAACAGATGTGAGAAATGAATATAGTTATAATTATTTTTCCAACTTAAATGTGTTGGAAAATGTCATTAATATTTTTTTTTCCTTTTTTCTTAAGAGAAAAAACGTCATTTCTTTAACCGCGTCTTTTCTTAAATTCCCTTTTTTTAAAGCTTTTGATTTTGGCTCAAATCAAAAAATGTTTCATTAGAAAAGAAAAACATTTTCTTCCACCACAATTTTTTAACTCACCACTGAGTCGGTCACCATCCTGCCACCACAACCCACCCCTGCACGCAACAACCCTCACCATCAACCCTACCACTCAACATGCTATTTCCGCCACTACCATACTTTACAACCACGGCACAACCAATGTTACCATCCATCCTCCACTGCATGCCCTAATGCATACTTCACCATCATTTGTCACCGCACAACCCATTTCCCCTCAACCCACTTCACCATGTCATAGCATGCCACTATCACCCTATCATTACCACCCAACCTAGCTACCACCACCGTCACCACACAACCAACCACTGCCCACCACACTATAACACACCCCATCATCATCACCCACCACCGCCCGCCCCACCACCATCCATCATTAATGACATAACCCACCAAAACCCACTCCCACCAACCCACCCACCACTATTACCTACCGTCACCAACCCATAAAAACCCACCCCACCACCACCTACCGCCACTTATCTACCACATGTCACCATGCACCGACCCAACATGTACACCATCACCTGTTGCCACTCTCCGCCATCCACCCACCATATGCCACCTAGCCGCCTACCCACCGGCATACACTTAGCTAGCAACAAACTGCGATAATTGACCGACATATCGCTACTGGCCACCGCCGCCCACCCACCAACAATGACCCACCTCCTAGTGCCTCCATTAACCCACCACTCATCCACTAACCTCGCTGCCATAGACCACACCGGCCCTACCATTGCCCACCCTACCACACTCGCCTATTATTTGCAACCACATTCCCTTACTTACCCAATCCGTCACCACCAATCCCTACCCATCCACCATGCCACCACCCACCCCACCCTTTCATTCATACAAACAGATTCTCATGATATTTACTAATGATAACCCTTTTTATGTTGAATTTGACTCTTCCCACTATTTTGTTAAGGAATAAATATCAAAGGAGACTTTTCTAGTAAGGGAACTTGAAGATGGCTTAGGGAACTTGTAGATGGCTTATACAGACTTTCTGATGCTGCTGGGGAGACCTCCATTTACTCCAAACCTCTTCCTACATCTCATAATGCTCTTATACTTTTCTTGTTCGAAACTATTAGCTTGAAACTGAAGCTCAATCTAGATGTGACCATCCTCAAGCACAAGGCAAGGCTGGTAGCTAAGGGATTCCTTCAAGCATATGGAATTAACTTCACTGAAACATTCATCCTTGGGACAAGGCATAAAGTATTTAGTGACCGTGAATTGGGAAATCAGAGTGTTACATATCAGCAATGCATCATGAATGTTCCTCTTAAGAAAAAGTGGATATTGAAACCAAGTGTATCCTCAAGACAAGGCAAGGCCATTCAACTCATAAAGTATTTAAGTGACTGAGGGTATGTAGATACTCTTAGACCAAATCATGTTTGTAAACTGAAGAAGGCACTATATGTCCAAAGACATGCACCTAGAGCCTTACAATGCTCGCAGGGGCAGATGCTGAACAGGGGATTTTAATAGTCCAAGCCAGACAACTCTTTGTTCATCTTTCAGAAAGATCAGCTGCTACTCTATGTGCTTGTATATGTAGCTGACATCTTAGTCACATGGGACTCATCTTAGTATATCCATTTATTTGTCTAGAAGCTTAATTCCACCTTTGCTCTGAAGGACCTGTGTAGTTGTCTCACTCTCTTGGCATGGAAGCACACAAAGACAGTACATGCCTTTACATCACTCATATACAGTATTCAACTCAATTACTGAGAAGACTGAACATGGAGCATATTAAGGCTTGTTCTACTCTTATGGTCACATGCAAATTATACACCCATGATCAAGGAACACCCATATCCGATCCAATTTTATACATAAGTGTGATTGAAGAACTTAGTATCTTACACTAACCAGGAAAGACATAACATTTGTTTTCAACTGCTTCAGCCAATTCATGTGGTCTCCCACAAATGTACATTAGAATGCACTGAATAGAACCCTAAGGTTTGTAAAAGGCACTATAGTTCAAGGCATTGACTTTAAGCCCTATGCACGTCATTGGATACTCGGATGCAAACTGGGCATGTGATCATATTGACAGGAAATCTACATGTGGGTATTGTGTATTTATAGGGAATTCACTTGTCTCATGGAGCTTCAAGAAGCAAACAGTGGTTTCCAGATCAAGTGTTGTGTAAGAAAGAGATCCCGTGCAAATTTGTCTATAGAACTTTAGTGGGGATACAACATTTGATGAAAGAACTGACGCTTAAGATTCCAAGAACTCCAATAGCATGGTGTCACAACACCAGTGCCACATTCTTGGCTCAGAATCTTGTGTTCTATGTTAAGAGGAAGCATGTTGAGGTTGATGTCCATTATATTAGAGACCTTGTGTTGAAGAATATTATTTCAGTTCAGTTCATTCCCGTAGCTAACCAATTGGTTGATTGCCTGACCACAGCCTTACAATCTAGACAGTTCAATCTTTTTAAGAGTAA
Organism: Gentiana macrophylla; assembly: GCA_026214975.1. Lineage (NCBI taxonomy): Eukaryota > Viridiplantae > Streptophyta > Magnoliopsida > Gentianales > Gentianaceae > Gentiana > Gentiana macrophylla. The sequence goes on along the minus strand of CM047807.1, from coordinate 14,852,134 downwards.
GTTGAAAGTTGTTTTTTTGGGTATAGTTGAATGTTGTTGATCCACCATCCATCTTGAGGGGAGCCGATGAGAGAAGTGAAGCTGACATAGAGTGGTGACTATGAGAGTAAGTGTGACATGTGCCTTACTAGATTGTGGTAGTACAAGTTTGTTTGAGGAATATTTTACATTCTTTTATTCCGTGTATGTATTTATTGGAGCCTCATTTGTATTGACAATGAGTAAGTTGAATCAAATGAATCAGAATTAAATTCTCTTAAAAGCTTTCTCTTGGTGACGATTTTGAGCATCGTCATGATGCATTCCAAATAAATAAAATAAAAGGTAACTAGGAGGTGAATGTATTTTTCTCCAACTTTATTTTAAGGGCGTTCTTATTTTTGTTACGGTGAATCCAACATACACCCTACCTAGCTACTTGTACACATTGAAATCAATTTTTGAAATTTGATTATTGAGTTAAAAATCTACTTTCAAAAAGCCAAATTTGCTAATCAACTTTTAGAAAATCGTTTTCTTTATTTAATTATATTTGGAATCGGTTTTTTAAAAATCAGTGCAGTTTATCTTTATGTAAAAATAACTTATTCTTATTCCAATCGAAAATTCTTAGATGCTTTAAAGCCGGCTAAGCATTTGTTATTGGTCAAGCTTAGCCAATGGCTAAAACCCATTAAATATTTTTTCTTAATTTAATGAATATGACCTATGTATTGCTTTCACGTTCATTGATCAAGAAAATAATCGGAAACACTGTGGATGGATTAATGTTTAACTATTTATTTATGCTCTCTCAAAAAAAAAAACTATTTATTTTTGCAAAACTTTCAATGTAAAGACCCCGCCCGAAATGAAATTCAAAAGAAATAAAGTTTGATGGGTAATAAATGATTTAAATAAGGGAATGACATGTGATGTTAATTAAATGTGTCATCTTCGTCACCATGTTTCCCAAATAGGAAAAATATCAAACCACTGTTCCAACTCAAAGTAGACTTTAACTTTGCTTTGATCCTATTGGAACGGATCGTCAAATAACTATATATAAGTAAACAAAATAATTTTGTATTTTTCTACGCATGGCAGTCATTCGACGGTCCGTTCAGAATTTTCCAAAAGAATTGTATATATAAGAACAATCCAATTATTATATTTTGAAAACAGGATTGTACAACAACAACCAAAAAAAAAAAAAAAAAAAAAAAAAAAAACAGGATTGTACATGTAAGAACATTTCAACTAATATCTTGTAAAAAAGATACATATATCAAATAGAATTTTAACGTCCGAAAAAAAACATATGCAAGAGAAGGAAAAAATTCTAATACATGAAGTTTTGTGGAAAATAAATCATACTAAAACAAACATTTTTTTATGATAAAACCATCTTACCTTATAGCTTTGATTGATGACAGCGTCTTGCAGCACATAAACAATTTGTTGTATATAAGACTTTGACGAATTTTCCTATACAGAAACATGACGATGACAAATTATGTCACCTAATTAATCTGGGTCTTGATCAGATCTAATGATGAATACCCAAAACCCTAATACCTCAAGAACGAGTTATACGTTTTATGATTTGCGGCTGAGTCTAAGAGCTTGTCTTAGATTGCCTACGTATCCTGTAATTGTCCAGGAATCAAGCCTTACGTAGTTCCTGGAACGTGGTATTTATAATGATAATGCGTGCCCTAACCCTAATATTAGGTCGGTCTTAGCTATTGTCATATCTACCCTTAACGGGCCTTGCCCCTTGCCCAAGTTATCATGCTGATGGGCCTTCGTAGCTGGTGCGGATTCTGCCCGCGACGCCGACTTAACCGACTAGCGGTAACCGACTCTGGGAACCTTATCCTACACTGCTCGAATATCGATCGGCGTAGACTACCTCGAGTATCGACATGCGTACCTTGGTACTTATTCATAACGTGAAAACCAACCGATAGACGACATGTGGAGGGGTGAAATCCCGTATCGTCATAAGCCCCCCAGACTTGAGAGAGGCGACTCCCGTTGTCCGAGGTCAAATCTGCCATTTTGAAATCGTCCTCGAGTTGGATCATCGTCTGGGCAGGAAAAAGCCCGCCACTTGTAACCCTAGCCAATCGTGGCATTGCATCATGACGTCACGACGCACTAACGCTTCATCTTCCGTCAACCGTAACGTCATGCCTTGATTCTCGCGACTTGTAGGGGGTTATAACTCCTTACAGCTCCCTCAATCACGTCATTTCACATTATTTGAAGATATTTGCAAGCATAAAAGGGAGAGAAAGAGTTGGAGAAGAGATCTATTTGCCATTTCTTTCACTTAATCACAAAACACCAAGTAAGCATCTTTTTTGGTTTCTACCTCTTCTGCTTTCTCCTGTATTTATTCATGTCTAGCAGTGCTACTGAGTCTGATAGGAGTAGTGAATCACCTTCTCACACCCAAACTTTGTTGCCTACTGCTTCTGATCACCCTCTCTAGCCAATTTCAGACGACCCCATAGGTGTTCTTAAGGAACCAAAGAAATTAGTGACCAGGATGGAGGGGAAGGGTCCTAAAGGTTGTCTTACTACCCTTTCCTCTGATGATATTGGTAAAATCCGGCAAAAGTTTGGCCTTGCCAGCACCCAGTTTGAAATCCGACTGCCTTCCGGCCAACATCAATACGCCGATGAGCCTCCGGAGGGCTTTTGCTCAGTCTACGAAGCCCAACTCTCCAGTGGATTGAGATTTCCACTATGTCCGGCTGTCATAGCAGTTCTATACCATTACGAGATAAGTATATCTCAGTTAGGCCCCAATGCCATTAGGATTCTGATGGGTTTTGTGATAGCATGTCAAGTGGCCGGGGTGTGCTTCTTGATCCCCCTCTTTCGCTATTACTATAAGATGGCAAGCATGCCGGACAAGATATGGTACACCTTCCAGCGAAGGACCAATCGACATGAGTTTGTGTCCAAAGGACCTTCATCACATAAGGACTGGAAGCCTACATCACGGCTTAGATAATCCCTACATCGGACAATGGAGGTCGAGGGGCAAAAGAAACGATAAACTGGACAAGGGTCCAGTCCCTCAAGAGGCCCGTATAATGGACGGCTTTGGTTTTGAGGTGGCCACCCGAGATCTAAGCCTTCTCTACGACCTGGCTTATCTAGAAGAGGCAGGGCCGGTGCCTTACGGGAATCTTCATGCCCTCGACCAAGAGAACTGTAGGATATTTCTCCGTTTATTATATAGGTTTTTCTTTTTTGATATCTGTAACTTGATATTTTTGTTGACGCTAACCTTGTCTTTTCTTTCCACAGTGGGAAAGTTCTCTCTTATCACCGACCCTACTCACATTCCCCAGTCGAAGAGTAGGGCTGCTCCGCCTCTCGGGGATCAAGCGGCTCGTATTACTCAGATTGTCGAGGAAAGGGTATCTCCCACTGCTGGAGAAGGGAGTTCTGTTCAGCCCGAGATTACTCCTGCTGGTGTCGAGTCGACGATTCCAGCTCGCTCGCCCACCCAACCTCAAACCACCAGTGGCTTACTAGTCCGCCATGGTTCGTTGCGGGATGAGGACGAAAGGACCTAGTCGACATAACTCCACATGTCGGGGGGAGCGTCGAGGAAACAACGGCACAGCCCAAGAAAAGGCCAACCCTTCCCGAATTGGTGAGGGATCAACAAAGGCAGGCCAAGAGGGCTAAAGTCGGTGAAGCCTCTTTTGAGGCGGAAGTCGATATGAATCAGGTTGCAGACGAGTGTGCCGTCATGGAGAATAAAGCTCTATCTTCTGCACTCCGGAAATTGGGTCGCATGGTAAATCACTATCTCCTTTTTCTTTTTCTTTAACATAGCCCATCTTTTACTTTTGCTGGATGATGTATCTCCTCTTTTTTTTCTTTCTTGACAGGCACAGCACCTCAGCAGGGAAGCTGCCAAGAGGTTGAGCGCGCCAGCCGAGATGGAAGAAAGTTTGAAGAGGACCATCCGGAAGTTGATGGACTAGAGTGCCAAGAAGGGTGCCGCTGTAGCCGGTCTGGAGAACCAACTGGAGATTCATGCGAGAGCAACAGACTCCGAAATAGAGAAGTTGAAGGCCGAGATCACATTTTTGAAGGGTGAGCTGTCTACCTCTATTAACGATCTGAACAAAACTTGAGGCGACTGGCAGGTCCTGGAGAAGAAGTTGACCGAACTGTCGGTGGTCCATGAAAAGATGCAAAAAGCACACTATGCATCTTTGGCCGGGGTGAAGCAGGCTCTAGAAGAGAGGGATGCTCTGAAGGTCGAGCTAGATCGAGTTCCCTCACAAGTCGAGGCGGCTAGAAAAGATGCGATCATCAGATTCCGCAAGTCGACTGAGCTCGATGCTGATCTTACTGTGATGATGCACATGGCGATGATGGGTGGTTACACTCTGACAGTGAACCACGCCTTGGAGGTCTATCCCGGGCTTGATGACGGACACTATGAGCCCGAGGCGGAGAAGTTATACGACCAGTATAATGAGGAGTTCCAACGAGGGGAATCTCTGGCTTGAAAATATGGTCCCTCGACTTCTGCGCCCGCCGCCGATGCTGCCGACACCGAGCCGACCCATTCGACCACTGATCCGACTTTCGATGCTGCTTCTTAATTGCAATTCTTTTGGATTTTGCTTTTGTTGATCTTGGAATTTGTATGATTTGAATTTTTCTGCATAATTTGCTTAATCATACTTTGATTTTGCTTCGATCTTGTAGTATTTTACTTCATTCTCTATTTGTTGTCTATCTTTCACGTTTCGATGTCTTTTAGTTCTTTGCTTGTCGAGCCTTTGGCTCTATTTGTCATTTGCTTTATTGATGTCGTGTTGCCCCCCAAGTGTATTATGAACCTTTGGTTCTTATTGCACTTGTGAGTCTAGTTTATTTGAGATCGACTTGGTCACCTTAGCATATTTTGTCTCACGGACTAGTTTTGACATAGATGTATTGATTCTCTGGGCGTTTGGTCCGACTTTGCGAAACGTCCCTCTGCCTTAGCATTTTTTGTCCATTAGGCTCGTTTTGCGTTTCGGCTGGTCGATTTTATTGGGCGTTTGGTTCGACTTTGCGAACTCTCCCTTTGCCTTAGCATTTTTTACCCATTAGGCTCGTTTTGCTTTTGGCTGTATTGAGGGATCCTACTTGCGGATGTTCCCTTCTCGTAGTCGACTGCATTGTCTTTGACATTTTGTATCGCATTAGACTCATAACGTTAAGGCTGCACATCCTAACAAACATAAAAGCATCTCGAAAAAAGACATGTTTATTAGAACATTCACTATATTGTCAAACAGACTTATTACAAAATGTGAAAACTAGAATGAACCGACATAAAAATTAATTAAACGTAATACTTCCTCAGATTATTGGCGTGCCATTGTCGAGGGACCGTGGTTCCATCTGCTCATCCGAGTTGGTAGGATCCCTTGGGGTGAACCTTCAAGATCTGATACGGACCTTCCCAGTTCGGGTCTAACATACCAGTCGCTTCTTGTCGGCTTGCTTCATTCTTTCCGAGGACCAAATCTCCGACTTTGAAGTATTTGTACTTGACCCTGGAGTTATAATACTGTGAGATCATCTGTTTATATCTTGCCATTCGAGTTGAAGCTATTTCTCTTCGCTCCTCAACGCTATCTTTTTCATGTCGAAGATTGGGATCATTGGTTTCGATATTGTACGCTAGAACCCGAGGAGAGGGAAGACCGATCTCGGCAGGAATTACTGCCTCGCACCTGTAGACTAGAGAAAAGGGCGTTTCTCCTTTCGACGAATTTGGAGCTGTCCTTACGACCATAAGATGCTCGGAAGTTGTGCTGCTGATCGGGGTCGATCAGGTTATAATAAAATACTCGACCACCATAAACCAATACTAGCAAGAGGACTAGGCCCATCGTAGTATAGCTATAGTGAATCAAGGTCGATCCCACATGGAACCAATTGTGGATCATTTCATATATAAACAATTAATCATTCATGTCAAGGACACGAAGGCGGTCTACGACCAACATAGGACAAGAAAAGGTAAATTGACACGACTCAAACACATAGACAAATAACGTAATTAACCTCCCAATTATAGTCTTTATCGTTTGGACCTAAACAATTTATATAATAAACAAAACTTATTAACTATCAATCCGTTTGTATCTATTTTAGATTGGCTATGGGAGTCATCCTCTTAAACTTGACTTAGCACCGGTTAGGTTACTAGATCACTGTGCTACATTACGTGACTTCGCTTTTTAGGCTTCCATCTCATATAACTCGCACGCTTACGACACTAAGGATGCCGATATTAATCGTACACCTCGTCTAGGCAACATTCCTATGATTAGGCGTACTTCCTAAACGATCTCATCAGTCTCTGTCCTATTAACAATTACCTGCACGGTCTCATGTTAATCTACGATTTACGTATAACTAGGTGAGCTCAATTCCCAAATACAAAACCTACCTAGATCTCGCTGAAAGTCCCGGAAGATCATTCATAAGCCAACCTAGGAGCCCTTTTTTGGTATTTCCTAATCATACGCTAATTAAAACAGACGAGCAACGTAGCCGTATCCATACCTACTGAGATGATAAATTCTATTCCGCTAACCTAACCATAAAGATGTGGCCGGATTAACAGGTAAAAAAGGGCTCGGTCGACCGAGTGTGTAGGCTCGGTCGACCGAATGACACAATTCGGTCACCCAAACAATTTCAACTCCCGATTACATCTCTCGAACCTATCTCTCAAGCGTTTCTCATACAATAATACGGATTAAATAGCAATTCGTCAAGCAATTATATAAACTAACATAGATACACGTTAATTAAGCAATACCGATTCATACATAGACACTAAGTAGAGGACGTAGGGTATGTGATCCTCATAGACAAGGTATCTCCACCTCCCTAACGTCATAGCCTAGATCTACATCATCTAGCTATGAATAATCAACTCAAACGATAAATCATAATTGGGGGGGATTAATTACGGAAAATAAAGAAGACAGAAAATATAAAGGCTTACATATTGAAGCCCCTACATTGTTGAAAAACCTTCAATGTATTAATGCTACATTGTAATGTATGTATTTGATTGAAAGATTGATGTCTAATATTGTTAATGACAAAGTGTTTATAGAGAGGCCTCAGCCGACTTCAGAAAACCGACTTAAAATCGAAATCACTAAACCCTAACCGCCTTACTAACGTGCTGGACCTTCTGCTGGGCTTTTGGGTGGCTCGGTCGACCGAATATATGGGCTCGGTCGACCGAATATGTGGGCTCGGTCGACCGAGTGATCATGCTCGGTTGACCGAGTGTCCTGTGCTTCTAGGCTTCTCTTTTCCTTCGTACTGGGCTTCTGCACTGTCTGAAATCTCTTTAATTCCTCTCCGAAGTCCATCCACAATAACTCACTGCTTATATTAATAAAAACATAGTTTGTAATACCAAATAATGCAATAAATCATCGAAATGCAGAATAACGAATCGTAACTCGGGGTATATATAAATTAGGCATATTACGACTTATTATCCCTACATTAAAGCTCTTTTAAACTAGAATCGGGGATAAAGATCATAGAATAATGGGTACAATTTGATCGTCATCAGCTGCCCAGTCTCGGCCTTAGGCTTCTAGTCTCTTTTTCAACCCTAGCTTGATCTATCGATTTGTCTGCTCGACTTGACCGTTGGCTTGTGGGTGTGCTACCGAGGTAAAGTGCTGGCTGATATGATATTCATCACACCATTCCCTAACCTTTCTGTCTTCGAACTGAGTGCCATTATCTAAGATCAGAGCCTTGGGAATTCCATACCTGTATAAAATATCGACACACAAGAATTTCTTGATGGTCGCTGCTCTGATGTTGGTCAAAGCCTTGGCCTCGACCCATTTCGTGAAGTAGTCCACCACGACGACCACATATCTGTTGTTGCCCGGAGCTCGGGGTAAGGGTCCAACAATGTCGACACCCCATTGATCAAAGGGCCAAGTTGACGAGATGACGTTCATTTCTTGGGCCTGTTGATGGGTGATATTATCATGGATTTGACAAGTCCTACACCTTTGAACCAGGCGGTTCGCATCTCGTTGCATCGACGGCCAAAAATACCCAGCTAGCTTACATTTTCGGGCAAGCATCCTAGCCCCCCAATGGTTTCCACAAACCCCTCTGTGAATTTCTTCGAGAAGATATTCACCTTCTTCTTCTGATGTACATCTTAACCATGGCGCTACAAAAGATTTTCGATAAATGATGGAGTCGAAGAAAGCATACCGTGCTGACCGAAGTCGTATTTTTCATGCTTGCACCTTGTCGGATGGTAGAATCCCGTCCTTAAGGTAAAGGGCTATTGGATCCATCCAAGTCGCCTGTTGAGTGATTGCTTGCACTTCTGATTCCTTGTAGCTTCCGCCTGTCAACAACTCGACTAAGACTTTCTTGCTCGAGATGAAGTTCGAAGCTAGCTTAGATAATGCATCGGCTCTCTTGTTCTGGCTTCGGGGGACCTGCTCGATCTGAACTGATTTGAACTTAGGTATGAGGCATTGAACCACTATTAGGTAGTTCTTCATGGTTTCTTCCTTGTCTTCATACTCCCCCCTGATGTGATTCACCACCAACTGTGAGTCAATGTACAGTAGTAGACTATCAACTCCCAATTTCAAAGCAAGTTTCAAACCTGTGATCATAGCTTCATATTCAGCCTCATTGTTTGTTGGTTTGAAGTCAAACCGAAGGGCGTATGGGAATTCCTCACCTTTCGGACTGATTCACAGGAGTTCGGCTCCTGCCCCCTCTTTGCTTGACGCCTCATCGACTTGGAGAGTCCACTGTTCTTCTGTACTTTGCCTCTCTTGCTCGAGTTGGATGGAAATTCCTTCGGCTAGAAAATCTGCCAGGGCCTGGGCCTTAACCGCAGTTCGAGGCACGGACTCGATGTCATACTGAGCCATTTCCACTACCCATTTTGATAATCGACCCGAAGTATCGGGCTTTACTAAGATCTACTTCAGTGGTTGGTTAGTAACCACCGTGATGGGATTGGCTTGGAAATAAGGCCTCAGTCTTCTCGAGGCATGCACCAGACATAATGCCAACTTATCTGCTGGTGAGTATCGGATCTCGGGTCCATGCAATGCTTTACTAACGAAATAAATTGGCACCTGGCCGTGGACCCCTTCCCGAATTAGAACTGCACTCACTGCTTCTTCACATACTGCTATGTAGACCAACAATTTCTCTCCTTCTCGAGGTGAAGTGAGAGTGGGTAGTTCTGATAAGTTGGCCTTCAAATACTCGATGTCTGTCTAACATTCTTCATCCCAATGGAAAGGACTGGCCTTACGGAGGATCTTAAAAAATGGTAGTGCGCGCTGCGTGGATCTCGATAGAAACCTGTTGAGGGCGGCCATTCGACCAGAAAGTCTCTGTACTTCCTTTATATTTCGAGGTGCAGGCATGTTTTTCAACTTGGTGATTTTTTCCGGGTTCGCTCGAATCCCGTCCTTCGAGATCATGTATCCCAAAAACTTCCCCGACCTGACCCCAAAGGTGCACTTCTTCGGATTTAATTTCATCTTCGTGTCCCTCAACACCTCAAACACTTCCCAAGCATCTACCCGATACTGAATCATGGATCGACTCTTGATGAGCAAGTCGTCCACATACACTTCCATACATCTACCGATCTGTTTTGCAAAGATTTTGTTGACTGCTCTCTGGTATGTAGCCCCAGCGTTTTTCAAACCGAACGTCATGGTTACATAGCAGAAAGTGCCAAATTCCATGATGAAAGCTGTCTTCTCAGCGTCTCGAGGATCCATCAGGATCTGATGATATCCCTTGTACGCATCTAAAAAACCAAACACTTCGAAGTCGATAGTAGAGTCTACTAACCTGTCGATTTTTGGCAATGGATACGAGTCCTTTGGACATGCTTTATTAAGGTCGGTGAAGTCCACACACATACGCCATTTGCCATCGGGATTTTTGACTAACACGGTTGGCTAGCCATTCGGGATAAAACACTTCTCTTACTATCCTGGCGGTTAATAACTTCCCGACTTCTTTCTCTATGGCTTCGACTCAATCATACGCAAAGCTCCTCTTTTTCTGTCTAACTGGTTTCTTGGCTTGATCTATTTCGATTTTATGGACCGTGATATCTGTCGATAGTCCCGGCATGTCATCAGCCCTCCTAGCGAAAACATCTCTGAACTCAATTAGCAGCCCGACCAGTAATTGTTTTTCTTTTCCCGGGATCCAAACCCTGACTTGTACACACTGATCATCTTCGCCATCCCATAGATGAACATTCTCGACTGGATCAACTGAGATCCACCTCTTCTCCTATTCTTCCCCCGGAATCAGTTATTCGACCAAAACTTGTTGTACTGCCATTTTCCCGTCCATGACAATGGAATTACAGCTCCGCGCAGCGTCAATGTCTCCTCTTACTTCAAGAGAGCCGTTCCTGGTAGGAAGCTTCATACTGCTGTGGAAAGTGGAGATGATGCTGGTCGAAGAGAGCAGGTCATACCTGTTAGATGTAATATCACCGGACGGATCTAGATCCGCCCAATTACGCAGTGGAATAACAAGGATCGCGATCAATATAAATTAAACTACAAAATTTAAGATCTACCTACAAGAAGGTGAGGTCTACTTACCAATCAAAAAGGATGAACTCCAAGATTGAGAAGCCGAGATCTGAATAGTTGAGATGCCACGATCTTCCGATGTGTATCTCCAAGCAACAACCGGTGGATGTTGATCCTTGATGCTTGACCTCCTTGATATGCTACCCGGAAAATCCCGAAGATTTTCCCAACACTAAACCCTAAGCTTGGCCGAAAATTCCAAGCTTATTTGTGTGTATGTATGCGTGTATTGGCATCATAAAAGGCTTAGGAGAACTCTCTTTATATATGAGAGAAATCATTGTCCTCCAAGGATTTAATAATTAATTAAATAATCAATCATAATAATCCTTTATTAAATATAAGATAAATCTAATATATTCTAAAACTAATTTAGATATATATAATAGATAATATCTAATATCTCCCGATTAATTATTTAACAAATAAACAATTAATCACATGACATGTAATTATCCAAGAAAACTAATTTCTCTCTAATCACAACATGTAGAACACGCCATGCCCTAGTCAAAAAAGGCCAGCACACGAAATTTCACATAATGGGCCGAATCCACGAAAAATGTCTTTTCCATGTATTTAATTATTTAGCCCACTAAATAATTATTCGCACATCAATTAAATAGTCCAACTACTTAATTATCATTGAGGCCAACGTCAAGAAATAAATGCATGTTAGGAGCCACATCGGGGACCATGGACCTATAACCAGTAGCTACAATAGATTAAATAAAATTATTCATCGAACAGAACAATTCTTATTCGATCTATTAATTTCGGGATTACGCCACCATAAACCCAAAACTGAACTCTATTGAGTATAGATATTTACTTACACTCTAATCACTGAGTCGATAAGTGTCGATTGATATAATCATTACATACGGATAAATCCTCCATAGACTGTTCGTTTTGATTCGGGATATCTCCGTAAACCCTTCTCAAAACAACTTATCCTTATTTATCATTAACCCCTTAGTGATCAATTAGTTCACAACTAATATAATATTAACTGGGCCCATCGATCAGTTTCTAGGATTAACAAATAAGGGAACTATCTGTCTACTTCCCGCAGGAAGGAATGGATTACATATCTGTGAAGTCACAGACTACTCACTCATTCTAGAATAGAGCCAACGAGAAGTGTTCTGATCACATGTATCCAAGTGATCCTTCATCAAACCCTACTTTGAACCAAGCAGTAAATTGTGATCACATCAGGATTGAGATTAATCCATATATGATCATCTTGTTATTCGATAAGATTTCTCGATCACGGAATTATATCGAGAATTCAAATCAAATCGGTCTAGTCATATACGATAGACATCATATATAAATGCCCCATTAGGTACCCTATACCGACGGTCCGGATAAGACGGTCACACCGTTAAGTTCTCTGGGCGCATTATTGGTATATTCATCATGAGACGCATACTCTGATTCAATTCACCACGGACTAACTAGTTGTAAGCATATCATCACTAACTCAATCCTCGTGTGTATGCCATACACTGAGTTATGTGATTACATACCGATATACTTAGGGTTTTCAGCAGTGTATTAATATAAGCATAAATGCAAATATTAATATGAATTATAAATCCTGTCAAAAACAATTACAAAAATTGTCTTTCGGGCACTACACCTAACAATCTCCCACTTGAACGAAAGGCAAGTGATTAATTGTTTAGAGCATACCCCTTATACACAACATTCTCTCACTTGCTCTAAAAGCAAATGAGATACATCCCTCAATTCTGTACCCCCCAAGTGCATCAAATCATTTAGATGTCAAAACACACTCCGAGTGTGCCGCCGTAGGGTCGGTCAGTGACTCGGTGAGTATGCAACATCTCAATGCCACGCGACTTAGTATACTGATCCGTTAGGTTGTCAGCTCGAGACGATCTTTAGGATCGAAACTTCTCCGGTCCATCCAATCAGGTGGTACTCTCCCAATATACTTGAGGACGTACTAAACTTGCTATTTAATACTCGAATCCAAGATTCGATTAACTTGTAATTACCTAACTTTCTCTTATCAAAAGAGAGTCTATCCTATTTTCTATTCATCCTCAAGTTTAGAGAAGCATTCCGTGAGAGGTAAGGTAGGACTACTTCGTTGAATGTTGCATACCGATATGCAAAATCATCTTAACCATTAGGATAGATGGGATTGCCAGTCACTTATTCTTGGGAATTTGACCAAATCAAATCCTTTAGAATATAGTCCGATTATTTCATAAAGAGAATCTTGGCATGTCAGTTTCTGACTTCAGATAACACACCCATGTTGTTTCCAAATGTTTCAATGTTACCATTCATGAACACTAATGTATGTACTACTTTACCATTATTGACATCCAATCTAAGAAAGACTTATCAATATCCTAGTCAAGTCCACATACTTGAAATATGTGACTTTTAAATGACCTAGAGGTTTGCTTTAATCCACAAAGGATATAAGCCTTGGTTACGAATAAATTCATATTCCGATTGTTCAGCAAAAAAGTCTTAGGGAATCACCCATATTTTCTGCTTTCTAATGAATCTGCCATTTGTTCTTAGCTAAAACCCTTCTGTTCCGAATGAATTCAGATTCCGTTTGTTCGGCAAGACTGTCCCAGGGAATCACCCCTATTTTCTGCTTTCTAACGAAATCAAACAAGACAGAGTGGTGAGAGAGTTCACGGTCTGGTTAACTCTCTACTTGTTAGGGAATCACCCTTAGACCACTCAGCTTTGTACCAAAAGTTAAACTTTATATTCATTCGACTCTTATCATGTAGATCCAATTACTCCCACTGGGCCTGAGACACTCAGGTGGTTCACTAGAGTGTGAACAGAACTGGAGTGTCAAAACTCCATTCACATGGTTATGGCTTTTAAACCAACCTCTATTGATCAGAATCTTATACAGCCCGCAAGGAACCATAGGTTATCAATCACCTCTGTAAACTGCAAAGTCTTCAGAAAACCATAATAGGTAATTGTTAAACCATATTCCCATTGCATTCTTGGTGGATCGATATTCTGATCTAGTAGTAATTATCAGTGTTATCACCAACAACCAATGTTGGACGTGGTCTGATCTAATCAGTTAGTAACTACCTTGAGTAACTATACTCCAAAGTCCAAGGTTGTTATTCATAGACCCTTTTAGAAGGGGTTTTGACAGTATAACCATCACTTTCTGATCTTAAGAATCTTATAACCAACCTTTACTCAACGCATAAGATATTGCACGAACAGTCATCATCTGAACGTGTACGCAAAATTTCCAGTCCTACCTTCAAGCACTAAGTGCTAAATGCCTATATTGACGGAAGTGGGGTGAACCGAATTCACTCCTTATCCACAAATTTGTAAGCATCTTCTAGGTAGACTTCTCGGTTTTACATGATAGTGTAAATGGCTATTTCAAACCAATATCTTAAATGAGTTAAGCAGTGTATTGTAGCACATTAATAACTATATGAGGAAAATTTATGGTGTTATCCCTCAGTGGATAAATTCCACTAGGAGGCAGGCCGAGCATCAGTCCCAAGACTATGCTATGGCCTATTACTGAGCATGGAATACTCTATCTCTGGTGAAATCAGAGATACCTCCAAATATTTTAGATAATCTTACTGGCGTTTCAAGTAGTTGTCTGACGAGATGTCACTACTCAGAAGCTCCTTCTAACTTGTATCTTTCACAAGACCCCGAAGGTCATTATGAACAAGCTATGTTACTTCTTTAAATCTATTACCCTTTCCCGATTGAAAGGAAGCTTAGTCATTGTTCCTTTTGAGACATTGTTCCTTGACTGGGAGATAGGAATCACCCTAAGCCAGTCTTCAGATCTTGTCTTTAGGAAATATGCACTAATTAATAGAGTATGAAGAAGTGTTTATCTAAATAAGGAAACCTTTTGCCTTTAATAGTTTAAGATGTGTTACATATACCTTTTCAACATTTCTTAGTGGTTCTGAATTTATCAAACAAAAGTCCGAGTCTTGGATTCGTGCTACAAATGTCATATTCAATTTCTATAAGACAAATAAATTATCGAATTGAAAGTGAATCCATTTGTTCCAACGAATCTGAAACAGAAAATAAATTTTCAATGATATTCAAGGATTGAATCCGAAATTCATTTCCTTATATCACTCCCACTATTCTAGCTGAAATAACTGCCCGTTGTCTACACTATTTATCGTTTGATGCATAGCTACCTTGTTCTTCCAAAGAACTTAGCTTTCGAGGAAATCGTTAAGGATGCATTGGTCAGTGATCCGAAATCACTTTCCTTATCTCCTGATTTTCTATTTATTAATATTCCGGTTTAGCCTTAAAACTACTTAGTTTAGATGACTAACACGTATAGACATTCTTTCCCATTCTTGACTTTCCTTATATGGAAACAGTCTTGAACTAGCAGTTCATTTGAGTAGACACTACTCGTGAACTGTGGGATGTCTAATGATAGTGTTACTCGTTTGGACTATTTGATTTTTCTAATAAATCAACAAATCATAAGGTTAAAGCTCCCACTAGTTTATCGGTTCCAAATACCGTCTAACTAGCAATACTTTATTTATGATTTTTCAGAGATTAGAAAATCACCAGAACTAAGCTCCCACTAGTTTATCGGATCCAAATACCGTCTAACTAGTAATGCTTTGTTCATGTTTTTCCAGGAATGGAAAAACTCTTGTGCAGTCTCTTACACATTTCTAATGATTCAGAAAAACAACAAATCATAAGAATAAAGCTCCCACTAGTTTATCGGTTCCAAATACCGTATAACTAGCAACACTTTATTTATGATTTTCCAATTTTTGAATTAGAAATTTCTTGTGTGATTACTCACACAATTAAAATTCACTAATAGAATTTTATATAGTCCTGCATCATCTTTGAACTAAGTGAGTCTCTCGTTCAACACGAGTGACAGCAGTGACATACCTATACTATGTCACTTAAGATGTAAAGGCTCAAGAGGATTATCTCTTCCGAAATTTAATTGCATTCTTCGATGAGTTCAACGTTCTTGTTACTTTCCGTTTTTAACGAAGTCCTTACACTAGCAGTTTAGTAGCCTAAAGATGATAGTTGTAAACAAAATTGACAGAAAAAATTCATACATACACGACTAGATAAATTTAAGGAATTATAAACTGTAAAAGTCTATCATACTATTCTAAGGATTTAACCTCACATCGTACCGCCGCCTAGGGGGTCGGAATCAACACGATGACGGTTAAACTGAGACAATCACTCTCGATGATTAAACTTTGAGAATCAAACATCTCATAGGAATCGTACATCCCATACTTTAATCGTCGATTACCTTCCTTTTTCAGCCAAGATATTTCCTAAAATATCCTGATGAGCGTGACCTACTATATCAGACCTTTAAGTATGCCCCGAGTGTGCCTACGTAGGGCAAGTCAGTGACCCGGCGAGTCCTCAAGATCCTATCCTTTCGGATACCAAGCCTTGAATTTTGATAGCGGTGAACACCATCCGAAGGGGGCCGAAATCAAAGTGGCACGAGGCGTCACCATTCTCTCACTTTCTTTCATCTATAGTAGAGGCCGTGGGGTCGGCTGTCGCCTTCCCCGCTCCCACTCAATATTTTGAAAAAGTGGTGGGTTTACTGATCGCGGTTTTGGACTTGACAATATTTTAAGAAACAACAAATCATGTACCCGAATTGTGTCGGGAATGTAGGCAAGCCTACCCGTCTTATTCGTTGGAACATATGTGACTGTAGGTCGGATCCGGCTAAGAGAAGCCCCGTTTAGCCGTAAAGGATTGTCGGATATGCTAAGTCTTGCCGAACCCCAGTGCAAACGTCACACGTGGAGGGTGAGTCGATCGAGCCGTAGCTCAGTTGAACTTACCCAACCATGGTTAGACCATTTCCGAACCCATGTATCATGATTTTCTGATTTCTTAAATTGTCAAACTTTCCCGTAGACACTCCGCAATCTCGTTCCGGTTTAAGGTAGGGTTCACCGAGAATCCATCACCGAAAACATAACGATTGACAAAACCCGGTTCCTCGGTTCTTTAATTGGTTTCTAATTAATTAATTCCCACAAAAATTAATTAAAAAATTAAACTAATTAATCGAGTTGAATACATGCCTAATTAATTATCCAAAATTAAATAGCTACATGTATGCATATGGAGTGGAATTCATGATATGATGCATGTCATGGAAATTTTCCGGTTATACACATAATCACGATCATACACGCAATATTACGGAAAATAAAACACCGAGATGGATCGTTGGTACCCCCGTATCTAACCTATTAAACAGAAAACTAAACAAACCCTAACTATGGTTTACTATTTTCAAATATGCTGCTGCTGCATTTTATCGATGATCGGACATCCAAACGAACTTTGATCGTCACGAAAATTTATGGACTTGTTCTTCACTACTTCTACTTCAATCTGAACGGTCGGATCTTCGTTTCAACGGTTCAATCTCTTCAAGAAATTCGACGAACTATCAGCTGGGGCTGCAGTACTTTTATGACACAACAACAACTTTATTGCAACGATTGGAAATCGAGATGGACTCCGATCGACACAAAATTTTGAGGGCCTGTTATTCAACTTTTATTCCTCATTGTGACTGGAGGGATTGTCGTTTCAACGGCTCAATGTCCGGGAATAAATAAAAAACCGAACAGCAACAAAACAGATCTACTTCTAGGAAACTAAAATTACAACTTCAAATAAATTACATAATTTCCTATACTCATATTAACGAATTTATATGAGTTTACAATAGATCTAACGAGTAAACAGTACCAACCCCAATCAATCTCTTCAACCATAACATATCAAAGCATTCATCCACATGATTTTCGAATTTAAAACAAAAACGAAAAAAAAAACCAATGCAATCTAAACAAGCAATTTCTACTCTTAGATCTATCAATTATATACTTTAATTTATAGATCGGAGACTCCGATACCACTTGTTAGATGTAATATCGCCGGACGGATCTAGATCCGCCCGATTACACAGCGGAATAACAAGGATCACGATCAATATAAATTAAACTACAAAATTTAAGATCTACCTACAAGAATGTGAGATTGACGATACGGGATTTCACCCCTCCACGTGGAATTAAGTCCAAAGGACTACACCCCACAAGGCAGCTTTTGCAAGGGAAATAAGTCCAATTTAATCACGATGCTGGATTTTGTCATGTATAATTTGAGGCCAATTTAATCTAGGGATGATAGAATCAAGGATGATTTTGGGGGTGATTTTGGTGTTTTATGGCTGAGTCCAAGAATGTATCTTGGATTGCCTACGTATCCTGTGTAATGTCCAGGAATCAAGCCTTACGTAGTTCCTGGAATGATGTATTTATAGGCACATGTCCTTCTCTGCCCTAAATTTGGGGCGGTTTGGTCTATTGACATAATTACCCTTAAATGGGCCTTGCCCTCTTGCCCAAGTAACCTGCTGGATGGTGGGCCTAGGAGCCTGGACTGAAGTCCATGGTATCGACTCGATGGACACCGACATGGGTACTCGAGATGGAACACTTGCAAGATCTGCTGGCTGCGGTGGTGATCACTGATTCGTCTCGTATTCGACCCGATGCGGATAATATACTTGGACTTTTCCACATGCCAGTTGGACCAATTAGATAATTCCACGTGGAGGGGTGAAATCCCGTATCGTCAGAGATCTACTTACCAATCAAAAAGGATGAACTCCAAGATTGAGAAGCCGAGATCCGAATAGTTGAGATGCCACGATCTTCCGATGTGTATCTCCAAGCAACAACCGGTGGATGTTGATCCTTGATGCTTGACCTCCTTGATATGCTACCCGGAAAATCCCGAAGATTTTCCCAACTCTAAACCCTAAGCTTGGCCGAAAATTCCAAGCTTATTTGTGTGTATGTATGCGTGTATTGGCATCATAAAAGGCTTAGGAGAACTCTCTTTATATATGAGAGAAATCCTTGTCCTTCAAGGATTTAATAATTAATTAAATAATCAATCATAATAATCCTTTATT
Organism: Gentiana macrophylla; assembly: GCA_026214975.1. Classification (NCBI taxonomy): domain Eukaryota; kingdom Viridiplantae; phylum Streptophyta; class Magnoliopsida; order Gentianales; family Gentianaceae; genus Gentiana; species Gentiana macrophylla. Next base: position 14,833,399 of record CM047807.1, on the reverse strand, counting down.
AAATATAAGATAAATCTAATATATTCTAAAACTAATTTAGATATATATAATAGATAATATCTAATATCTCCCGATTAATTAATTAACAAATAAACAATTAATCACATGACATGTAATTATCCAAGAAAACTAATTTCTCTCTAATCACAACATGTAGAACACGCCATGCCCTAGTCAAATAAGGCTAGCACACGAAATTTCACATAATGGGCCGAGTAAATAAAAAATATATTTTCCATGTATTTAATTATTTAGCCCACTAAATAATTATTCACACATCAATTAAATAGTCCAACTACTTAATTATCATTGAGGCCCAACGTCAAGAAACATATGCATGTTAGGAGCCACATCGGGGACCATGAACCTATAACCAGTAGCTACAATAGATTAAATAAAATTATTCATCGAACATAACAATTCTTATTCAATCTATTAATTCCGGGATTACGCCACCATAAACCTGAAACTGAACTCTATCGATTATAGATACATACTTACACTCTAATCACTGAGTCGATAAACGTCTATTGATATAATCATTACATACGGATAAATCCTCCATAGACTGTTCGTTTTGATTCGGGATATCTCCGTAAACCCTTCTCAAAACATCTTATCCTTATTTACCATTAAACCCCTAGTGATCAATTAGTTCATAACTAATATATAATATGAATCGGGCCCATCGATCGCTTTCTAGGATTAACAAATAAGGAATCTGTCATCTACTTCTCCGAGGAAGGAATGGATTTCATATCTGTGAAGTCACAGACTACTCACTCATTCCAGAATAGAGCCAACGAGAAGTGTTCAGATCACATGTATCCAAGTGATCCTTCATCAAACCCTACTTTGAACCAACCAGTAAACTGTGATCACATCAGGATTGAGATTAATCCATATATGATCATCTTGTGATTCAATAAGATTTTTTGATCACGGAATTATATCGAGAATTCAAATCAAATCGGTCCAGTCCTATATGATAGACATCATATATAAATGCCCCGCTAGGTACCCTATACCGACGGTCTGGATAAGACGGTCACACCGTTAAGTTCTCTGGGCAGCGAGCCCCATTATAATTTGTATGACTTATATCCTCATGAAACTCACAATACTTTCTGGGATTTCTCTTTTCTCGAGGCTTTTTTAGGGGCCTCGGTTTCTTCGCTAAACCCTTTGAGATCATAATGGATAATACTTCCCCCCGAGACCGATTGAGGGGAATGAAATCTTTATCGCGTAGAGCCCCCTTCTTTCCCAATCGGTCTGAGATGGGCGCTGTGATACGGTCCCAGACTGTCGGCTTGCTCTCGGTGTTCTGCCCTTTAGATTGATTCTTATTCGGACCTCGAGTGTCCTTCTTCGAATCCATCAAGTCGGATTGGGTGTGCCTACGCACTGCCTCTTCCCCTTGACAGAATCTATGCACCACATTAACACACTCATCCATGGTATGAGGGATATCTCTTCTCAACTTCATATATAACTTTGTATTACACAACCCTCCCACAAATGATGTCATCAGAAGTCGATCATCGGCACTCTCGACTTGCATGGCTTCGAGATTGAATTTAGATAATCGATCACCGTTTCATCTTTCTATTGCTTCATGTTCATGAGGTGAGTAGCACTTAAATGGAACTTTTTGTTTACGATGAACGCATCTCGAAATTTACGGGCTAGCATAGCAATATTAGAGATTGACCCGGGTCGTAGCTTGGTGAACCATTCTCTGGCTTGACCAACGAGCAATGTCTCGAAAGCCCGACATCGCATTGCATCGGGTGCGCCATCCAACCTCATCTGAGATAGGTACCTGTGTAGATGGTCCTCTGGATCAGTTGTGCCAACATAAGATTCTATCTTTGGTATCTTAAACCCTTTGGGTTTGGGGAAATCCTCGATTTCTTTTATGAAGGGCGATTCTATCCATAGTGAGACTTGGTTTTTTCCCAGAATAACGTCTAGCTCCTATCTAACGCTATCTTCATCCATCCTCCTTCTAGCGCCAATGACGATGACAAATTATGTCACCTAATTAATCTGGGTCTTGATCAGATCTAGTGATGAATACCCAAAATCCTAATGCCTCAAGAACGAGTTATAGGTTTTATGATTTGCGGCTGAGTCTAAGAGCTTGTCTTAGATTGCCTACGTATCCTGTAATTGTCTAGGAATCAAGCCTTTCGTAGTTCCTAGAACGTGGTATTTATAATGATAATGCGTGCTCTAACCCTAATATTAGGTCGGTCTTAGCTATTGTCATATCTACCCGTAACGGGCCTTGCCCCTTGCCCAAGTTATCATGCTGATAATGGGCCTTCGTAGCTGGTGCGGACTCTGCCCTCAACGCCGACTTAACCGACTAGCGGTAACCGACTCTGGGAACCTTATCCTACACTGCTCGAATATCGATCGGCGTAGACTACCTCGAGTATCGACATGCGTACCTTGGTACTTATTCATAACGTGAGGACCAATCGATAGACGACACATGGAGGGGTGAAATCCCGTATCGTCAAAACATCATTATCACATTAGATCTATGAATAAAGCACGATGATCGGGAACATAGCTATAGGGCGGAACCAAAAGGGAGACGAGGGGACAAGAATTACATCTCCAACCGGTGATGATACTTATGACAAATCGTTCTCCATCTCATGTTCATACATCTGTCTTGAAACGGTTACGTATATGTCGCCGTATAGGCACCGTATCCTCAGCCTTGCCCAATTAATTTTTCAGAAATTCCGATTCAGCCCGGCACCGGTCTTGAGCTGTATCCGGCGTATCCGTGTCCTATGAGTGTCGGACACAGATACGGCACTAAAAATGAAGTATCGATGCATCATAGCAAGGGGGTAGGGAAGATATGTATGTCTACCACATGTCACCATGCATGCACCGATCCAACATGTACACCATCACCTGTTGCCACTCACCGCCACCCACCCACCATATGCCACCTAGCCGCCTACCCACCGGCATACACTTAGCTAGCAACAAACTGCCGCAATTGACCGACATATCGCTACTGGCCACCGCCACCCACCCACCAACAATGACCCTCCTAGTGCCGCCATTAACCCACCACTCATCCACTAACCTCGCTGCCATTGACCACACCGGCCCTACCATTGTCCACCCTACCACACTCACCTATTATTCGCACCCATATGCCCTTACTTACCCTATCCGTCACCACCAATCCATACCCATCCACCATGCCACCACGCACCCCACCCTTTCATTCGTACAAGCGGATTCTCATGATCTTTTCTCTAGCTAGACAAACAACCAAATTGTAAAAAATGAAAGTCATACTTTTCTTGATTTTTTTCCTCGTTTATATTCTCAACACTTTTGTTTTAATTTATTAGTTTTTCTGCATATCAAACCTGCCTCAATATTTATCTTATTCTAAGGAAATTACTAGAAAATTTATTAGGTTACTATGACCGGATTTAAAAGATAAAAAATAGTATTGTAGGATGATTTTAATCTTACAAAGAAATAAGATATTTGATCAGTTTATAGCATCTCAGGCAAAGATAATATCTAAATAGGATATTATTAACAGTTTTATTTTCTGAACAAAGCAAATATTTTACATGCATAAAAAATGTCAAATTTTTTATATTATTTGGTCAAAATGATTGACACAACACAATTTATACATGATGATCAATTGCGTAAAATCAAATTATGTTACTCATTATGCTATGAGGGTTGCGTTAATTAGTAGCATTATTATATTTCAGATTTGAAGGTTTAACAGATTAGCTTTTTTTTGGAGACACTTCTCCCTCCACCTCTCTCTCAAAAAAAAAAAAAAAAAAAAAAGGAACAGCCGGCAACCTCTTGCTTCTCAGTCACCGGCACCGGCGGTGTTCTGCTGCCGGTGCCAAACCTATGTATATATCTCTCCTTTATCGTTTCTATTAACCCTTGTTTGGGGTTGCTGATTTTGCTTTCTGCCCGCTGTTCCATGGATCCTTGTCTTATGTCCATTATTTGGACAATCTGGTCGCTGATGGTTGATTCCCCGGCTTTTGCTTCGCTGCAGATGGTGGCGGATGGTGGCTTATGGTGGCCGGATTTTTGGGCGTGCGGCAGGACTGTCATGTTAATCGGTTGGTGGTGCTATCCAGTGCGGCGTGGCTTTCATAATTCCGTTAAGGCTCCGGGCTCTTAACTGGCGGTTATGGTAGTCGTTCTCTTGACGGAGGTGTTAGTCATCTCTTACGGGCTTCTCTCTCCGCCCGGAGGCGGCGGCCGGTGGCGGTGGGTCCCTGTGGTGTCCCACATGGTTTATGGTCTCAGTCTCTGCCATTCTTTTTTTGTTGTAGCTAGTGTTGTAGACTGTCTTGTATTTTGTTCATTTTTTGACAGTTTATGTTTTTGTTGTGGGGTAAAGCTCTCAGCCTCTTTTGGCTTCTTCACCCTTTTTATCAAGCTTGTCTCAAGGAGACTTTGGGTCTTGATAGTCTCAATTGGTGTCGTTAGTGCGGCAATAGGCTGCGTTATAATACGGCTTTGGCCGTGTTGTAATTTTTTTTTTCGGTTATAATAAAGCTTTCGTCCTTTAGAGAAAAAAAAAAAAAAAAAAAAAAAAAAAGATCAGCTTAAAGGTAGGGATGGTCTCAAGCAAGGAGCATCAAATGTAATAAATCCAGATCCAGTTTTTTTATAGGATTATAAATTTTAAATAGAGACTTAATACAATCTTTAATATTACTATAAAAAAGAATTCCTCAAAAAGAAATATTATTAAAAAAAATGTTCTGAAATTGACAGAACATAAAAAATAAAAATAAAAACATTATCTCTATACACACGGCAACATATATTATTACGTCAAACAAAATTTGAAATTATATTCCTTGTCACCGTAAGAACCGGCGATGTCTTATTCGTCATTTTATTCTAATTATGTCAGCTTTAATGTCTTTATCTAGCGTCATGCGTGTCCCCCTGACACTAACGTGGTGGAGAATCTAGCCGTTGATTCGTTCTTCACTTTTTTTTTTTTTTTTTTTTTTTTTTTTGAGTTCTTCGGTTGGTGAATTATCTGACTTGTTTTGTATTCTCTCTCACGTCGAGAGCAATCTCTATGATTGGACCAGATTATTCGTTAGCTAGTTATATTGGAAATTTCTTGTATGGTGAGGATTTTTAGGATGAATTGACCGATGGGTTGATCAAAGCCATACAGTTTAAATATTAAAAGTAAACTGTGTGGTTATGATCCATCCACCGGTCATTTCGATGTATATGAATATACTAGGGAAGAACCTCCTAGTTATATTGACTTGTAAACTAGTTTTTTTTTTCTTCTTCTTTTCCTAGTTCGAGCTAAAATAGAGTTAATCGAATAATTTACTTAGGCGTAGTCGAATTTCAATATATGATAATCGAGTAACTCGTGAGTTAATCAGATTATATTTAAATAATTATTTAATTAAATATGTATATTTATAAATATTAACAGTCGAGCTCTAGTTTTCCATATTTATCACAAAAATAATAAATTCCATAAAAAAAAACATATTTAGCTTACATGACGAGTCATGTTATATCGAGTATTAAATGAGTCGAGTTTGATTTTGTCTTTTTATAGCTCGATCTAGTTTAAGGTAAGTTTTGAGCCCAAGTTTTTTATTTGAGTCGAGCTTGAGCCTAGATAGTATCAAATCAACTCGGTTCGATTACATCCATACCTCGTCCCATTCAATATTTTCCTATTTTGTTTTTCCGAAGAAAGGAGTGTTATTCAGTTATGTTCCAATGAATATTTTATTTATTCAAAACACAAATATTTCTAAGACATCATTAATTATTAATTTTCCTACTTAATCTAAGTATTACCAAATGAAAGATTAATAATTAGACTATATTAATTGTATGAAATGGTTTTTTTGTCATTTCATTATCTACGTTGAAGTATTACATTTTTGAAGTAAATGTATATTGATATTGCGTAAACATCACATTGTGAATAAACTCTAGGACATAATTTACCTTCACTTTACCTAGAATTGTGTGTTTTATTGCTATATATTGTATGGAATGTTGAGTTAATTGGGTTTAAAATGAAATATCATGGTTAGATTAATTACCCCTACCGATTTTTATGTATTTTTTTTTGTTTTATTTGCCAGGTTAAGATGTTATTGTGCGTGTAGAATGGACTGAATTTTAAGGACTTGATAGGGTCAAAGTAGTCAAAGATGGTTGGAAGTAAAGAATGGGACCAGTTGAAAGAGAAAATATCCACCAAACCTATGGTACACCTAGCGCAAATCTGGTAGGGGAAATACTCGTTTGGAGAGAGATTTTGAGGTGAAGTGACAGGTGAAAAGATTAGAACCATACAGTTTAAAAACAGAATAAAACTGTATGGTGTGTGTGTCTCCACACCGTGTGGAGACACTACACAAGAACCAGCCGTCTGGTAGGCTCAATGTCCTATATTTTCAAAGTTTTCCATTTCCTACACGACTGAGGTTACGCTAAGTCAGGTTTTCTGCATTGTAAGACAATATAAAAGGTCTTCTACGATTTATCAAAGTACCTAGAGACAACTTGCAATTGCTTTCAATTTTATTGGTTCTTTTCCTAAGAGCATGTACAATAACACAACCTATTTTCATTGGCATTTTGCATCAAAAGACACAAAAATCTGACGTGACATCTACATGTCACCATATTCACAATCTCATCCTCAAGCATTCCTACAATAGCTTTAATAAATGCATCGACCCAAATAAAAACAAAAATGGTGTCAAAAAAATTTTCGTTTAAATATTAAAAAAAAAAAAAAACAAAACTACTTCTGACGTTCTGGGTTTGATACCCACAGCAACAACTTTCAAATTTTTTTAGGAAAATAAATTCAAACGCAGACATCCAAACTGCAATACCAAATGAAGAACAACAATATCTCAACATCAATCTGAAAGAAAAAAATAAGAAATAAAAAACATACATCAATCCCAAATAAAGAAAGTGTGCGATTGTTCGCCGGGAACTAGGTCAATTCGCCGGAAGGCGGTGAAGAAGTTGCCGACATTAAATTGAACAGATAATTAACCAATAAAATAAAAAACCAGGAAAAAATTATATGAATGAAAGAGCATGGAATAGACTCGGTTTAGATATATTTTGTGAGTTTTTTTATTTCTTTTAACCAAAAAAAAAGAAGAAGATGAGATACAAACAGGAGAGAGAGTATACATATAGTGAAAGTAGAAGTGTGTAGATCCACAATCACAACCACTTTCTCTCCGTTCCCACTAGCGAAAAAAGAGCTATTGCAGATCTTAATTTTTCAGCACAATACTTTTTCTGCAAAAAACATCTCTCACAATGGTTAAATTAGCCCTATTGCATGTGCTCTAAGGTGCTTGTGATAAACTCTTTTGTAGTCATAATAACATTAAGGTTTGCAATAAAGATCTTGAGTTTATTTGATTTCTTTGGAGTTTTACTTTCTTGCGGTCGTACATTTGGAAAATTCTCCGGTTTTTGAAAGGATAGTGTCAAAAGGTGACTTGATCTCTGCATCTGGTGGAACTAAATCTAGGGTCAGTTGAGGATGATGGTCTGCTGATCGAGAGTATTCAAGTATCGGAAGTCAGCTGAGTGAAGTGTAAGCTGAGTCCGTCTGTCAGCAAAGTAGTCTACTGAGTCTTGTTGAATACAATCTGGTCTGCTTGACCACAAGTCTGGTAACTCAGTTGGAACAGAGTTACAGCTGGTGGAGTCAACTAGAGCTGGGGTCCACATCGGAGGCATTCATGGCAATTTCGACAGGAACCAAATGACGGTTAGGGGTTTAGGGATTTGTGCCTATAAATATCAACTGATGTATCAATGTAACTATATGAATCTTTGTGAATTTTTGTACATAATAAGATATCTCCGTTTCTGTCCGTGGGGTAGGCGGCACAACGCCGAAAACCACATTAAGTCTATGTGTTCTTCTTGTTTCTGTTATTTTTGTCATTGCCATTATCTTTTACGTTTGAATTGCTTCTGTTTTTGTTCTTTCTAGGGTGGCAAGGAACACACATCTGTATTAACAAATTGGTATCAGAGCGTAGGCTTTGTGTGTGGATTTGCAGTTGAACGGAATTGATCTTCACCAAGACAGGTGACTGGTGCTAGGATTCTGTGATCAAAGGTCTATTCTTTGGCAAGAAAGATGTCGGCAATTAATGTTAAGATTGACAAATTTACAAGAAGAAAATTTTTCAGTCTGTGGCAGATCAAGATGCGGCCTTGTTAAAGCAACAAGGGTTGTGGACTTATTTATTCGGTAAGGGGATGCCAGTGCCACAGATTATGCTAGTCTGGAGGAGAAAGCACATTCAACCATCATGTTGTGCTTATCTGATGATGTTATCACAAGAGTTGCTGAAGAGGACACCGCTGCAAAGTTATGGTCAAAGCTAGAAAGCATGTATATAACTAAGTTATTGACGAACAAGTTGCTGCTGAAGCAGATGCTGTTCACCCTGAAGATGCACGAGGGGACTCAGCTGAAAGATCATCTTGATTAGCTGAACACAATATTGCTGGACTTGAGGAATATTGATGTGAAGATGCAACTCTGATTTTTTTGGTGTCATTACCAGTACCTTTTGAGAACTTTGTGCGGTCCTTAATAGTTGGGAAGGATACAGTGGCTTTGAAGGATGTAAGGTCAGCCTTGCATGCTAGGGAGCTGAAACATAAGGCAATACGGGCAGACAGTCAGGCAGCTGGCTTGATAGTTAGTATCGCCAGTGGAAAAGGGCAAATATAGACAGTCTGGAAAGAAGAAAATCCAAGAAGACAGGGTCCAAAGTTGCTAAGTCCACATATTTATGCAATTACTATAAGGAGCAGAAACATTGGAAGTTCAATTTTCCAAGGAGGAAGAAACAACAGGAGAACAATTGTGGCATAGCTGCTATCGCAATGAGCATGACTCAGATAAGGATTTTGTTTTAGTGGTATGGGAGTCTGCACATCATGGATATGTGTGGATTATAGACTCTAGAGCATCGTATCATATTTGTACACATGGGGAGTGGTTTTCAAGCTATGAGCAGATAGATGAAGGACATATTTTTCTGGCCAACAATAATGTCTGTAAGGTAGTTGGGATTGGTTCAGTGCAGGCGAGGACAGAGGTTGGTAGATTTCGCACACTGAAAGATGTTAGACATGTTACACAGATGACATCGGAATTGGAATCTCTTATTTTATTGGACAGCAAGGGGTTCAATTTCAAGGGGTAAGGTGGAGTGTTGAATGTCTACAAATGTTTAGTTGTGGTTTTCAAGAGAGTCAAGAGGGGGACCTTGTGGCATCTGTTGAGGTTCACAAGTCACATATGACTAAGCTGTGGCATATGAGACTGGGTCATATAGGTGAAAATGGGGTATAGGTTCTTTCTGAGATTGATCTTCTTGGGGGATGTAAGGCCAAACATCTTGACTTTTGTGAGCACTGTGTGTTTGGGAAGCTTGATATGGGCAAGTTCTCAAAAAGGGTACAAATCACAAAGTCATCACCTAAGTACATTCATTCTAATTGCTGGGGGGCCTTCAAAGGTGGAGTCATTAGGTGGTCACATGTATTTTATGTCGGTCATAGATTACTATTCAAGGATGACTTGGGTGGTGATGATGAAACACAAGAGTGAGGCATTCAAGAGCTTCAAGCAGTGGAAGACTCTAGTAGAGAATCAGACAGGGAAGGTGATCAAGAGGCTTTATACAGATATTGGTCTGGAATTCTGTTGGTCTAAGTTTGATGAGTTTTGCAGGAATGGGGGTATTGCTATACACAGTTAGGAATAGTCCTCAGCAGAATGGGTAGCTGAGAGGATAAATAAAACTCATCTGGAGAGGGCAAGATGCATGCTCTCTAATGATGGTTTGTCAAGGATATTTTCAATAGAGGATGTAACCACGGATTGATTCTTAATCAACAGAGAACCTCACATAAGGATCAATTTCAAGACACCATTTGAGATGTGGACATGCAAGCCTGCTGACTACTTAGTTCTAAGGGTTTTTGGGAACACGGTCTACTATCATGTAAGTGAGAGTAAAGATGAAGCCTAGTTCCATGAAATATATGTTTGTAGGGTATGAGATGGGGTGAAGAGCTATAGAATTTGGTCATCAGTAGATAACATGGTTATTCTCAGCAGAGATGTTGTTTTGGATGATAATTCTATACTCAACTAATCAGTGGGTAGGTCTGATGAATCTAAAATCGGTGTTGAATCTGAAGATGTTGACAGAACTGAGCCGCAACACTCAGCTGATTGTCAGCACTCATCCGGGGAAGGAGATCTTTAAAGATAGGAGGCAAAAGAAGTTATTCTTGTCTCATAATGGTTATGTACAAAATATTTTGGCTAGGTTTGGCATGTCTGCTGCAAAACCAACAAATACTCCTATGGAATCCAATGCTCATTTATTTGTAAATGATTCACAACTAGAAGAAAAGAAGGAATACATGTTAGAAGTTCCCTATAATAGAGCAGTTGACAGTCTTATGTATTCCATGGTTTTCAATAGGCCTGATCTAGATCAGGCAGTTGGTGTAGGCAGCAGGTTTATGGCTCAACCGGGAAAAGAACACAGAAAGTTGTGAAAAGGATGTTCGGGTACCTTAGGGGTACAACTAATGTTGGTCTCATTTATGAAGGTGATACTCAAGGTTTGGTCATAGGGTACTGTGATGCTGTTTATGCAGGTGATGTGGAAAACATAAAATCAACAAATGGTTATGTTTTCACATTGGGGAATTCAATGGTAAGCTGGAAGGAAACTCTACAGGAAACAATAGCTTTATCAACTACTGATACGGAATACATGGCTCTTACTGAAGCAGTCAATGAAGGAATTTAGTTGAAGGGGCTAGTTAATGATTTCGGGCTACATCAGGATCAAGCTGAGATATATGGTGACAATTTGAGTGTAATATGTATGGCTAGAGATCAGGTTCATCATGAAAGAAACAAGCATATAAATGTGTGGTATCATTTCCTAAGGAATGAGAAGAGGGTTCAAGTGAAAAAGATCAACACAAAGGAGAATTCTACTGATATGCTTACTAAACCAGTTCAACAGAGCAATTTACGGTTGCGTCTGGACTTGCTGAACATCAAGAGCTTATAATCTGAATTCTGGATACTCAGCTGAGGGCATATTAGCTGAGTGGATTCTATGGAGAAGTCTGGTACATTACATCCTGCCATTGACGAATGCATCTAGTACGATACATTTGATTACGCAATCTACTTGATTTGAATTACAGTTCAAGTCAAGGTGGAGATTTGTCAAAGGGTGACTTGATTTCTATATCTGGTAGATCTAAATCTAGGGTAAACTGAGGATGATGGTCTGTTGATCGAGAGTGTTCAAGTCTAGGGAGTCAGCTGAGTCTATCTATCAGCAGAGTAGTATGCTGACTCATGTTGAATACTTCTTGGTTCTACAATCTTGTCTACTTGGTTACAAGTCTGGTAACTCCGCTGGAGCTGAGTTACAGCTGGTAGAGTCAGCTGGAGCTAGGGTCCACATCTGGTGCATTTATGGAAATTCCGACAGGAACCAAATTGTGGTTAGGGTTTATGGATTTGTGCCTATAATTACCAACTGATTTCTTTGTGAATTTCTATGCATAATAAAATAACTCTATTTTTGTCCGCGGAGTAGTCAGCACAACGCCAGAAACCATGTTAAATCCTTGTGTTCTTCTTGTTTCTGTTATTTTTTTCATTGTCATTATCTTTTACGTTTGAATTTCGATCTTCTGTGTTTGTTCTTTCATGGGGGCAAGGCGCGCACATCTGTGTCAACATATTAACCATTGGGAAGATGTTTTTCAAACTAGTGATTCAAAGGTATTATTTTTCTCGATGTTTTTCCTAGTTCAAAAGGTGAATCTGCTAGATCTTGATAAAATGATGCTACGTTGTGTAATTTGTTAATTGATCTATGTGAAAATCAATTCTACTCGATCCGGATGCATGTTGAATCTACCATTGTTAAAGAAAAAATAGAAAATTATGGTTACAACGTACCGGACATACATTGGTCAGGCCTGTTGAAGTTTGTAAAGAACAAACGAAAGCATAAATAAAAGGCGGAAGTTTTTTATTGAAAGAATAATCAACAAGTTAAGTTAAAATACGACTAATCACGGGTATTTATATCTTCATAGACCTCATGAATCAATTAAAAGTTATAACAGAATCTAACTAAGTTACCGTTTTCTGCCTATAGTTAATCTACAGACTATCTGATTGCCGTTTTATAGTATACCAACTTTGATCGGCATGGTACCGAGTCGGTTGTACTATAAATGGTGAACAAGGTCGTATCCTACAGGGAATCTGGTCAAGTATCAAAGACGGTATCGTTCCTAGTTCAGGCCAACACAACTACTATGGACGGTGATTTGTCAAATCACCGGTTTTACAAACTAAATATACACAAAATAAAAGAGTTTAAACTATTAAAAAAGATAGCCGTGCTATAATCCAATCTAATTTTTGCAAACCCTAGCTAAGCCAGGAGGTGTCTCGAACTACCTAAATGTTATCGATATCATTCATAGGGTGTCGTTTTCTAATTTCGAGAATAGACAACATACAATAATCTACCCTCCTATGTCAGGTTCAACAGTCTGCTGACCGGATTTAACCTACCTAACACGGTCTACGTTCAATGAAACGCTCAACAAGTTGATACAAACCTCACACACGAAACCGAATCTAAACAACTCAGTCGGTTTACTGGGTGATCCTAGAATCCTGCATCTCGTACACTCTTGCAAAATACATATATAAAGTAGATACATGTAATACAAATATCGAGTTGCGAATTCAACAAACGTGATTAAGCAAAAGTTCAAGAACTACTAATACATCAAGAATCATCAATTAATCACATCAAGAACACCACATGAACAATCTACGGTTCGATTTTGAAGATTATTGCATAACTCGGCTATAAAACGATTAGATACTCATTCTAACTACAAAATACAAGAAATCAACAATAAAAGTAACAAACATCAAGATTGAAACAAGAAATCAAGATTACCGAAAATGGAGCCGATGAACACCGGAAGAAAAACGAAATCCAAATTGAACTTACAATCGCCCAACAACACGAGTCTTCGATTAACAACAAATTAAACCTAATATAAGCTAGCTATTTACAATTTAAGTTGAATCTAAGAAAAATGGTACAAACTGCAGAAAAACAATGAAGAAGGTCCGGATCCCTGTTTTTTGACCTAGAAAATCAAGTTATAGTGCATTGTGGAAATTGGAAATAACACCGCAGGCGGGCGCCTATTGTCAGTCCCAGTGTTCCTTAAATCCTATTACTTTGTCGGAGGCGGCCTACAGAATCATGGGCGAGCGCCCGCTGATACATATTCAGTAAATTAGCAATAACTTTGTGTGTAGACATCCAAATCCAGTGATTCAAAATGCATTGGAAATCAAACTCAATTGCCTACAACTTTGATGAGTACCAACAAGTTTTGATCCGTTTGAACATTTCAGCTTTGGGCACACGCTCCTACACCCGTATATCGCCTTCCGGTCATCTTGAACACCTAATACCTATACAAAATCACAAACAATGTACCACACGTAACCCCTACATGACACTAGGGTGACCGAGAATGCATCAAAACACCGAAAAACAATGAGATTCTAGACTTTACATCCTATGTCTTGAAATGATAAACAAGGTGTAAAATGCAAACAAATGTCTCCGAATACATATAAAACGAGGTATAAACATGGTATAATCACATAGTAAAAGATAGCCAAGTTGACTCTCATCACTATATCAGCAGCATACTGAGTCTTCATGTAGGCTGTTGAGTCTTCAACACTCAGCTTTCTTGCACACATCATTCCCTTAAGCACATATATAGTAACACCCCTCAAGCTGAGAATGGTACATGAACAACTTGCACTCAGCATTCTCTGCAGCTACTAGAACATCTTTGAAATTCCCAACTTGCCCAGCAGATATGAAATGATAGGTGCATCTAAGGCATTGGTGAGGATGTCAACAACATGTTCTTTACTGTTGACTGGAAGCAGTTTGACAAGGCCATACATGAATTTGTCTCTAACAACATGACAATTAATTTCAATGTGTTTTGTTGTTTCATGAAACACAGGATTATGAACAATGTGCATGTCACTTGCATTATCACAAAAGAGTAGAGCAGGCGTTTGAATGGGAACTATCAAATCTTGTAAAATATAGACCAACCACTGAAGTTCACAAACTGCATTGGCCATGGCTCTATACAAAGATTTTGAGGAACTCATGGCTATGGTTGTCTGTTTCTTAACTTTCCAAGAGATATGAGCAACTCCTAGGAACGTCATGTAGCCTGAGACTGAATTTCTTGTTTCTGGACATCCAACCCAATCACTGTCAGTGAAACCTTTCAAAAAAAGTTATTCTGGGCTGGAAAAAATATGCATTGCCCCAGATTTTCCTTTAAATGTCTTTGCAATCTGTGTGCATATTTCATTTGATTTTAGTGGGAGTATCTAAGAATTGACTCAGCTTATGAACTGCAAAGGCAATGTCTAGCTGGTGAAGGCATGATAAATCAGCTTACCCACCAGTGATCTGTATGCAGTATTATCCTCCAAAAGTGGTGAATCTCCATGTTGTAAAGTTTGCTTGGACTCTATAGATGTCTTGGTAGGTTTGGCCCCAAAAAATTCATATTCCTCTAAAAGGTTTAATGTGTACTTTCTTTGAGAAATAGAAATGCCTTAAGGGGTTCTGGAAGTCTCAGTACTCAAGAAATATCTCAATTTTCCAAGGTCTTTGATGGTAAACTACTCGTGCATGGCGTATTTGACTTGCTGAACCAATTTATCAACAAGACTTTCTACTATGATGTCATCTACATAAACTATCAAAGCAATAAAAGATTGTCCTGACCTTTTGGTGAATAAACTATGATCATGTTTTGACTGAGAAAACCCTTTTGCCTCCAAAAATTCAGTCAACTTGCAATTCCACTATCTGATGGCTTGCTTTAGACCATACAAAGGTTTTGTTAATCTGCAAACCGGATTTTATTTGTCTGTTGCAAAACATAGGGGAAGCTGCTTGTACACTCTTCATGTAGATCTCTATGTAAGAAGGTTGCATTGACATCCATATAATGAAGATGCCTGTGAATAGCTCCTGTTTCTAGTCTAGCTCTGACTGTGGTAATTTTGTGTACAAGAGAAAAGGTTTCTTGATAATCAATGCCAAATGTCTGAGTGTACCCTTTTGCCACTAATCTTGCCTTGTATCTCTCTATTGAGCCATCAGGGTTATACTTGATTTTGTACACCCATTTTCATTCAATAGGCTTCTTTCCTGCAGGTAAATCAACTGCTTCCCAAGTATGAGTGTTCTGTAAAGCATCAATCTCTTTTTTCATAGAATCTTTCCACTTATCATGTTTGATGGCTTGATTGTAAGTCTTAAATTCTTTGACCGCATCAATTGCATTGATGTATCTGGCATATTCTGCTGAATGGTTTTTCCAGATTCATCACCTCACTCAGTAGATGTGGTGTCTGCTGAACTGTATGAGCACCACCTTGGTAAAAGGTTGGTGTTCTTCTAGTCCTTGCTGATTTCCTCAATGGAATAGATTCAGGTACAGGTGCATGTACTTGATTGACATAAGCATTCCCTTCATTGGAAATCTTTGCATCTGATCATGTGTCTAACTGCTCTGCTGACTCACTAAGCAGATCATCAAAAGTGTCCATGATTTGTAATGGGACTGGCATATCAGTAAGGTGTTTGGCCTTGCCTAGAACCTACTGAAACAAAGGAAAATAAGTTTCATGAAATTGAGTATTTATAACAACAAAGATGTCTTTGATGGTGATGTCAAGAGTATAGTACCCTTGGAAGTTTTTGAAATTCCAAGATAGACATTGGTCCTGCATCTAGAATCAAACATAGTCATGTACTGCTGAAGTGTGCAAGAGAAGACTAATCAACCAAAAACTTTGAACGTAGAACAATCTGGTTTGGTTCAATAAAGCACATCAGTGGTGTGGGTGTTGGATTAATTAATTTTATAGCATGTAAAAGATTAAAGCCCCAATACTCAATGGGTAAGTTACTCTGAAATCTTAAACCCTGGTGCTGATGTTTCCTTTCAACAATACCATTCTGCTCAGGTGTGCTAACACATTGATGTATAATGCATGCTGATCATAAAGTTAAGTAAGTTGAAACTAAGCTTCATTGTAAGACCTAATCGCATTAATCGTCTCATTGAACTGAGTAGAATCAAATTTAACAAAATATTTAACAAGATCAGAAGCTTCAAATTTATGTCTAATATGAAAAGCCCAAGTAAATCTAGAAAAAGTCATCAACAATGGTCAAGAAATATTGTTGTCCATTGATAGTGTGGTGCCACAAAGGGCCCTACATATCCATATGAACACGATCAAATATAGCATTCACATTTGTAGTACTTAAAGGAAAATGGGTTTTCGTTAACATGGCCATAGGGCAAACATAACAAAGATCATGCTCACAAAATTTGACATCAGCAGATTGAGAACTAATAACTTGCAGTCTCTTATTTGGTAGATTTCCTAGTCTATAATGGCAGAAAAAGGCATCATCTAGTCTATTAGCCAAGGTATTATTTTCAACAACATTGACAATATAAATCTTGACTGGTTGATCCATGACATAGAGCCCTTTTTGTAACTCATCTGAACTAACAACTTTCTTGTTTTTGTTCTGCAAAACTCACTTGTTAGCAGAAGAAACAAGTGCACCTTTTTAATGGTTAATCAATGAAGGTAAAGACAACAAATTATATTTAAAACCAGGAACACAGAACACATCATGTAAGACCAGATGATAATTTACTCTCATGTATCCTATGTGTGTAACAGAAACATTATTTCCATTAGGTAATCCCATTTTTATACCATTTGAAGGTTTAAGGTTACTTAATAGTTCTAATGAACCTACAATGTGATCTGTGGCACCAGAGTCCAAGATCCAATGAATAGGTCTCACTAAATTCAAGTCACATGTCCCTGTAGCAGGTGAAAAATGACTTTTGACTGCATTTAGATACCTAACAACAAACCATGCATGCCTAAAAGGATCAGAACTCAGTAGAGCTAGCCATCAACTTCTCCAGTTGTTGTGCAATAAGATTATGAAACCCTAGTCCAGTAGACCTGTTCTGGGGCTGATCTTCTTTAGCTGACTATTCATTTTCTACCAAGTTAGCCCTTTTTGGCTTGAAACCAGGAGGATAGCCATGCTTTTTATAGCAAGTCTCTTCAGTGTTACCATTGAATCCACAAAAAATGTACTGTACTTTCTTAGGATTCTTAGGTCTAGTGCTTGCAGCAGGTACAGATCATAGTCTGCCTACTGCTTGATGTTGCCCCTTTCCACTCTTTTGAGACAAGAGAACAATAGAATCTGGATTCTTGGCCATATTTGCCACATATAATTTTTGTCTCTCAAATTTAATTGCCATTGAAAATGCATCATGGATCTTTGGGAATGGCACCATCAACTTAATTGCCTGGGAAACCATAGGCTCAAACTCATCTCTTAAGCCTTTAAAAAAACATCATGACATGTTCAATTTCCATATGATCCATAAAGACAAAAGTATTGATGGCATTACAGTGATGCTCAGGAACACATGTACATACATGCATGGGCTTAATAGTCTTGATTTCTTCCCAAAGATCCATGAATCTTGTAAAATATGGATTGACAGAATATGTGTCTTGTTTCAACAAATGAATTTCTTCAAGAAGATCTGAAAGTCTCAATGCATCTACATTGGAAAATCTAGCAGCAAGATTCTTCCAAACTGCATGAGCACTCTTAAAATACATCAAACTTTGTGCAATGGTGTTCTCTACAGAATTCAAAATCCAAGACCTCACCATTGTATCGCATTGCCTCAATGCATAGAAATCTACAAAATCTGCTTCTGGCCTTTTAATTGTGTCATCTACAATACCAATTTTATTTTTGGTTGTTGGTCCCAGAGAAGGGTGAAAATATAATCAGGGGGTGAATGACTATATTAGAGTTTCAAAAACTTTTCCTGATGAAAGGCCTTTGTGCAGCGAAATATTAAAACCCTTTCTAATAGTTGTTTCAAAGTAATTTAAACACACACACTGTTAGGAACATTTTATTGTTTTGATGATGGTCATACTAACTGTTATAGCAAGCCTGAAATAAGTCTAAAAAGAACAGTAATGTTTGTATAAGCTTTATTTAGAAGTCTGACATGTTGTACAAATTCAGTCAGACAAGAATTGTACTAGACTGGTAGGATGGCTCAGTGGAAGACTGAAGATCAGCTGAATGAAGGCAGCCAAGTACCAGCAGAGTAAAGTCAAGACTTATGGACTGACTTATAACCAAGTAAGTCTGTGATGAACTTGGATAAGTCCAAGATATATTACAAGTGATGAAATCTATTCATGTAATATGGTGTACACTGATCTCACACAAATAAAGGATCACTGAAGTATAAGCATACTTGGAAAATCAAAGGAGAAAAAGAAGACAGCAAAACGACTAAGTAAAAGCTCTACCGGCTGACTATAGAAATAACAGTGAAGGAGTCACTGGACCGGCCAAGCAACAGCTAAGTCAGAAAACAGCAAAGTCAAGTATGCTGCCCATGATTTATTCTGAACGTGGAAAATAAGGAGATCAAGCAATTAATGCAGAATCAATAAAGGACGGGTTTTATGAAGAACGTTTGAAGAAAATCCGGATCGCTGAAATTAAGGAGAATAAAATAAAGGAAGAATCAAGGATTATTCACAGCATTAAATAGCCATAGGACGAATTTTCAAATCAAAGAGATCACGGCTACAAATAGAAGGCATTGATAGAAAATAAAGAAAAATACGTGCACACACAAAAAGTGCAGAAACTCTGTGAAATTCAAAAACCTTTGATCTAAACTTGAAAAGTCATATCTAGAGATCAACTCAGAAATCAGAGCTACAATTCCACATCCGGAACTGAGATTGATCAACCTTCTTACAATCTTATTCACACCTAACAGAAAGCAATTGAATCAAATCTTCTGAGAAGGAATTGCACACCTTGTGATAGCTGCTGAAGGATTTGTTCTCACGGAGTAGTGTTGAAGACTGAGTCACTGAACCTTTTATAGCAAGGGAGTGATAGTCTTGAGATTTTGAAGCTTTTGTAGCCAAGGACAATCATACTATTGTATTGGTGAAAAACAATAGTGATTTCCTCCCATCATCACAGGAGAATAGTGGATTAAAGGATTACTTCAACCTGAATCACTATAGACCTTTGTGTTCATTTACTTACTGCACTTTACCTTACAGCATTGCCTTACTGCATATTAGTTATATTTTGTGTGTGCTTGAACTACCTTGAAACAACTTTAAGAAGAGTCTTATCCGCTGCTCAAAAGCTTTTAAAATAAGAAAAGTTTTTGAAACTCCAATATAGTCATTCACCCCCCTCTGACTATAGTCTCACCCTTCTTTGGGACCAACAATTGGTATCGGAGCAGTGTTCCCTGTATCAGAACCTGTTCAGATCTGATTTTTGGTAACAAGGAAATCACATACTTTCAGAGTAGTTTTCAAATTTGTGTTTTATACACACATCTTTTTGTCTGTGAAAATGTACTCTTCAAATTTCATATCTAAAGTACTTGTATTCAATGTTAACAATTTTGATGAATATAAAATAAGAATGTTATCTCATCTTGCAACAACTCATGAGGAGATGCTGGATGTTATTAATGATTTCCCAATCAGGATCATGGTTGTGATAGCCACAAGTGCAGATCAAGGAAAAGAAATAGAAAAGCTAAAGAAGGATTGGACCAAAGATGAAAATCTTGATTTTGTTGCAAAAGATATGATCTTGAAGACTCTGGACAGCAATATGTTCATGAGGATCAAAGACTGCAAAACAGCAAAGGAGATGTGGGTCAAATGGGCACTTATCAATGAAGGATCAGAGGTAGTCAAAGAAAACAAATTATCTGTTGCTCAACAGAAATTTGAGAATTTCAAAATGAAGACTGGGGAATTCATTGATCAAATGGATAGCAAATTCTCAAGCATCATCAGTGAACTACAGCAACTGGGACATACATATCCACAGAAAGAAGTTTTTCTGAAAATTTTGAGAGGTCTACCTTAAAGATGGAAGATCATCACATCAGTACTCAAAGGCACAATAGATCTTGTAAAAGCCGACACATTGACACTAATGTCTCAATTAAAAGTTCATGAATTTGAGTTAAATAGTGAAGACGGTGTACCAGCTGAGCCACACAAGGCCAGTGCACTACTTGCACCCAAGCAAAGCAAATCAGCTGACTCAACCAACAAAGAGACTCAAGAGCTAAAGGAGCATATTGCTTTACTGATCAAACATTTTGACAGATTCAAGAAAATGTAGTTCAAAGGAAGTTCTTCATCAAACAAGAAGTCAAATTCCAGCAAAGACTTCAAGAAAAATGATGATGAACTCAGATGCTTCAACTGCAAAAAGAAGGGACACTTCAAAGCCGATTGTCCAGAAGAAAAGGACAAAGATGAAGAAAAGAAAACATACAAAGCATCAGACAAAAGGAAGAGCAAAAAAGCCTTAAAAGCTGAAGCTAGCAGTGATAGTGATGCAGCAGAATCATTCAGATGACCGCAAAGGCACCAACTCAGACAATGACAAAGCTTATTTGTGCTTAATAGCAAAAAAGAAATTGAAGAAACAGAGGTACTATCTAGCTCATGGTCATCTAATGCATCCACATCTGACACTGAATAATCTTCTAGTTCTCTATTAGATTCTGCAAGTCTAATTCAAAATCTCATGAATAGATTTGAAAAAATTCAACCAAATCATGAAATTCTAGAACAAGAATGTGAGAATCTAAGAGAGGAAAATAAAATATTAAAGAAAGAACTGGATGAACTAAAATTTGAATCAACTGGCAAGGAAGTACACTTAGATGATAAACAAGCAACATACGATCACTCATCTGGTGCTGACAGACCAGCTAAGGAAACCTACCTACCAGCTAAGGTCACCACTGCACCATTTGACGCACCAGCTTACAAACCCTCAAAAAGGTTTGGAGCCAGATCTGGTCTTGGCTATGATAGGCAAGATGAGAAAAGGAAACAATAGACAACACAAATCTGAACCTATGACCAACACTGGACCTAAATTCAGAAAAGAACAGACTATAACTTTAACTACTCATCCCGCACCAGTGAAGTCAAAAACAAGTGCAGTGAAACAACAGAATAAATCATCTTACCAGCCTACTAAGGGCAAAGGTATGCTGAAAGGTAAGGGCAGACTTTACCCTTCACAAGATGATTGGAATGTTCCACCTCAAAAATACAAAAGAAAACCATTTCATATACATCCAAATGTATTTGGGAAAAGCCAGAAGTGGAATGGTCCTGGATACAAGAAGCAATGTAAAAACAAACTTTCTATTGTGATTTGGAGAGTGAAACAGGATGTCAAGAGGCCAAAAGTAGAGAAATGTATCAGAATACTTTTAGTAAACCTATTAAAAGTTATTCTGCCATGCCTTATACATATGAGGTTGATGACTTCAACCATCCAAAAAGAAAATCTTTTGGATATAAACTTGGAGTAGAAGGCATGACTGCTAACAGGTATGGACCCAAACAGTGTTGGGTACCTAAACTTGCTTAATTTATTTTGTAGGATGTTTGGTACATAGACAGTGGATGTTCCAGACATGACAGGCAACAAAGGATGGCTGACTGATTTTAAAGCTTTTAACGGACCCAAAGTCACTTTTGGAGGCAAAGAAAACCCCGCCAAAATTAAGGGGGAAGGCACCATGTTAAAGAAAAGTCTGAAGATTCAGAATGTGGCATATGTTAAATGGTTGAATTTCAGTCTTCTAAACAATAGTCAATTCTGTGACAAAGGCAATAATGTGCACTTCAACAAAAAAGGATGCAAGGTGATCCACAAACAATCCAACACAGTTGTTCTTGGAGGAAAAAGAGAGGACAACATGTATGTGGTAGATTGGAAGACAGCTAAAGCAGATACCTGGCTGCTGGTCAAGAACAAGCAATCACCTAGTTGGATTTGGCACAGAAGACTGACTCACATGAACTTCAAGACAATCAAAAAGCTATCAAAGAACAAGCTAGTAGATGGCCTACCAGACATCACATTCAAGAAAGAAAGTCTATGTGATGCATGTCAAAAAAGGAAACAAATCAAAAGCTAATTCAAGTCAATGCCACATCAATCAACAACAAGAATCTTACATCTATTGCATATGGATCTATTTGGACCAGTCACTCCAGTAAGTGTAAGTGGAAATAAATACACTTTAGCAGTGGTTGACGACTTTTCAAAGTACACATGGGCCATTTTTATGAACAAGAAAAGAGAAACTCTCAAGAAATTACCAGATTTACTAAGAAGAATCCAGAATGAAAAAGAGTTCAAGATATCCAAGATAAGATCAGACGGAGGCACAAAATTCCTAAATGAAGTGATCAAAACTTACTGTGAAGAAAATGGTGTACTACAACAATTGACATCAGCAGGAACTCCACAACAAAATGGAGTTGCAGAAAAAAATAAATAGACCTCTGAAAGAAGCAATTAGAAGCATGATAGCAGAAGCAAGCTTACCAAAGAGATTTTGTCCTAAAACAGAAAACATGCAATACTCAAAACAGATCCATCATCAATAAACATCATGGGAAAACACCTTATAAAATATAGAATGGAAGAAAACCTAACATATCTCATTTACATATGTTTGGATCTAAATGTTTTGTTTTGAACAGGAATCAGCTACATACTTTTGATGAAAAAGCTGATGAAGCAATATTCATGGGATATTCAGACACCAGCAAAGCTTTCAGGGTACTAAACAAGAAAACTTTGGTTATTGAAGAATCAATTCATGTAGTGTTTGATGAACCAAACACTAGTGGTGTATATTTACACACGTTTGAAGAAGAAGCTGCACAGAAACAAGTCTACATGGATACAACAGTGCCAGCTACAATTCTAAATCACTCTTTTCATAATCAAGATGAAGTACCAACTACTACAACAACAGAGCCCTAACACAAACTCAAGAAGTTGATGCACAAGCAGGAACAGTAGAAGCACCAGAACAAGCACAACTTCAACCTGACTTAAATTGGCTCAGAGATCATCCAGAAGAACAAGTCATTGGAGATGTTCATACATGTGTTAGAACCAGAAGACAACTGGAGAGCACGCTAACTTGTTTTCTGTCACAGGTGGAACCCGAAAAATAGATGATGCAATCCAAGATGTTGATTGGATTACAACCATGCAAGAAGAACTCAATGAATTTGAGAGAAATGAGGTCTTGGAACTTGTTGATAGACCAGACATGGCCAATATCATTGGAACTAAATGGGTGTTCAGAAACAAGATGGATGAACAAGGAACTGTTGTCAGAAACAAAGAGAGACTAGTTGCAAAAGGATATTCACAAGCAGAAGTCATAGATTATGATGAAACCTTTGTACCAGTAGCAATATTGAAAGCAATCAGACTTTTCCTAGCTTTTGCAGCTCACAAAGACTTCAAAGTCTATCATATGGATGTAAAGAGTGCATTTCTAAATGGACACTTGGAAGAATAAGTGTATGTGGAACAACCACTTGGTTTCAGATCAACGGAAAAGAGGACAAGACCTACAAGCTCAAAAAGGCACTATATGGACTCAAACAGACACCTAGAGCCTGGTATGAGATACTGTCACAATTCTTGATCAACCATGGATTCAGCAAAGGAACCATTGATAAGACACTTTTCAAACTAGAAGATGGAACAAGCACTTTGCTAGTTCAGATCTATATGGATGATATCATTTTTGGATCAGAAGATGGAAAGCTATGTGAAAAATTTGCAAATCTGATAAAAATAAATTTCCAATGAGTATGATGGGATAACTCAACTACTTCCTTGGTTTACAAGTGAAACAAATGGAAGATGGCTTATTTATTAGTCAAGCCAAGTACACAAAGGACTTGATACACAAATATGGAATGGACACAAGTGGCACATCAGACACACTAATGTGTGCAAGGATTGTTCTTGGAAAAGATGAAAATGGAAAGTATGTTGATCCGAAGCTGTACAGAGGAATTATTGGCTCACTACTTTACTTCACTGCAAGCAGACCCGACATTGCATTTGCAGAAGTAGTATGTGCTCATTTGCTAGCAGCTAAGAGAATCATCAAATATCTGAAGCACACAATCAATGTAGGAATTTGGTATCCAAAATATGGTGGACTCAAATTAGTATCCTATTCAGATTCAGGCTATGCTGGATGCAAAATTGACAGAAAAAGCACTTCAGGAACTTGTCAGATGCTAGGCAGCAGACTTGTATCATGGTTTAGTAAAAAGCAAAAAATTTCATATCTACTTCAACATCTGAAATAGAATATATAGCAGCAGGTAGTTGTTGTTCACAAGTAATATGGATCAGACAACAACTAAGAGACTATGGAATAGAAAAGAAGACAATCCCATCATGTGTGACAATACAAGTACAATATCAATTATAGAGAATCCAGTGCTTCACTCGAGAACAAAGCATATTGATGTGAGACATCATTTTATCAGAGATTATGTGGAGAAAGAAGATGTAATTTTAAGGCAAATCTCTACAGAAGATCAATTGGCTGATATTTTCAGAAAGCCACTCAGTCATGAAAGATTTTGTAAGTTAAGAACTGAGTTGAGAATGATTGAAATTGATTAAGTTACAAAGAGCAGCTAACTGGAGTAATCAACGAAGTGACTTCACCAGCTGACTAAACCTTTTCCATTTTGGGTGCGCTCACTTGGCAGGTAAGGCACTAGTACCAGCGAAGTTAACTTCACCGATTGTTAGGAACAGTTGTTTTGTTACATCAGCTCAGTAAATAGGCCACTACACCGGCCTAGTGATCAGCCAAGTCACTCAACCGCTAAATGCTATGGATAAAACATCGAAGTACAGTGTGAAATTAATCACTATTAATACATGTGGAAAATCAGAGATTTATGGAGATTTATTATGTGAAGATTACACACGTGGATTTTTAATCAGACTACTCCACCAGCCACACACACCTACTTTAGCCACTTCAAGAGACAATCCCCAGCACAGAGCAAGAGAGAATGAGAGACAAAACTGTAGCTAAAATCTCCACTACACCAGAAGGAGTACATCTATTGAATCCAAATCGGAAAGTCTTATATGCACTATATATAGAAACTACCAAAAGTATTCCGTTACAACAACAAGATGATGCTGCCAAAAAAAGGGAAAGAAGAGGTAAGCCTAAATGTTCTAAAAAGTTCTAAGGGCACCAGAAAAAGCATTAGTAGACTGTGATAATGTCAAATCTACTTTTGAGTTTTATTCTAATTTTTATACATAAGTGTTTGACTTTATATTCAGGCTTATGAGGGTTTTGCCATCTTAAAAAATAAAGAAATTGCACTACAAGAAAATCGGCTATTAATAAGGGTATTTCCCGTCATTAATTGTCCATTTCCCCTCATAAAAACCTTTTTATAACGGGAAATTTCCTGTTATGGCCCCTTATTACTGCCTCCGTTGGGAAAGGTATTCAATAACGGGAAACTCAATCCCGTTATTAATAATATCAGACATTAATAACGGTATTTTCCTGTTATTAAAAATCATTTTTAATAACAATCTAAACCCTTATTATAAGGTAAGTTACCCCTCACAAATCATGATTTAATGACAGAAATAACCCCTTATTGTATATTCATTTACCCCTTATTAAATTACGATTTGATAAAAAAAAACATCCCCTCATTATAGATTATTTTCCTCTCATTAATCAGGATTCAATAACAACAAAATGCAAAATCAGGATTCAACAAAATGCAAAATAGGCCAAAAAAAAAGAGCATTGCAAATACAACTTGTTGCTCGCATTCATCGTGTATAAAGTCGTTTCACATAAAATGCCCGTTTTCGTTTCTCATAGCTAAGGATATCTAACAGAATCTGGAGCTTTTTAACATGATGCCTAAAGAGTACAGAGAGAATCAAACTTTCATACATGTGATGTGCACACTTACATATGCCAAGATAGATATCTCTCCAAATTCTTAATCACCATGGTATGATAATAAAGTAGATGAACTCAAAATTACTTGTTTAGAATTGCTGTTGATTTAGCCCAGAGATAAAGTATGGTGAAGAGGAACAAGAACACACTGGAAACTAATGATATCAGAGTGTAGTCACATCTCTCAAATACCAACCATGCCGCCATTGTTACCCCAAGAATTCAAGCAGTCAGGTTTTTATTCCTCCACAATATCACATCTGCAACTGTAGAAACAACACCAATAAGAGCAAAGAAAGAATCCCAAACCAGTGGCAACAGAAAAACAACAAAGAAATTTGTAAAAACAGCAAAAAAACAGCAGAAAACAAGACTGCTGACAGCAAGAAAACAGCAGAAAAAACAGCAGTAAAAGAGGAAAACAGCAAAAAAAAACGCAAAAAAACAGCAGAAAACAGCAAAAAACAGCAGAAAAACAGCAGTAAAAGAGGAAAACAGCAAAAAAACATCAGAAAACAGCAGTAAAACAGCAGAAAACAGCAAGAAAACAGCAAAAAAAACAGCAGTAAAAGAGGAAAACAGCAAAAAAAACGCAAAAAAACAGCAGAAAAACAGCAGAAAACAGCAATAAAACAGCAGAAAACAGCAGAAAAACAGCAGTAAAACCAGTGACACAGCCACCGGCATCCTCTTACAAAAACGGATCACAGAAATAATCTGAATATAACAAGACCTGGCTCGACAAATCCCCTCACGCTGCCTTCATTATCAACAAACAATAGCAAAACACTAAAAGAGGAATCTTAGTGCATCATTCTGCCAAGCATCTAGTAGAAATTTCAGATTGTTTACCTGCAAAACTATCAATCCAAGGGAAACCAACTTTATCACAATTCAATGCACAAACAAAAATCAGAAGCTCTCTAAACCAGATACAATCCAAACAACACCTCAACCAAAATTTATTCATCAAACCACAATAAAGGACATAAACGTGAGCAAGTTTAACAGATTACATAAGTCATAAGTAATTGTGATCGATTCTAAAACTCAAATCAAAGGTTTCACTCAATCATAAGCCATAAACAACACGGACATGGGAGAATAATTTTCGAGAACAATACATTTATAATGCGAGAATGCCACTAGAGATTATTAAGACAAAAAAGCAGAAAGAGCAGCTACCAAAGATTTACTTGACTCTGCTCCAGTCGTAGCTACTTCAGCTGAGAAGAAATATGTACACATATGACAAAACGAACCATCATTTTCTCAATCACCAAAGGATTACAACAACACCGTTAAAACTAAAAAGTGAGTCAAGTTATGAGTAAAAGTTATATCAAGAAAAGGAAATATAATAGAAGACAAACCTCCATACTTGATGTTGACCTCAAAGCAAATTTGAAATGTATTTCTCAAATCTCCTTTCTTTCTCTTCCTTTTGATTGTTGGCAAGTCAACTACTATTGGCTCATAGTTTGTTGTCAAAATATCCTGAACATTCTCATCAAAAGAACTTGTCGACCACCATCATATAATCGAAAGATTCACCATGTTGATATGCTTCATCTAAATTAGCTGCATCATTGTCTTCATCCTCTGTTTCTTGTGGTGTCGAATACAAATACCGAGGTTGCATCTTAACAACAACATGCCAACCTTTATTGATGTTGTCAATGGCATAAAACACTTGTGAAGCTTGATTGGCCAAAATGAAAGGTTCATTTGTTTTCAAAAGACGATTGTGATTAATACTAGTGAATCCATACTCATCAGTTTTGGCTCCCTTCACTTTATCATAAACATCGAACCATCTACATCGAAA
Source organism: Gentiana macrophylla (assembly GCA_026214975.1). NCBI lineage: Eukaryota > Viridiplantae > Streptophyta > Magnoliopsida > Gentianales > Gentianaceae > Gentiana > Gentiana macrophylla. Next base: position 14,805,324 of record CM047807.1, on the reverse strand, counting down.
TAAAACTAGGCACTTTCCATCAAGGTACCGCAGTTCAAGTATTTCACAAGACCTCCATAATAGTCAACAAAATTTGTCTGAGAGCCTATATCACCAACTACACAGACCCTGAATTTTTTGTGTTCTACAATTATTGTCACGAGCTTCAATCCAAACCTATATCCATTGACAACATAACCATTGAAAGTAGTAATGTAAATAGAAGGACCACGGGCCAATCTAAGTAACTCAGCAGATTTAGAGCTATCATCTTGCATTTGCATTTTTTCAACCTGAAAACATATTACAATGTAAATGAACAAGAACAACTAACCTTGCACAAAACATGATTACCAATATCAATAGAACACTTACTTTCTTTTTAAACCAATCAATAAAATTGATGTTGGACTCATCATCCAACACTTGTTGTGTATTACTTTGTTGTATTTGATTGTACTCACTACAACAATATACATATAAATTAAATAAATTCACACACTATACAAAAAAAAATATTGTTTATGGTTAGTTTAGCTTACTTGAGGAAAGGCAGTACATCATCACAGTTCTTTAAGATATATATATGAGATTTCTCCATCTCATCATCATTGAGAATACGACTCGTGCCAGCTCCTAAAACTCGTCCACGTTGTGCAAAAATGGACATATCACCCTCATATTGGTCAAATCCAACGTCGCAGCTTTAAGCTCGTGTATTGAATTTTGTCTTAGTGTCTTTCAAGTACCTTGAACAAATAGTCATACAATCATTCGCTATATACCCTTCTGCTATTGAGGCTTCCGGGCGAGCCATGTTACGAATTAGTTTCTTTAACACATACAACATACGCTCAATGGGGTACATCCATCGAAATTGGACTGGTCCACCAATCTTAGCCTCATTAGCCAAATGAACCGGAAAATGCACCATCACATCGAAAAAGCTAGGAACAAAAACTTGTTCCAGCTTGCATAGAGTAATCGGAATCTGGGATTCAATCTTTTCAAGCTCTTCTAGCCTCAATGATTTCGCACCCAAGCTTCTAAAGAACAAAGATAACTCAATAAGAGGTTCACACACGGCTTTTGGAAGAAGACCACGCATCCCAAGTGGAAGTAAATGTTGTAAAATGACATGACAATCATGGCTTTTCAGACCTGAAATCTTATGTTCTTTCATGTTAACACTTTGAGAAATATTGGACGAAAACCCATCTGGCACTCTTAAATGCTTAAAAAATAAGCAAAACCTGTGTTTATCCTCTTTAGATAACGTATAGGGTGCAGCAGGAAACTCAACCTTATCCCCTTTACGAATTGGATGCAACTCTGGTCTAATTTTCATGGCTTCCAAATCGAAACGAGCTTGGGAATTATCCTTAGTCTTTCCCTTTGTATTCATAATTGTCCCATTTATATTTTCAAATACATTTTTCTCAATGTGCATCACATCCAAATTGAATGGTAGCAAAAGGGAACTCCAGTATGGAAGTTCATTAAAAATGCTGTTCTTATTCCAGTTGTCACCTCTTTCTTCATGAGACATTTTTACCTTTTTTTTAGTACAATTAGTCAAGATGACTTCTTTAAGGTCTTTCACTTGATCAAGTACATCATCACCTGAAAGAAAAACCGGCGGTGGTCTTACCTCTCTAGTCCCATCAAATGAAGTTTTGTTTTTCCTCCAAGTGTGGTCCATTGGAAGAAAACGTCGATGACCCATATAACATTGCTTGTGACCATTCGCCAACCTCATAGAACAAGTTTCCTTTTTACAACAAGGACATGCCATCTTACCCTTCGTACTCCAACCAGACAAGTTTCCGTATGCTGGAAAATCATTGATTGTCCACAATAAAGATGCGTGAAGTTGAAAATTTGTTTGAGTTGAAGCATCAAAGGTTTCAAATCCTGATTCCCAGAATTCTTTTAACTCCTCTATCAAAGGCCTAAGATAGACATCAATCGCATCTCCGGGACCCGAGGGTCCTGGTATGAGCATTGAAAGAATAATATTAGATTCTTTCATGCATATCCATGGAGGCAGATTGTAAGGAATAAGTAATACTGGCCATATGCTATATGATGTCTTTGAGTGAGTAAAAGGTTGGAAACCATCACTAGCAAGACCAAGTCTTACATTTCGAGGTTCAGCTGCAAAATCTTTATATAGTTCATCAAAAGATTTCCATGCTTTTGAATCGGCTGGATGTCGCATCACTCCATCCTCCACTCTTTCTTCATGATGCCATCTCATTAAAGAAGCAGTCTTTTTAGACATGAACAACCTCTGAAGCCTTGGCTTTAATGGAAAGTAACGCAAGGTCTTCACTGCTAATTTCTTACCACCATCCCGAATTTTAGTTTCCCCAGTATGCTTATCTTCCTTCCATCTAGAAGCACCACATATTTGGCATACGTCATACTTTGCATCATCTTTCCAATACAACATACAATCATTCCTACATGCATCTATTTTTCATAAGAGAGACCAAGATCTTTGATGATTTTTTTGGCATCATTATAAGATTCTGGCAAAGTTGAACCTTCTGGTAGTATTTTCTTTTGAAACTTAAGCAACATGTTGGCTGATTCATTACTCCATCGACCAATACTCTTGATGTGTAATAGATCGACAATCGCTTCTAATTTTGAGGTCTCACAACCGGGATAAGTTGGTTGTTCGGAGTCTTTTAACAATCAGAGAATCTTTTTGCTGCATCGTTAGGTTCTTCTGCATTATTATCTTCACTTGTGGAACCAATTTCTTGCCCACTCCTATGAAAACCATCCATATCCGGATACAAATCCCTTAAGACTCCATCAATTCCATCATTAGAACTGCTTCCATTTGATTCTTCTTCATCGAATGAAGACTCACCGAACTTTTCACCATGATAATACCACGCTGTATAATTTTGCATTATTCCATTCACAAGAAGATGTGTTTCCATCGTTTCTCGAGACCCATAACTTGTGTTCATACACTTAATACACGGACACAAAATATTATCCTCCTCACCGGTGTTCCTAAAAGCATAATCTAAAAATTCTCGGATTCCAGCCTTGTATTTTGCATTCAATCGATCATTCCATAAACTCATCCATTCCTTATTAGGAGCCATTTTCCTACTCAAACAAGAACATAGAAATCTGAAGGTAAACCTGCAAAACTGAAAATAAACATTTACAACATTATTAGTGATGCAATCTGACAAATATTCAAAAGAAATTATTTTTGAATTACAACTACAAACACATAAAAACAAATAATAATAGAAACCAATAAGCTGACCATTCATAGTGGCAATAAGCTGGCATATAGGCATACCAATTCTCTCTTGTATGGGAATTTGAGAACCCATTTATTATTCTTGTTCTAATTCCATGCAAATTGAAAAAAAAGTTACATGGAAATTTAGAAAATGATGTTAGAATTCAAAAGGACTTGTACCATTATTTTTAACAACAAATTATTTGTTAATGATGAATCAACAATGTGCTGAACTGAAAGGAAAGTGCATATCCCAAAAAAATTATCAAAGAAAGCAGAACCAAAATGTACTTCAAGAAATAGATCGAGCCACGAATACCTACTCCTAAGATCAAACAAGAACACCATTTACCACTATATACACAACCTCAGAACTTGTGAATTTAGAAACAAGAACACACCAAAAGCATTCCACACTTAAACATTGTTGCAGAGAAGGAGCTGAACGTATAGCCTGAAGGGCACAACACAGACAGTTTTCACAGCAACTCAGTCAAGAAGAGCATGTAAACAATGGGTCAATTCTCCATTGCAACCAATCCCACAAACCTTTATTACATAGCCTTTTCCAACCTAATAATCCAAAGAGTAGTTCTTTTTATTGCATCCCAAAACTGAGCTTTGAGACCATTCTTATTTGCAAATGGCACTAAATAAAATAGATCATCGAACCCCTAAAAAATAGATCATCCAAAGTACCTGGAATTGGCCATACATACCGCCACCGAAACCTATAATAAAAATAAGTTATACCTACAGGATCATGTTCAAAGCACAACCATGGTTCAACTTAGAGGGAATAACACGTCTTAATTCTTTCACTCTGCCCACCTCGCCCATAAACTCAAAACTGAAAGGGTCCAAAATACCAAATTTTGCCAATATCTTCTAGTGTCTTAACAATAGAGCCTTGTCACTTTTTCTTCAGGAGTGAAACTAAGACTATAAGTTCAATCAAAATAACACTGAAACAAAATGTGTGATTAATAGCAATTTTTCCTACCAGATACCGAAATGCAATAGGTGAATTGCTTTATTCTCGACAAATTAGCCTAACCCACAGCCCCGATTCCCATTCCCTAACTGTTTATCAATGACTCACTCAATGTATACCAATAACAAGCAAAAGAATATCAACAATAAGAAGCTAGCATTCAGCAAATAATCAAAATTAGCATTCAGCGCCTAATTTTTTTTTCACGAAATCAAGCCTCCGGGTCAAATCAAAATACAGGACATATACCCCGGTCGGCGGTCAGCCATATAATTGAGAAGATTATAGAAAACTACAGTGCGGGTGAAGAAGAGAAAGAGCGTGAATCCATGAATTATTGCTAATGGAGAAGCTTTAGATCATACCTGTAGGCTGCAGACTCGGGAGAGGGCGAGAGGCGGAGAGGCGGAGAGCTCGAGGCGGAGCGGCGGCGGGACTAGGGTTGATATTCGGGCCGAATCAAACTTGAAAGAAATGTGATGCGGTGAAGATTATGCGGCCTGAATTATTTGGGGATATAAGGGGATATTGGAAATTTGGAATATATTTGTTATTTATTATATATTTATTATTTATATAATATATAATATATGTTCACGAGCACTAACGAGTGTTCACGAACATGTTCGTGTAAGCTCGTTTACTAAACGAGTAGGAGAGCCTGCTCGAGCTCGACTCAATAGCAAAAATAAACGAGCTTGAACGAGCTTAAACGAGCCGAGTTCGAGCCGAGTTCGCGAACGCTCGGTTCATTTAACACCCCTAGTTAGGGTTATTTAGTTGTGTTTTAATGTAATATTCTTTAGTTTATTCTTTATTTATTTATAATATATATAATATAAGTTCGCGAACATTAACGAGCGTTCACGAACAGGCTCGTGTTCGCTCGTTTAGTAAACGAGCAGGAAACATGTTCAAGCTCGGCTCGATAGCATAAATGAACGAGTTCAAACGAGCTTAAACGAGTTGAGTTTGAGCCATGTTCTTGAACGTTCGGTTTATTTAACAGCTCTACGTGTGAGGTGACTCAGATGAGCCGTGAGTTGATCAGCTTCCTGTGACTGTGAGATACGGAGATTGGTGGCCGACGCAGCTGCTGAACCGCCGATTGAAGGCTTGGAGAGGCCGAATGCTGGGCGGAGAAGTCTATGAACGACTGAACGTCTGAACTGAACCGTTGCTTAACTGTGAAGAACAGAGCACGAGTGCAACCGATTTGGGGGAGAGATAGGTTCAACCGATTTTGGGGTGTTACAAATTTGGGAATAAGGAAAAAGAAGGTTTGTTCCTTGTTTTTCATGTTGGTACCTATTAATAAGGGGAAATATTTTAGGTGTATTATAATAACGGGATAAGTGATTAACAATAACGGTAATTCAGGGTTCCTTATTAAATTTGCATCATTTTCCATAACCCTTATTAAAAGGTACTTTTAATAACCAGATTTTGACCCCTTATTAAATTCCCCTTATAATAGACAAGTTTTCTTGTAGTGTTGTTAGGACCATTTTATTGTTTTGATGATGGCCATACTAACTGTTATAGCAAGCCTGAAATAAGACTAAAAAGAACATTAATGTTTGTATAGGCTTTACTTAGAAGTCTGACATGTTGTATAAGTTCAGTCAGACAAGAATTGTACTAGACTGGTAGGATGGCTCAGTACAAGACTGAAGATCAGCTAAATGAAGGCAACCAAGTACTAGCATAGTAAAGTCACGACTTATGGAATGACTTATAACCAGGGAAGTCTGTGATGACCTTGGATAAGTCTAAGATATATTACAAGTGATGAAATCTATTCATGTAATATGGTGTACACTGATCTCACACAAATAAAGGATCAGTGGAGTACAAGCATACTTGGAAAATCAAAGGAGAAAAAGAAAACAACAAAACGGCTAAGTAAAAGCTCTACCGGTTGACTATACAAAACAACAGTGAAGGAGACACTGGACCGGCCAAGCAACAGCTAAGTCAGGAAACAGAAAAGTCAAGTATGCTGCCCACAATTTATTCTGAACATGGAAAATAAAGAGATCAAGAAATTAATGCAGAATCAATCATGGGTGGATTTTATGAAGAACGTTTGAAGAAAATCCGGATCACTGAAATTAAAGAGAATAAAATCAAGGAAGAATCAAGGATTAAATCAAGGATTATTCTCAGCATTAAATGGCCAACGGACGAATTTTCAAATCAAGGAGATCACGGCTATAAATAGAAGGCATTTTGACAGAAAATGAAGAAAAATACGTTCATACACAAAAAGTGCAGAAACTCTGTCAATGTCAAAAACCTTCTATCTGAACTTGGAAAGACATATCTAGAGATCAACTCAGAATTCAGAGCTACAATTCCACATAAGGCATTGTGATTGATCAACCTTCTGTGAATCTTATTCACACCCAACTGAAGCAATTGAATCATATCTTCTGAGAAGCAATTGCACACCTTGTGATAGCTGCTGGAGGATTTGTTCTCAAGAAGCAGTGTTGAAGACCGAGTCACTGAAGCTTTTGTAGCCAGGGAGTGAAAGTCTTGAGATTGTGAAGCTTGTGTAGCCAAGGACAATCATACTATTGTATTGGTGAAAAACAATAGTTATTTCCTCCAATCATCACAGGAGAAGAGTGGATTAAGGGATTACACCACCCTGAACCACTATAAACCTTTGTGTTCATTTACTTACTGCACTTTACCTTACAGCATTGCCTTTCTGCATATTAATTATATTCTGTGTGTGCTTGAACTACCTTGAAACAACTTTAAGATGGGTCTTATCCGCTGCCCAAAAGTTTTTCAAATAAGAAAAGTTTTTGAAACTCCAATATAGTCATTCACCACTCCTCCCCCCCGCCTCTGACTATATTCTCACCCTTCTCTAGGACCAACACACACAAATAACATAAATTGTAGAATGTAAATGCTATAAAGTAAAGTGCAGAATATAAATGAACACAAAAGCTTATAGTAGTTCATGGTGGTGTAATCCCTTAATCCACTCTTCTCCTGTGATGATTGGAGGAATTCACTATTGTCTTTCACCAAAACAATAGTTATGATTGTCCTTGGCTACACAAGTTTCACAATCTACAGACTATCACTCCCTGGCTACAAAAGCTTCAGTGACTCGGTCTTCCACACACTGCTCATTGAGAACAAATCCTTCAGCATCTATCACACTTCTGCAATTCCTTCTCAGAAAATCTGATTCAATTGCATGATCAAAAAGATCCTTCAAGTTGCTGTGAATTCAGATTCACAAGTTTGATCAATCTCGGCCTTGATATTTCTCTTTGCTCTATTTTCTGAGATTAACCTTTTCTGGATATTTTTTTGAAGATTAAGAAAGAAGATTTTTCAAATTGACAGAGCATTGGCCCTTAGAATTCTTGAATAGATAGTCATTTTTCTCTTCTCTGTCAATGCCTTCTATTTATAGCCGTAAATCCGCTGAATTTGAATTTCTGTCCGTTGGCTATTTAATGCTCATAATCATCCTTGATTCTAACTTGATTTAATCTTCTTGATTTTAGTGATCCGGATTTTAATCAAACGATCATCATAAAATCCGTATTTGATTGATTCTGTATTAATTGATTGATCTTCCATATTTTCCACGTTGATGGTAAAGTATAGACAGCTTACTTGACTCGGCCGCCTCTTCTTTATTTCACTGGTTCAGTGGTTCCTTCACTTGACTACTCCATTAATTACTTCACCAGTCAAGTGACTACTTTACTCGGCTGCTTGTTCCTTTACACCGTTGTTGTTGCTCTATCTATCAGCCGATAGTCTGTTACATCACTGATACTTGACTTTGGGTGAGATCAGTGTACACCATATTATAGAAAATTGAGTTTCATCACTTGTAAAAGTACTTAGACTTACCCAAGGTCATCACAGACTTCCTTGGTTGTAAGTCAGTCCATAGATCTTTACTTCACTATGCTGGTGCCTATGTTGTCTTCACTGAGCTGGTCCTTTATCTTTGCAGAGCCGGCCTTTCAGTCTAGTACAGTGTTTGTCTGACTCAACTTATACAATCTGTCACACTTCTACGTAAAGCCTATACAAACATTTCTACTATTTTTCAACTTATTTCAGGTTTTCTATAACAGCTAGTATGACCATCATCAAAACAATAAAATGTTTCTAACATTGGTGATCCACACCATCTCCATGGACATCTTCCATAGATTATAATTGTTGTCATTCATCAATGCCTGAACAAATACCAATGACCGGATTCTCATTAGGATGTACATAGAATGGATTGGAGGGGCTCAATTCTTGCCTTTTAGCTGTATGGCTATCAAGAACACAAGTAACACCGATTTACAGTACCAAACACAACGAACAATCAATAAATGATTGAAACAGAAAGAATAACCACAGTTTGCTCTCAAGGAACTGTGGAAAACTCAGTAAAAAGGAAGAATCAAAATCAGAAATAAATGCAGAAAAGCATAAAAAAATTCTCAAGTTCCCGCTGTGATACCAGGTTGAAGTTTGTAAAGAACAAACAAAAATGTAAATAAAATGCAGTAGTTTTTTATTCAAAGAATAATCAACAAGTTAAGTTACAATACTACTGATCATGTGGTATTTATAGCTTCATACACCTCATGATTTAGTTAAAAGTAAGTGACAAACGGTTATAACATAATCTAAGTAAGTAACCGTTTTCTGCCTATAGTTAATCTACTGACTATCTCAGCAGCCTGCTGAGTCTTCATGTAGTCTGCTGAGTCTTCATCGCTCAGCATTCCCTTTAGCATATATACAGTAATATGGCCGCAAGACTTAAACAATGGATTCATGTTCGTTCTGAGTCAGATTAATTCTAATTACTTGTATAAATTATGCTTGCATGATATCTTATCAATTTCGTGTAGGTTAATGTAATTTATTTTGATGGAAATGTAAAATGAATAAACAAATTGGACATATGTAACAGTAAAATCACCTTTGTAAAATCACAATCAATCATTCGGGATCTCTTTGGTGAGGTTTACAACTTTATGTTAGCGTCCCATAGATAATCAATGTATGTTTAATTAATCAGATTTAACATTTCACATTGGACCATTAATTCAAACATAGGAGTTTTAACACCTGTTCAAGAATTATTAACATAATCAATGTATGTTTAATTAATCAGATTTAACATTTCACATTGGACCATTAATTCAAACATAGGAGTTTTAACACCTGTTCAAGAATTATTAACCTAAATTGGAGGATCGCACCGTTAATTGACTAGGGATCAGGTTTTCATGTTATTTATGTTTGATTTCATGTGTTTAAAGAATGATGTGGCTTAAATGGATCATATATTTGGTTAACCTTGTCTAAATTAATATAATAATATTGTGACAATATATAACACTACAAAAAAAAAAACCTTTTCGTGACAATAAAGTTTATCGCGAAAAGTGACGATTTTGTCATTAAAAGTTCTCGTGACAAAACTTTTTTGTCGCGGCGTTTGTTGTCTAAGCAGTGACGCTAAAGGTGTCTATTGTGACAATCGGAGTATTAGTCACTATAAAGTTCAGTCGCGACGAATCTCATACTTTTGTCACCAAAGCTTCTCATGACAAAACATTAAATTTCTCACTAGAAGGTTTTTCATGCGTCAAAATTTTTGTCACAAAATAATGAACACTTTATCACTAATTAAGTGTTGTTGTCACGAAAGGGTATAAACGCATTTTCATATTAATGGTTAATATTGACAAACTCTTTGTCAAGAAGTCATATTTTAATAATAATAATAATAATAATAATAATAATAATAATAATAATAATAATAATATAATAAATAACAATATATAATAATAATAATAATAATAATCTACATCTACAAAAAAATACACTTACCCTATTAAAGAATAAAAAAATATTATAACATACAATAAAATATTAAATAATTATTAACAATCATTTTGTATGTATACAAAAACTTAACATCAACTCTAAAAATTTCAAAAAATACTTAAAAATTTAAATATATTATGATAAATCATATATTTTATCAAACACATGAAATATATTAATATATCTTCATATATTTCATTCTACATAACAACTGTATGTTATGTTATATATGAAAAGTCAGGGAAGAAGAAGTCTAATAAACTGAATGAAGCCTGATAAAAAAGGATCCCCCTAACTAATTGTAAAGAGGCTTTTTTTGGCTACACAGTCTGTATAATCGAAGAAAATTAAATACATTTACCTTCTATAAGTAGTCCATTTTCCACCGTGATTGTGACTAAACTAGGGTAATCCTCAGTCACGACATGGTCACGGGAAATGCTTGTTGTGCTCTTTGCTTTAGGATCTATTGCCAATGGCCTAATACCACTTCAAGGAGAGAGAACATTTGTTTGTCGTACCTAAAATTCCCAAATTAGATTAGTATTATTGAAGAAAAGAAAAATCCAAGAAAAGGGATTGTAAAACTCTGTTAGTTCATGTGAAAGTCCAAATACTAAGCAACAGAATGTTCTTCTCATTTCTTTTCTTGGATGCTTTTAAATTTTTTTTTTCTTAGGGGTGGGAGGAAAATGGTCTTGCAATACCACCATATATAGTTTCCAGCAGGTGAAAGATGCTAAGTGGTGTATCAACACCAACAAATAAAGAATAACCCCCACCCCAGCAAATTATGCTTTGCTTCAAAGAACACAACAGTTGTTATATAGGAGTTGTACTACAAGCATCACTAGTCACCCTTTGTTTAACTGAAACTTTTTTATGGCCATTTATTATTTGAGTACAAAAGTTAATAATATTGTACTACATTGTCCAACAAAAAGGCACACAAAAAAAAATGTGGTTACCCGTTATACTTGTTGGAGTGTCGATTCCAACCATGCAGCAAAGGCCTGATTTTGGAATTACTAGCAAAAACAAAAAGAGAAAGTAACATATTTCATGATGGGTCATAAATTAAAGTCAAAAAGCACATATCAGCAAAGGTTATGTGTGAAGGCAAAGATATAACTTGAAGAAAATATTAGAAGACAAGGATGACAGCAAGCAGAGTCGATTTTTTTCAGACAAGGCTGAAGTGAAGCACTATAAGACATATAGTATATTGAATAATTCAACTGGGAGAAATGTAACTCTCCACTCCGAATTATAGAATTAAAATGTAACTCTCCACTTAGAATTCTTGAATTTATCGTTTTTTTCTTCTCTTCTCTATCAATGCCTTCTATTTATTGCCGTAAATCCCTTGAATTTGAATTTCTTTCCGTTAGCTATTTAGTGCTCATAATCATCCTTGATTCTGACTTGATTTAATCTTCCTAGATTTTAGTGATCCGGATTTCAATCAAACATTCATCATAAAATCCGTCCGTGATTGATTCTGCATTAATTGCTTGATCTTGCATATTTTCCACGTTTCTGGTTATATATAGACAGCTTACTTGATTCTGCCGCCTCTTCTTTATTTCAGTGGTTCAATGGTTCCTTCACTTGACTGCTCCAATAATTACTTCACCGGTCAAGTGACCGGTTTACTTGGCTGCTTTTTCTTTTACTCTGTTGTTGCTCTGTCTATCAACCGATTGTCAGTTACTTCACTGATCCTTGATTTTGGGTGAGATCATTGTACACAATATTATAGAAAATTGAGTTTCATCACTTGTAAAAGTACATAGACTTACCCAAGGTCATCACTGACTTCCTTGGTTGTAAGTCAGTCCATAGATCTTTACTTCACTGTGCTGGTGCCTTGGCTGTCTTCACTGAGCTGGTCCTTTATCTTTACTCAGCCGGCCTACCAGTCTAGTATAGTGTTTGTCTGACTGAACTTAAACAATATGTCAGACTTCTAAGTAAAGCCTATACAAACATTTCTACTGTTTTTCATCTTATTTCAGACTTGCTATAACACCTAGTATGACCATCATCAAAACAATAAAATGTTACTAACGATTTTCTTCTTTTTGATGATGCCAAAACCCTCATAAGACTAAATACAAGTAAACACATTTTCATATACTAAACAGGAATAAAACTCAGAAATTGTATTCATCCATAAAGGATCATAATTCAAAAAGATTCAAAAATTATAACTTATTACAAGGTGTTCAGACAGTTCAGCCACTCCTTGTCCTCCTTGTGCCTCTAGCGCCTCCAGTCCTTCTTTCAGGCTTACTGCTTTCCCCTTTTTTGGCAGCAACATGCTTTTCCAAAATCTTGTCTGTTGCTGTAGATGTTTATTGGTGGAGTATATATGTTTGTTGGTCCTTGTTTGATATATATGCTTGAGTGGACCATTATGTATGTTTAAAATAAAGACAGCAACTCAAAAAAAGAAAAGAGAAAAGAAAAAGTATATACAAAATTCTAAATGAAATAAAGTATATACAAAATTCTAAAATAAATAAATCACATAACACTGTTCCCCGGCAACGGCGCCAAAATTTGGTGGGTCGTCAAACCACCGAAGATGATTCACCTACAACCTCTATAGCTAGTATAGTAGAAGTAGGGGTCGAACCCACTAGGAACAGTGGACTTATTTCTTCTAAAATTTATTAAATAAAATATAGTTTTTTTAATCTAATTTCCTATGAAGAAAAGAAAAATAAATGAAGAAAAGTTCCAGCTAATTAATTATTTCCCCCTTGATTCCTACGACTGATCATTGATGCAAAGATGACTCGTTAAATTATTAAAAAATTAGTTATAGTTGCCGACAATCGTCAAACAAACAGTTTTCCCTATGTTCGATAAGTAGGACAATCGCCACTACTTATTTTCTAAGTGTGTAACACATCTCTCAACAATCGCCAAATGTTTGGTGAGAATAATTGCATTAACGATCAGAAAAACCCAATTCTAGGTATTAATTCACATCGGGTTAACTTTAACCTAGATCACTTATTTTCACAACATGGAATCCTACATGCTACGAACCGGCAGACAATATGTTGTTTACCACCTAAAATCAAACCTTTTTGACAATCGCCTAGATTCGATTTTTGGTGCTAGACTAGAAAATTCATCTAATTCTCGTGCACAAATAACCAAATGAACAATCTAATCATCAACAGAGAAACCAGAAAATAAGTAAATACTAACAATTTAATCGAGTAGAACGAATAATTCGATCTCACAATCTATAGCAATCGAGAGATTAACAGTTAATTAACTTGAAGGAAACCTAGCTATTCATAATAAATAAATAAAAATGAAGCAAAACAAAGTATAAAAAGAAAGAGTATTACATGGAATGGAAGAAATTTGCCGGCAACCCATCCAAGGTATGCGTAGCATCCGTTCTCTGTTCCACCTTTTCCTTCTTAGTTCCCGTCTCCTCTTCTTTATATTATCCAAAAAACCTATATGCTAAGTACTACCTCCTTTCTCACGTACTAATTATTCAGAATGCTATCTTGGGCCTAAAAAGTAAAAGCCCAACCTTATTTTTATTTTCTAAAGACGATATATAATAAATAAAAATTGAATAAAATCCTAATGTGAAAAGTGGAAAAATCCAATGTTGACTTTAATAGACTTTGTCTTCAGGTCATTAGTCGAGAATCCGACATAGGCAAAAAATGAAACCTTGAGTACTTTAAAAGTCGATTTTCTCCAGTCTTCCACAAATTCTTTCAAAATCGCTCTATAAGTCTCAAAATCTTCCAGCATCTATCTCAAGTTTCCAAAACCTGAAAATCAACCAAAATATACCCGAAAAAGAGTATCTTCCGACAAAATAGATATAAAATAAGCACATTAAATCCTATAAAATACGGTCTCATCCGTAGACACAGAGAGTATGCAATCTAAGGTTTTAGAAGCATTATTCAGATTGCTTTCCATCTGATGTATCCTTTCATCATGCTCATTCACTTAGTCTGCCATGGGGGTGAGTGCTTCTATTGTTTCATGAGCATGCTGCTTGATTAAGAGTGTCTATTTGTTGATGACATCTGTTGGTCCCTTGAAAAGGTTTTGGTTAAGTTTAGAGTGGGGCGGTGAATAAACTTAACACTTAAAATTTTGTGAGTTAACAAACTCTGCAATGTCAGTAGCCTGCTGACTGCTCAGTAGTCTGCTGACAACAGATATTACTGGATTTGTTGCAGCGGAATATATTCAAATTAAGCCTTGTTACTTGTTGTTAAAAAGATGATACTAAGTATTAGATACTTAGTAGTGTAAGTGTGTGATTCAGTTGCTAGTTTTAGTAAGCTGATGTGATCAGTATGCTAAATGCAGAAAGTAAATGCATAAAGTAAGTAGGCAAATTTTATAGTGGTTCCAGGTGGTGTAATCCTGTCAGTCCACTCTTCTCCTGTGATGTTGGAGGAAATTCAATAGAGATCTTTGAGGTTGCGCCCAAAAAATCCTAAAGTCATCTGGTCCTTCACCAATAACTATGGCTTCACAAACTGAATACTTGAAACAGGTAGGATTGCTGCTCCAAAGTATTCCAGTGGTCCTTGAAAGGTAGGATTGCCTCTTCACAAGCTCCACCACAAGCAACAGTTATTGACACCTAAGTGCTTCTCTGTCTTCAGCAGGTCTCTTGTAAAAGAAAGTTTGAATCAAGTAAAAAATTCAACCGTCAGCAGCTTGATCAGGATAAAATGATCAGCAGCTTGATGTCTTCAAGTGTGTATACTTGATGTAATTTGATGGCAGGTTACACTTGAAGAATTTTCTGGATCAATAGCTTTTAGCTCAGTGATGTCAGCAGGGTGATATTCTTGATCATAAACTTGATAGATTTGAGAAGATTATTTGTTTTACATCACTTTTCATCATCTGTATCTGAATCAGGAGTCTTCTATTTATAGGTGAGAATCCTGTGACTTATGTTTGAATTTCAAACATAGCCGTTCAATTTGTCTTCATCTTGACTTGCTTTCTGTCTCAGATTTAGTCGCGACATCGTCGATTTGCTTTTGTCAGTTTTCAGTCTGTCCACCCTTTGACTTATGTCCATTGGTTAATCCTCTGAATCTTTCCAACGTTCTTTTCATCTTGGCCATTGATTTGTTGACAATATCAAGGCTTGTAATCCATAATTATCCTTGTAATCTTCCAATATAACCCTTGATTAAATCAAGAAATACATTCAGCAGATGCCTGTGTATATTAGTCTGCTGATGTTCATGTCAGTCAGCTGTCTTAAGTCTGCTGTGTTTATGAAACACTTCAGCTGACTGTCTTTTACCTAACTTTTGATTGTGAAGTTAGAGTACACCAATTTGAACATAACTAAGTTCCAATCACCACTTAACATATGGAACTTAGACCTTGTACACAAGGTATATGTAATCAGTTTAGGTCATCATAGACTTCCCTAAATTCTGATTACATATCCTTGACTTTAAATACTAATTTTGATCCCTTAGCCTTCAATAACTGAGTTTGTACCTCGGCCTTGAGTCTTGAAAGAGTTCCTGAACACTCTCTTGATCTAGCTACCATACTTGATTTAGACAGTCTCATTTGTCTGATCTGTGACCTATTTACGATCTTTTTTTTATCAAACCTATACAAAGATCAAACTCTAATAAACCTATACATTTCATCTAGACATCTTTTTGCCTTTTCTCTATAACAGCTAGACTGACACTCATCATTAAAACTTAAAATATGTCCAACAATTTCCTCCTTTTTAGTGATGATGCCAATACCCTCCTTACAGCAAAGCAAAAAGATAAAAACACAAACAGAACAAATTTAGCCATTTCTCATTATAATCATATTTATTCAAAATTATTACAAACTAGGATCAACAGAAAGAATTGTACAATGTAAGGGTGCTGATCTAGTTTATGTCTTTGTCTTGTTCCTTCTTCTCATAGAATTCCTTGATTTCCTTCATAATATCCACCATCCATTGGTTTTCAATTGTGGAAAAGTCAACCTAAGTATTCACTCTTTTCACCACTTCCAGGCTTCAGGTAAAGTTAACCTTATGTTGTGAACATTGAAGCCTTGTCTCATGTAGAAGTGTTTAAATTATTCCAATGAATCCCTTGCTGATTAGGAAGCTCCCACTCTTTGACCTCTTCCACTTTTGACTCCTCTTTCACCTCAACTAGAAGCTCTCAATGATTTGACCCTTGTTTCCCAAAGTTTCAATCCTAGAAAGGAATTCAGTCCCTCCTGAAGTCCCATGTGATGATAAGGTCTCTTCATTCCATACTATAGCTTCTTATATTCTTACAGGAGGTCATCAGTCAACTGAATCCTTCTAGGTGCAGGTTTCTTGAACTCATTTATATCATTCTACCATCTCTTCTTGGAAAAATCCTTGCAGCCTCCTTTTCTTCTGCTGTAAGGCCCTCTTCCCCCTTATTGACATCATCAATAAACCAAGACAATATACCATGAACACTCTCATGTGTGATCACTAAGTTAGCAAGTTGACCTTCCATAATCTCTGTCCTTGTGTCAACTGTAGTGATCCTTCCTTTCATAGTTTGTTCCAGCAGATTGATCCTCTCAGTAACCTTAGGATCCAATGCAACAGGTTGAGGTGCTTCAGCAGGGTGAGCCACATCAGGCTTGGGTGCCTCAGCAAGCTTGTCAAGCTTTTTGTGTATTGAGGAAAACTGTTCATTCAAATGTTTATCTCTGCTTGCTGTGTTCAGCTTTATATTTCTCACATCTTGGGTTAGGTCAACAATAGCATATTAAGTAGAAGTGATGGAAGCAATTGTTTCCGTAGTTCTTCCTCTGTTTTCCTCCAGATTCATCAAATCTTCAAATCTTTGTTCTTGTCTATTTAGTTGAGTCCTTAACTGCGTAATATTTGTGATTGATCATACCAATAAATCGTGTTTAGATCATAAGAATGGTTGTGTGATGGTTGTGTGGTGTATCCTTGTTGTTTTACCGTCCTTTTAATTATCTCGGTAAGCAAATTAGTTCGTATTGTTTGTTATTGCTACGTTTAGTTACCTCCGGGATTTTCGTGTGTTTTTTTATATTTTTACTGTTTCAAGCCGTGCTTGGGCGCCGTCCACCCCATAGCGAGCGCTCGTCGATTCTAAGTTTTTCTATTTTCTGTGATTTGACCCAATTCTTCGTTTTACATTATAGATAGTATAAACCTTAGTTTTAAGTAATAGTTAAGTGACATAACCGACTTAGGATTTATATCTTAATCGAGAGTCGATTAATCGTTTGGAGAGAAAAGTTTAATGATCTTATAAGCGCACTTGACTTGTTGTTGTGGTGAAAATCATTTCCGCCCCAATACTTACGATTACGATCTTGAGGTGGCGGTAGTCAAACCGAAGTGGCCCGATCCCTCAACTCTTCCTCCAACTTTCATCCCTCTTCAACATTATAGTTTGCCATTTGTATCTTTGACAACCATGGCTCTTTCGTCCTATCCATGTTTCGTTGGAATCGATTTGATGAAACGATTTATCTATATCTACATGCTTGGATCTATGTATGAAAATATATTGGTTTAAGTTTTATTTCGTTCAGTGATTTATTCGTGTTTTAAGGACCCTTTTACGTGTTGATTGTATGTTTAGTTTATTTGAAAAGATAAACGAAACCCTAGAATTTGGTTGAAGAGATCTAATTGATCAAAAACTATCTCACCAAAAATATCTTCCCCTAGTTTCCTCTTTGTTTTTCTCTCGCAAATAGGATCATTGCGTATCGCCCGTCCGTTAGATTCACCAAAGCGAACGCCAATCGACTTTTCTGCTTTTCCTATTTTTCTTGCTTGTTTTAGGGTTCCTTTCGCTTAATACAATGTGAATAATTGTCCTCCTCGACGACCGTCAAACTACGATCCTCATACTTGAGGTGTTTTCGTTTATAAATTTAAAACTAGTACATGTGCAAATACCGAAGAGAAGCGAATGCCATGAGTTCTGTGAGGGAAAGAAAGTTTTATAGAGGATCATTAAACTTCATTCAGAGGGATAAGCAAAATACCAAGAAAGCGATAGTGAGCGAGCCGAATGATAATGATTCTTCGGGAAAGTGATGAGGATGTTGAAAAGAGTAGTGAGTTCTTTAAAATCAAATTCCAATCAATCATCAAAAAACCCTTCCTTATCCAAACTTTGAACTCGGATAAAACTTACGATGGAGTGAGAAGCTTCTTAGAGAAACCATGGTGACTATGCCTCTTGCCGAAGTGTTAATCGAGATGCCTAAATGCTCCAAGTTTCTTAAGGGCCTTTTGTGGAGTAAGAAGAAGTCAAAGGAATGGCGAGATGAAGTGCTAAGCGAAGAATGCTCGGCAATTTCTCGAGCATTGCAATAAAGCGTGGTGACCCGGACGACCTTCGATCTCTTGCATGATCGAAGGCCGCCGCGCTCCACAATGTCTTATGCGACTCTGGTGCCTCTGTTAATGTGATGCCTTTGAACATCCGCAAAGTCTCGGGCTGGACAAAGGCTAAGGAGGCGCGCCGTCTCTCTTCGGTTGGTGGACAAATCTAGCCGTTTAGCGGCCGGTTGCGTTAACAATGTCCTACCCATGTTAAACAATTGGTGTTTCCAACCGGTAGGTTATATTGGACTACCAATCCGACAAGAAATGCCCCGATCCTAGGCCGGCCTTTCTTGGACACAGCTCTTTGCCACCATTGACTTCCACAACTGGCCAAATTACCTTGAGAATAGGAGACACTTCCATTTCCATCGAGCAAGGTAAAAGTTACGAAGAATCCCCAACTCAGGGAATTTCATTCATTGAGGCAATTTAGTGGGATGAATCGACCCCCGATGAAGAGCTCATGAGACGTAAGCCCTGGATGTCATAAATCACGAAGAAGAAGAAAACAAGCTGCTCAAGAGCCATAGTCATGTAGAGTGTCTCAACAACTTGCGCATGAGCCTATAAGTGAGCAAGAAAATTTGGGACATTCCAGGATGAGCAAAGGGTGATCTGAAGGAGCTCAATCGGGTGAAACCTTGAAGAAGAGGAAATTTTAATGGGAAGTCGGGATGAAATCGACTCGAAAAGAAGCTACCCATTGGGAGTTGGATGATTAGAGCAACTTGCGGATGAACTTGAAGAAGAAAGAGCTTAAGAAGATGATTGCACATCGCAAAGAAAACGCGGTCGGCTGACGAGATCCGCGCGATGACGTTATTCAATACCTTTCCAGGATAACACCCCCAGGAAGATGAAGTGTTTTTCAAAAACTCAAATGGAAAAAGGTGGTCCGTTAAAATCTAGCATCGAGCAACCACCTGGTGACTTAGAGTTGAAACCGCTTCCCACAACATCTAAAATACATCTTTCTTAAAGACGGTGATAAGTTGCCCACAATCATCTCATCTAAACTTCGGGCTGAGCAAGGCGGCACTGATCAAAGTGCTTTGGAGAAACATATCCTCGCGCGCTCGGATGGCGGGTGGGCGTATCGGAGAATCGGCCGTATGTATGCATGCATAAGATCCGAACGGAGGAAAGAAAGCGAAAAGGTCGATAACCGCGAGAAGGCTGAATCCGCGATATCAGGAGGTTGTCAAAAAGGAGATCATCAAATGGCTTGATATGGGGATTATTTATGCCATCGCCAAAGGAGGTGAGTGGGTTAGCCTACTCAAGTTGTGCCAAAGAAGGGGTATTACCGTGAAAAAAAAATGAAAAAGGGGAGAAATTGCCTTACGCCTTGTTATGTGGTTATAAGTGCAGCATTGATTATCGCAGATTGAACGAAGTCACCGCAAAAGATCATTTCCTTACCTTCATTGACCGGCTAATTGAAAGACGAGTGGTCACAAATATTATTGAGTGTCCTATCCCCATCCATGGCTCTTGTTCCAAATTTATGGCAGGTTCGGGACCTTCCTCAATCATATCTCCAAAAATATCTTCCAAAATAGGATATTGTGCATGTTGAGGTTCCAAAACATGTGCCTCGTCAAAAATTGGTACATGTGCCTGTTGAGGTTCATCAGCAACCTGTTCTTCCTCAGGCACTTGGAATTCCTCATCACTAAAGTCATAGTCCAACAGCAGTTCATCCTCACCAACAACAGTCTGCTGACTATTTTTACCTTCAGTAGCCCTAACTTCAGTAGCCTGTACTACAACAGTCTTTTCCACAACATGTACAGGGGATTCCTCGAATCCCATCAATGGTTCCAACCTTTGTCCAGGTGCTGTCTGATCCTCAGCAGCCCGAACCTCATGTTCCGACCTGTATTCAGGTGCTGTTTGTAACTCTGCAACCTGAACCACCTCTTCAACAGAGATATGAGGAAATATAGCCAGATTTTCCTCTAAGACTCCTCTATCATCAGCAACCTTCTATAATTGATCCGCAACTTGAGGTAAGGTTGCCTGAGTGTCAAAACACTCCTGATACTGAGCTGAGTCCTTTGAACTTGCATCAGCTTCTTCAAACATAACAACGTCATAAATAGTAGATATTCTGGCCTCTTCCAGGGATGTTGATGACACTCTAAATGGTACCAATAAATATACCTACATTCACCCCGAATTCTGCTCAAGAGAGGATAGATAGGCTCATTATTGCTTAGAATATATGTTAAATGCTATGTGAGTGTTTCCAGGATCATAATTCTGCATCTATGCCATTTTCCCGATGTTTTGGTACTATTTTGTCTCGTTTTGTGTATTTTATAGGATGTACCGAAAGGGATGCATTAGGCTGAGTGATTAAAGTCCAAGAAGAAGCCTGCTGAAGAAAAAGAAGAATAGAAAGCCCGGTAACCTTAGGGTTAGGCCCGGTAAACCGGCGTCTTGGGGAACATGAATTTAATTCTGCAGCAATGTGTAAGTCGGTTAGGGTTTTAAAGAGTCTTAAGTCGGTCATTGTATCCGCGTTTACAGATTATTGTATAAGTCTTTATAGTTTATTATCAATTCTTTAAATACATTATATATTTTGATGAAATAAAGTTTTCTTGAGCTTTGGAGGGTTGTTTTTGGTTTCCTCCCTTCTTCCATCATCTCTAGCTTGAGTAGATCGAGCTAGATCTCCATTGTTGAAGGTATGAAGCTTTGAACATTCCTTTTTGTCTTCAATATGGTAGATCTGTTCGTATTTATGTGTTTTAGTTAATCTGCATGTTTAACAACCCCATAATTTACTTATTTTAATCGCATTGAGCAATGTAGATCCAGAAATTAGGAAAAGCTGCCCTCGGTAACCCGGCGGTCTATACCGGTTTACCGAGGTATAATTTAGAAAACCTAAACTGGGATTCACTACAGCTACATTGATCGGCAGGAATAATTAAAACGGGTAATAGGTCTGGCCAATCTAGTATTCGTATTTGTAAATTAACATGAAGGACCGCAAGTGAAGTGTTAATTAGGACATAGTCTTGATGGACCCTAGGAATGTGCTGGTCAGTGTCGACAGCTGTCTAGGCGGGTTAGCGGTATGAGGTAATGCTCAATATCGGCAGTTCTAGTTCTTTATGCGTACGGGTTATTACGGACCAATTAAGGAGGGTATCTTGCGTATAGATTGCCTACTGCCATTGTTGGAGTAGATAGGAGTAGGAATTGCACCCTTAGCTGATAAATATGATAAAATGCTCACGATTTAATCTAAGGAAATTATGTGGGGAAGTAAACATAATGATTAACTAAACCAAGTTAGTAGATCGGTGAGGAGAGAGAGGTATACCATGTTTGTTTTCTTTTTATGTTATTGTTGGTCAATGACCGCCTTTATGTTGCTTCTTAATTAGGTTAGACTCGTTCAAATGTATAAGTTGCATTGTCTCTATGGGATCGACCTTGACTCGCATTTACTATACTACGATGTACCCAGTATTCTTGCTAGTAATATCGACGTTAGTGACTTACATGCGATCAAGATTTTTGGTGCCGTTGCCGGGGACAATGTCCAATTTCTATATATAAACGTTTTAATTCTAATTAAGAAGTTGTTTTTTATTTTATTTTATTTTATTTTGAGTCTTGAGTCGTTCTGTATCAATCCTGCACATGTTAAACAGCCAGAATTAGAAAATTCAGGGCCGGTAACCCAAAGGTAACCTCCGAGTTACCGAGGCCTGAAAAATTGATTTTTGAGTAGTTCCTGTTAATCTGTGTTATTCCCTGTTGATTTTAGTTAGTAGGTCCGCAACAGTTGGGATCACACCCAGCTGAAGCGGAAGTTGCTAACCTTTTCTTTGTTTTATTTTGTCTTTTTGCAGATTGATCAGAACACTTCGGAAACTTGATCGATTCAGAGTTGAAAAAGCACACACAAGCCAAACAATATGCCTAGAACAATCTTGAACATCACACCAATTTCCATGTATCCAAGGATTGAAGCACGGGAGCATTATGAGACTATAAAGAAACGGTTGGAGAAAGAGGAGAAAGCAATCAAGCTAGAGCCTGAAGATGACCTGAAGAAGTACATCACGTATCGTCCGGGTGAGTTTCCATGCAAATTAATTGATATATCATCTTCAGATTACGATTCTGACGATCTTGAAGAGGATCCCGACACGATGTTTTCTGAGCCTGAGGATTACCCAGACTCAGAAACCATGGTGAAGTTAGGAGACCCTGGCACGTTCAGACTCCTAATTTCTGTAATAGAATATCAGTAGGATTAGGTCTCTGCGACTCTGGCTCGAGTTGCAATATTCTTCCTTTTTCCTTATGTCAAAAGATCAAACTTCCGGTCGTGATGAATCAAACGAGGACCATGACCTTCGTAGATAGAACCAGAGATATTCCTGTTGGTCTGCTTAGAACGTGTACAATTAAGGCAGGAGGATTCACGTATCCTATCGACTTTACGGCCATATATGTACCTGAAGATCCTAGTGCCCCAGTTCTCTTAGGACAACCTTTCATAGCGACGAGTAGGGCGGTTATGGATTTTGATAAGAGGGAGGTCACTCTTAGGATGAATAATGACGCTGTATCTTTTAAGATCCTAGAAACCCTAGAAAACCGACTGGAGAGTTGTAAGATGACATATGCTTCAGGGAAGGTAGAGATTTTGGAGATTGAGGGGCATAAGAATAGAGAGGTTGTCATAGAAACCATTGAGCAAGAGTTTATGAGATTAATGCTGAGAGAGAAAGAAGATAAGGACCACGACATGATGCTCACGGAAGCCAGTCCTTCCGTGTTGCGTAGTGAACGAGTCGAGTTAAAAGTGGAAAACATAGAGTCCTTGAGTTTAAGGTCTAAATTTCGACGCAGAGGTAGACCTAGCACACAAGCTAAAAGGGAGAGACGTGCTAGGAAGAGGGCTCAAAATGGTTCTTTGAAAGTTCAAACCTCAGGAGCAAAAGTTTGGCGAGTGAAGGCTCTAACCCTTGATTGATCAGAGATCTAAAGAAAGTCGAGCTGGCGACTATAAACTCAGAACTATTTCTTCAAACCCTTAGGTAGTTTAGGATTGAATAAAAGTAGCCAGATGAAGGGATGAGTTTTTTTTCATCCTACCACAAACTTAGGTTTGAAATCGAATGGTTGTGGAAAGGTTTTTTTTTACCTCGTTGCGGATTCTGGTGAAGTAGGTTAGGTTTTGAGTCGTAAATAATGATTGAAGAGTGAAGGGTAGTCAATTTGAGGTCAAAATTGAGCAGAAAGGTTGAGTAAGAAGTGTAGAAAGACATATCAAAAAATCTAGGGAAAAGATACCCCCGGTATCTCGAGGGTAGCCTCCGGGTTACCGAGTCTTGGTTTTCAGATTTTTGAACGTCAGTGCATAAAGCTGGATTTTTAGAGGCACGTGGAGGACACACGTTGCACCAAATAAGGTCAGTCGGTAGAAACCGAACCATTTTCCCCTCTTTTCAAAATTTTCATCCTTTCCCACACTCCACCATAACTCCACCTCAATCCCATCAATCACCTCCTCAATTCCCTCACCCTAATAACTTCTCTACCCAATCCCACTAAACCATCCACATTCATTCCTTTCTTCCTATTTAAACCACCCCTTCATCACCATTATCATCATTCTTATCATTCTTATCATTTCCATTCACCAAACTTCTCTTATTTCTTCCTTCTTCATACATTTCGACCACCATCACCACTACCATCACCACCACTATCACCACCATAGCCAAACCATTTCCTTTCATTTTCCAAACCCTAAACACCACCTCCTTCAACCCTGTTGTTGTTCTGAAGTGCTGCTGCAACGGTGAAGTGCCCAGAATTCTTCTTCTATCATCAGAGGCACATTCCTGAATGAAAATCAGAAAAGTTCAGGCCGGTAAACGAAACCTACCTCCGGTTTACCGAGGGTTATTTTCCAAAAAAAAGCTTATGTATCAGTTTCTGTACTCATTCAGGATCTAAGCGTCAACGTTCAGCAGTTCGGCCTAGTGGTTATCAGAGTGTGTATGGAGATGCTAATCCCTTAATCGACGGGGTTGAGCAATTCCATTATTTAGAGATTTACGAGTTTTTCCGAGGCCATTGGAACGTAAGGCCGGTTGCTCGAGAACGAGGGGTAGATTTAGCCGACTGCGGGTCGATATTGCCAGAGGCCCTACAAGCACAAGATTTACTGGACATGGCTGAGGCACCGGTAAGGTTCAATGCCACGGTGGTAAGGGAATTCTATGCCTATGTTTCGCATAACTCCAGAGCCATATTTGCTAGGGTCCGAGGAGTTAAGGTTGATTTTTCGATTGAGAGGATCAACGAGAATTTTGGGGTTAGAAATCCACCGGTGGCCCCGAATGAGTACACATCCTCGAGCAACATTGCCGATTTTGAGAGGATGGAAATGGTTGCTGATTTCTTAGGGGTGCAATGGAAGCATAATCCTGCTGGAGCCCCCACCATCTTCCTAGAGAATGATTTATCTTGGGACCGGAAGATGGTCAATCGATTTGTTTGTGCTCGCCTTCTTCTGATGAAGCACACGGTCTCTGTCACCACTTCGAGGGCAGAGTTGATGTTCTATCTAGAGACGGGTGCCCCCATCAACATCGGTCTGTTGATGCATAGCCGTATTCATTAGCTTGCCGCCACTTCTGAGTGCGAGCTGCTAACATACGTGCCGATGATTGATATGTTTGCTCTAGAGCCCGAGGTGAAGATGCTTGTCAGTGATGAGTGGGAAGATCCTGAGCCACAGCTCAGTTCATAGTCAGTTTCGAGAGTTCAAAGACGGGTTAGAGCAGAGAGGGAGCGTACTCCGGTGCATAGTGCACCGAAGACTCAGAGAGCCTTGCTTGAGGAGCACTCACAAGAAATTGCGAGTCTACATAGGAAAATGGATAGGATCATTGACTTCTTTGGCATTCCTTCCTCTACCCCGCCACCTGGGACAGCCCCACATCGTAGAGCATCATCTTCCGCCGCCGCCGCCTCAAGTTTTGCACCACCTCCCGGTTTTGAGCATGGAGTCGACTGGGAGGGTGATTCTGATGAAGACTAGCTTTTATTTATTTTTTTAGGTTGTTTTCAATTTTTCTTGTTTTTATTTTATTTTTCTTTTCCTACTTAGTTAATGTA
Source organism: Gentiana macrophylla (assembly GCA_026214975.1). NCBI lineage: Eukaryota > Viridiplantae > Streptophyta > Magnoliopsida > Gentianales > Gentianaceae > Gentiana > Gentiana macrophylla. Next base: position 14,779,611 of record CM047807.1, on the reverse strand, counting down.
GCAGAATAATATTAATATAATGATTTTGTCGGCTTAATTTGTTTTGGAGTTATTTTTTTTTCCCTTTTACTGCCGCATTTTTATTATACAATTTCATGTCACCACTATTCTTCTTGGTTTTTCTTGAGTTACTTGGTGTAGATTCTTCATGGACTACTTACATTTGCCCGATGATTTATCCGATGATCCATTTCTTCTTTGGTTCCACCCTTAACTGAAGCTAAGTTCCTTTTTATTTTTTATTTCTCATCTTACACATTGGGGACAATGTTTCGATTAAGTGGGGGGGTAGAGGAACGTCACTTAGCTTTTTAGCATTATATTCCATGAATTGCGTGATTGTCTTGATTTTCTTTGATGCACGATTCACCACTTAGACTTTGATTCCTTTCGACAGAATTTCAAAAATTATGATATCTTTGATCTTTTCGAGTTAATTGACTTCATCTTTGTTTTACTTTGTACGAGTAAGAGAGAGTGTCCACTTCTGAAGTAGTGGCGTATTAAGCGCATATTCTGTTATGAGCCACCATTTTAAGCACGTATAACTCACTTCCCTTGGTGTGTAGTTGATAGCATATTTCTTTGACTAGAGTTGACCCTGGCTTTATCACGAATCATGTTCCACTTACGTTAGAAAGGCAAAGGAATTTCGGATTCGATAGTTTATCATGAGTGGGTCCGTGAGGATAGTTAAATCAATGAGAGTTCACCCGCCAAGAAAGAGAAGTGCATTGAAATATATACATTATATTCTCTTTGGCAATATCTTAGTCGATGGAGCATAAGACGCACGACTTTTGCATAGACCGATAAACGTCAGCCTAAGAGTAATATATGCTCGGTTCTCGATCCGCCTTGCCAGCTCAATTAATTAACAAATACATGTTCAAGACTGGTTAGTTCGACTACGAGTTGACGTAATATGGAATTGCCTGCATTCCTAAACGGTTGTTAAAGTTATTGCACACACACATTGGCTCATGACGTGAATAGAGTTTAATATGTTACTAAAGGATATGAGTGGCATGATCTTGATCTTGACTTTGTGAGGCATAGTTGTTTTTAATTAACTTGTGTATTGATCAGAGTGATAGTTTCTTTTCACCTTTTTGTTCGAGACGATCAAAAGCTAAGTGGGGGGTAGTTGATGACACTCTAAATGGTACCAATAAATATTCATGCATTCACCCCGAATTCTGCTCAAGAGAGGATAGATAGGCTCGTTATTGCTTAGAATATGTGTTAAATGCTATGTGAGTGTTTCCAGGATCGTAATTCTGCATCTATGCCATTTTCCCGATGTTTTGGTACTGTTTTGTCTCATTTTGTGTATTTTATAGGATGTACCGAATTTGGAGCATTGAAGAATGGACCTGGACCAAAAGGGATGCATTGGGCTGAGTGATTGAAGTCCAAAAAGAAGCCTGCTGAAGAAAAAGAAGAATAGAAGGCTTGGTAACTCGAGGGTTAGGCCCGGTAAACCGGCGTCTTGGGGAACACAAAATTAATTCTGCCGCATTGTCTAAGTCGGTTAGGGTTTTAGAGAGTCTTAAGTCGGTCATTGTATCTATATAAGGCCGCGTTTACAGATTATTGTATAAGTCTTCATAGTTTATTATCAATTCTTTAAATACATTATATATTTTGATGAAATAAAGTTTTCTTGAGATTTGGAGAGTTGTTTTTGGTTTCCTCCCTTCTTCCATCATCTCTAGCTTGAGTAGATCGAGCTAGATCTCCATTGTTGAAGGTATGAAGCTTTGAACGTTCCTTTTTGTCTTTAATATGGTAGATCTGTTAGTATTTTTGTGTTTTAGTTAATCTGCATGTTTAACAACCCTATAATTTACTTATTTTAATCGTATTGAGCAATGTAGATCCAGAAATTAGGAAAAGCCGGCCCCGGTAACCCGGCGGTCTATACCGGTTTACCGAGGCATATTTTAGAAAACCTAAACTGGGATTCACTACAGCTACGTTGATCGGCAGTAATATTTAAAACGGGTAATAGGTCTGGCCAATCTAGTATTCGTAATTCGTAAATTAACATGAAGGACCGCAAGTGAAATGTTAATTAGGACATAGTCTTGATGGGCCCTAGGAACGTGTTGGTCAGTGTCGACAGCTGTCTAGGTGGGTTAGCGGTCTGAGGTAACACTCAATATCGACAGTTCTAGTTCTTTATGCCTATGGGCTATTACGGACCAATTAAGGAGAATAGCTTGCGTATAGATTGTCTACTGCCATTTTCAGAGTAGATAGGAGTAGGAACTGCATCCGTAGCTGATAAATATGATAAAACGCTCATGATTAACCTAAGAAAATTATGTGGGGAAGTAAACATAACGATTAACTAAACCAAGTTAGTAGATCGGTGAGGAGAGGGATAGGTATACCATGTTTGTTTTCTTTTTATGTATTGTTGGTGAATGACCGCCATTATGTTGCTTCTTAATTAGGTTAGAATCGTTCATATATATAAGTTGCATTGTCTCTGTGGGATCAACCTTGACTCGCATTTACTATACTACGATGTACCTAGTATTATTGCTAGTAATATCGACGTTAGTGACTTACTTGCGATCAGATGTTGCTACAGCAAGCTGTCTCTCTAAATCTTCATTATAAGCAACTCCCAGCTCTTCATTTAGCATATCAGTCTGCTGATCCTCAGTAGACTTGGCACCTTCAGCAGGCTAATCTGCCACATGTTCAGTGGACTCTTTTCCAGCTTCTCCAATTGATCTATCTTTAACCACTCCACTGGACTCCCCTGGAAATATATGATGATCATCATCAGAATCAAATGATGAAGAATCATCACTGTCAGGTGTGAACTTGGGATCTTTAAACATAATGTTCTTTTTCTGCTTTCCATCTTCTATAATTGCCATCAGCCTTATCTCCAACAGAGAAGTGTCAATTAGTCCAAGTAAACTTTCTACTTATAACTGTTCAAATGCCCATTCTTCAAAACCATTCATAGGGTCAGCAGCTGGTTTTTGCCTTTTGTAATAACCAAACATCCATTCAAAGTACTTTTGAACCTTTTTGAAGTCCGGATCCATCATTTCTTTCTTTGACTTCTTTTCTCTTCTTTCATATGGCATTGAGGGTTTTCTTAAGGCAGATTGCTCAGCTTGTTGTCCTCCAAAGGCTTCAACAAGATGAGTCAATGTATCTATGGCAGATACAAATAGGTCAGTAGGTTCTTCAAGTTGTACATTTGTCCCTACTACTTCCAACTGTTCCACACTAGGTTCCCCCTGACTCATATACACATCAGTAGGGTCTGTAGCAGTGTGTTCTTCACCCTAAGTTGTAGCATCCACAGCAGGGTCTTGAACAGGTTCAACACTTTTCATAGCAGGGTCAGGTACAACAGTGTGATATGGTTCTTCAATCTGTTACTCAACAACAACATTAGCATCCTCAGTAGGCTCAAAAGCCTCTTCTTCTACTTCCCTTTGGTCCTCCAGGACCCTTAGATCTTTGACTTTACCATGAACTCTCTTTTTTGCAACCTGTTTCCATCTTTTTGCAGGTTGTTCTTCAATTTCAGCAGCTTTCCTCTTTCTTATTTTAGTTGTTCTTTCAAAATCTCAGCAGCAGTTATCTTCCTTGTAACTTCAGCAGGCTGAGAAGCCTCAACATTAACTGGAACCTCAGTAGACTCAGTAGTGTCTACTGATTACTGCCTTTTCTTCTTGGGCTTTAAGAGCTTAGTGATCTTTCTTGTATCATTAGACTTTCTTTTTTAGCTGCCTTCTTAGGTGCAGCAGGTTGTGCAACTTGTTTAGGCTGTCCACCATCATCATTATCATCATCATCATTGTCACTCTCTGTCCTTTCAACATCTACATCTTCATCATCATCCAAACCAGGGATGAGATAACTGACTTTTTGCATAAATATAGACTTTTTTATCTTTGCAGGTGCAATATCAGCAATCTTCAAGTGGTTTAGTAGGGCCTGAATCATCAAAACCAAAGGCTTTGTCTTAGACTTCCTTGTTCCATATCTGTCTTTTGTTATCACCTTCATGTACTGAACAAAGAATCCAGCCCAATCAAATCTCATACTCTTGCATATGATTATCAGCATGTCAATCTTTGGTCTAGAGAGAGTATCAAGACTGCCACTAAATCCAAAAATGTTCTTGTCAATTATCTTGCTCAGCAGATTGTACTCCAATCTGATATGCTTCACATTGATATTCAGTATTGATGGTATGGACATGTTTGTATTTATTGAATCAACAAAGTCCAATCTTGCAAGCTGCATAGATTCAGGATTTGTAGGAGCACCATTTCCAGGTCCAAATCTGAATGCCTCGCTCAGCAGATTTGAAGTGATTTGAATCTGCTGACCATTTACAGTGGTAGTAAATGCCTCTGTTGTTAGGTTTTATGTCCGGAAGACAATTTGTAATTGTTTTATTTAAATAAATGACAAAATTTATTTCATCTTATTTATTCGCATTTATTGCCAAAATTAATACACTACAGAAAACCCTAAGTATATTGATTATGTAATCACATAACTCAGTGTATGGTTATACACACGAGGAATGAGTTTGTGAAATATACTTAAAATTAATTAGTCCGTAGCGTTTATTAATCTGAGTACGGGTCTCTAGATTAATTTGCTAATAATACGCCCAGAACACTTTAGGTGTGACAGTCTTATCCGGACTGTCGGGAATAGGGTACCTAATGGGGCATTTATATATGATGATAATCATATAGGGCTGGACCGATTTGATTTGAGTTCTCGATATAATTCCGTAATCGAGAAGTCTTATCGAATCACATGATGATCATATATGGATTAATCTCAATCCTGAGGTAATCACAGACAATTGCTTAGACTAGGGTAGAGTTTGATGTTTTAGTAAGGATCACTTCTTAGTATGTGGTCCAACACTTCTCGTTGGCTCTATTCTAGAATGAGTGGGTAGTCTGTGTTATCACAGATATGGAATCCATTCCTTCCTTCGGGAAGTAGATAGATAGTTCCCTTATTTGTTAACCCTAGAAACTGATCGATCGGCCGAGTTAATAGTATATTAGTTATGAACTAATTGTTCACAAGGGGTTAATGGTAAATAAGGATAATATGTTTCGAGAAGGGTTTACGGAAATATCCCGAATCGAAGTGAACAGTCTATGGAGGATTTATCCGTATGTAATGATTATATCAGTGGACGCTTTCGACTCATAAATTGAGTGTAAGTTATCTATATTCGATAGAGTTCAGTTTCGGGTTTATGGTGGTCTAATCCCGGAATTAATAGGTTGAATATAATTGTTCGGTCTGCCGAATAATTTTATTAAATTTATTGTAGCTACTGAATATAGGTCCATGGTCCCCGACGTGGCTCCTATTATAGCATATACGTTTTCTCGTCACTCCACCTCAATTATAATTAAATAGTGGATTGGGCTATTTAATTTGATATGTGGATTAATTGTTTAGTTGGAGAAGATAATTAAATACATGAAAATACATTTTTTTGTGGACTTGGCCCAATATGGTGTAAAAATTCGTGTGGCTTAGGGAAAAACCCTAGCTTGGCCGAATTATGTATTATTATTATTGGGAAATTTGTTTTCCTAAATTAATAATAAGAAATGAGATTAAATTATTTATTTTTTAAATAATTTAAGGAAAAGAATATCTTTTATATATCCTTATTTATTTTGGAATATTCTAGATATATCTTATTAGGAAAAAGTTTATTTCAATTGATTTTGTATTAATTAAATAAATCCTTGGAGGACAAGGATTACTCTCTTATATAAAGAGAGTTCTCCCAATCCTTTTGACATACACAAAAACACGCCATATAGACAAGTGCATAGGTTGATATTTCGACCAAGTACTTCGGGTTTTGAGTTGGGATAATCTTCGGGATTATTCCGGTAGCATATCAAGGAGGTCCGGCAACGAGAAACACCATCCACCTGGTGTTGCTGGGGACACACGTTGGAAGGCTGTGGCTTCTCAATACACGTGTTCTTGGAGATCTATTGTTCTTGGAGTTAAGCACCATAAAAAGGTTGGCTCCTAACCCCCTTGTAGTTTAGATTTAATTTTCATGTGTTTTGTATACGTTTAGATCTAGATCTGATACTTCCGCTGTGTAATCGGGTCAATCTATGATTGATCAGAGGATATTACATCTAACAAGTGGTATCAGAGCCTTTGATCTAATGATCAAAGTATATGAATTTTAGATCTAGGAGTGGAATTACTTGTTTTAGATGTTTTTATTTCGTTTTTCTTATGAATTTCGAAATTTTATCATGATGCATGCATGTGAATGTTGTGGTTGAAGAGATGGATTGAGGTTGGTATTGTTTACCCATAGATCTATTTTGTAGTTCCTTTGTTTAGTAACAATTGAGCAAATGATTTGTATTTTTTTATGTCGTTTTTCGAAAATTATGTGTAAAAGTAGCATCTTTTATTGTAATTTTGTTGATCCGGGCTCGAAAAGATGAAGATCTTAAAGAAAAGTTGAAGATCAAGGCGAAACCCAAGGTATGAACGAGGAGAAACGGTTAAAAACCTGTTTTTTTTTTACATTAAAATCTGCTACAGGGCTTTCTGCGACGCTGAAAAGCGTCGCTATAAGTCTGTTTTTTTATATAACCCACGGCTTGGGTTTATTCTTCCAGCGGCTGCATCAAATTTTTTTAAATCAGATTTTCTTTATTCAATTGGCGTATTGGCAGAAAATAAAAAATAAAAATAAAAAAATAATTTCTGGAATAATAATATTATTTTTTGATAATTACAATAATACGTGTTTATTAATTAAAAAGCTTTTCTCCTCTCGGGTGTTCGTGATCCGGCGGTTCGAGTTCAAGATTCGAAGATCAAGACTCGAAGACATAGTTTAAGTCTTTTACTTCTCCTTAGAAAATAGGTTAGTCGGGGGTACCAACGGTCCATCTCGGTGTTTACCTTTTCGGTATAATTTTGTATTTGATCAAGATTACATGCTTAAAACCGGAAATTGCCATGACTTGCATCTTCATGATTCCACTCCAATGCATACACGTAGTTTTTTTTTTTATTTTTAATTTCGAATTAAAATAGATGTGTATAACTCGAATAATTAGTATGAATGCTTATTAATTTAATATGTGGTAGTTAAATAATAAGTAACTAATTATAAAACCGAGGAACCGGGTTTTGTCAATCGTTACGATTTTAGTGATGGATTCTCAGTGAATCCCACTTAGATAAATCGTTGAGTTTTCGGTGAACCCACCTTAAACAGAAACGAGATTACGCTTTGGTTGATAATTTAGAAATCGGAAAATCTTAGTAAATGGGTTCGGAAATGGTCTAACCATGGTTGGGCGAGTTCAACCGCGCTTCGGCTCAATCGACTCCCCTCCACGTGTGATGTACGATACAGTGATTCGACAAGACTTAGCATAGCCGATAAGCCTTCGGGCTAAACGGGGCTTCTCTTGCCGGATTAGCCTGAACTGTCACATATGTTCTAACGAATAAGACGGCGTAGGCTTACCTACCTAACCGACCCTATTCGGAGTACTTTGATTTATTGTTTCTTATTTTCAAGGCCGAAACCGTAATTAGTAAACCCACAACTTTTTCAAATTATTGAGTGGGAGCGGGGAAGGTGACAGCCAACCCCACGGCCTTTACTATAGGTGGAAGCACGTGAGAGAAAGGTGACGCCTCGTGCCGCTTTGATTCCGGCCCCCTATGGATGGTGTTCACCCATATCAAAATTCAAGGCTTGGTCTCCGAAAGGATAGGATTTCGGGTACTCGTTGGGTCACTGTCCGACCCTAAAGGCGGCATACTCGGGGCGTACTTTGAGATTTGATATAGTAGGTCACACTCTTTATGGATATTTTCAAAATATCTAGGCTAGAAAAAGGAAGGTAATCAATGATTAAGGCCCGGGATGTCTGATTCCCGTGAGATGTTCGATTCTCGAAGTTTAATGATTGAGAGAGATTGTCTCAGTTTAACCGTCATCATGCTGATACCGACACTAAAGGCGGCGGTACGATGCGAGGTTAAATCCTTAGAATGGTAGGATATATGTTGGGGAGATTTTGCATCATTAAAACAAAAGAAAATTTATAAACCTATACTACCATGCAAAACTACCTCCTAACCGGCCGAATACCGGGTAGTTGCTAGTAAAGTTGGATAAGTACGGGTATCGATCCTCAGGGAATTGGGCTGTCGAATCTAACTTATTAATTCTTCTTTATTAACCTAAACCTAAACTAAAACGGAAAAGTAAACTGGACAGAGGATTGTTAATCCAAAGCCAGGAAGGATAATTGCGATCAACATAAAATAAATCTAAACTACAACAATAAATCTATCTAACGAACATGATAATGACTGAAGCGATCAAACATGGAACGAACCATAATCCACCATCCCGCAACCCTTAATTTCTTCCTAGATTATCTTATAGTGATTTAATTCAAGTTGTGGTTTCACCTATCAAACGTATGAATTCCTACTTTAGTAGATGAATTACCTATCAATCTCTATCTTTCGATTTACGGAGATTAACGCATCATAAAATAAACCAAGGTGCAAGATTTTCTAGATCTAACAACCTAGACATTCAACCTATCAACTTTCGTTTGATATAGATCAAAACGTCTATTCTTTCCTATGGTGATCTCGCGTTTACACCGACTTTCGTCCCCACGGTAAACATCAATCGCAAACATCTTTCGATATAAATTGCATTAACAAATAAACGCATGGAAAGAAACGAACTTTAATTAAAAAGACTTACAAAACATCCATAGAAAGAAAATAAAAGCTCACTGCAAACAGTCTCCCATGGCTGCTCCATGTTTCAAAGTTTCAAAAGATCATCATGGTCGAACAAAAGGAATGAAAGAAACGAAAAATAAAACCTAATCTAACCCCGATCACCCGAGCACAAGGCTCGGGTGATCGCCCTCTAATCGCTTTCGTGGCCGCCTTTGCTGTCAAAAGTCGGCTGAAAATAATGTTATGTTTAGGGTTCAATTCGCTGCTGTATTTATAGAAAATCAGAGGCGGTTGCTACAGTAACGGTGCCGGACGCCCGTTTGAAGATCCGGACGCCCGTCCGCTATTTTCAGCAACAGCATCCAAACTTGTAACGCTCATATCTCGGGCCTCGTAAGTCGGAATGGAGTGATTCAAACTCCTGTAGAATCCTCTCTTCAAGCCCTACAACTATTCTCTTGAGGTCGAGAGTCAAATCAGTTTATATCATATCAAGAACTGCGTCGGAAGGTCGTCACTACCGGAATCCTGATTTTCCGACATTTATCTTGATTGATTTCTTTCCTTATATCTTTCAATCTTCCATAACTTTGATTGATCCTTTCCAAGCACGAATTTGGCTCTCTAAAATCCTCTCTTCCATCATCAATGAGTATCTACAACAATAGGAAAACATACCAAAGCGTAACGTATTTCCAAAATAACATAAAATCATCATTTAAGCACATAATTAATTCGTTTTGCAATTAACCTCTTAAAAACATCATTTACTAAATATTTCGATATAACGCTCGATTTCTATGAAAAACATCCATATATGGGGAATATTGATATAAAATATATCCTTATAAAACGTATAAAATCACCCTTAACAACTCCCCCACACTTAAACCTTGCTCGTCCCGAGCAAGACAAAACATAATCATCACTCGAGACAAATAAACATCTTAGCAAATATAAAACATATTCAAGTAGCTTAGAGGTTCACCCAAGTGAGTGTGTGCATAGCCATAATAAATTTCCACTAAATCCACACTTGAAATTGATTCAAGCAAAACTAGCCAACATCCCATTTAAATTAGACATATAAAAACGATTATAACATGCACCTCACAAAACATACAAACCCCGGAAAAAAATAATAGGGAGCATTTAAAATATTTCCGACATACTTAGAGGATAGTCCCTACATCATATCTTTCGCTTTTCTCTTGATATAGTCGAAGATAACTAAGGTTTCCAACCATCTTTTCACATTACCATTCACTAATTTTTCTTAAAGTTCAATCAATTCCACATATATAGCATATATGCCCTCATTCCCAAAGAATAGGATGTTTCGGGATAACACCCTAGTTTGGACTACTATCATCAGCGATCGGGAGCTATTGAACCTCATAGTGGTATAGGACATTTCGTGATAATGCCCTACCGCACTCAAATCATCGGCAGACTACTTCCGACACTTAAATACATAATTCATATTATTCATCTTAGATTGGTATACAAACCTTAAATTATATCCCTCCTATCACATTCAAACCTTCGAGATATTCACAGATGTCATACTTTAACTCTAAACACAAACTATTAAAATTTTCAAAATTAAATATGGAAGCAAAGAATCATGCGATAATCATCAAAAATCTCTAATCAAATGGGTATGGCTTAAAAACATAGCTCATCATCTACTATGGCACGTGAAAAATAGTGTCGGGTGAAACAACTAAATTTACTAAATATGCAGAATACAGCATCAATGATTATAAACATCGAACAAAGACATGCAATGCTCACTCGGGACAAAACAAAACTTTTAAAATCTAGCACTTTTCATAGAAATATAAAAGTATGGCAAATGAATGTAGATATCACATAAGCTATTCCCCTCCCCCACACTTAAGCTACAACATGTCCTCATGTTGTGCAGAAATAAAAAGAAAGAAAGAACTTAGCTGATTGTCGTTCGAAAGTGGCAAGTCTGGAAGTGGTCTAGATCCAGATCCAGAAATGCGTGAAGAAATCAGTAGACTGTGGACCATCCACCGGAAAACTGACATCGTCTGAAACTCACAATTGTTATCGCAAAGATCCTGCACACTTGACAAACAAGGAAATATCTCGGGGACAAGGGGGAATAGAACACACAGAGCACAAAATAGAATCGCATCAGATGGAAAAATCAAACAGGGAAAGTACAGAACATCTAAGCATCTAAATATGGAAGTTTGATATAAGCACAAAAAGAAATAATAGCTCAGATGGAAAGATCAACACTTAAACTCAGGACATCTAAGAATAAAGCCACGAAGCTTGTGGAATAATATAGACCACATGTGCAAACAAAATAATGATACATGGAACATTACAAAGTAGTAGGGCTAGGTGCACTATATGAAAATATATTACAATGCAATCTACATGAAATGCAACTAAAAGATCTTTGACAGCTGCTCAGTGAGCAAGTTGGGGCGACAACTCTACAAAGGACTTCGGCCCGTGCGAATCGTAAAAAAAAGGTAGTAGTATTACGAAACCGACGATTAACTACACTCAAGAAAAATAAAAGAAAAATAGAAAAACAATGCAACTAGATGATATGCAACTAAATGATATGCATCTATATGATATGCAAAAATAAAAGAAAATAAAAGAAAGAAAACTAGCCCACTCATTTGCAACATGACATATATAATAAACGTCTACCAAATAATGACAGGTTACGATAAACGACAGTTCTGTTCATTACATGCAATGTAGACGCGCCTTAAGACTCATCAAAGGTGATAGCATTATGGAAAACCAACAGTTAGCTATACTAAACAGATATAACTCATATGGCCTAAGACGTAGCATACGGAAACCGACAGTAGCTACCCATATGAGTTACATAAACAACAGGAAAGCACATAAGTCTCAAAGCTTAAAAGATTCATCACAGCGGTAAGTAGCATACGGAAACCGACATTAGCTACTAAATAACAATAAGAACAGTTATAGCATACGAGAACCGACAGTAACTATAACTTGCATAGATGAATCAAGTATATAAAAATAAATCAATTATTTAACACGGATTCGTAGATGGAAAGATATAAATATGCAAGTTCAGATCATCTACGTAAAAACAATTAGCCACAGAAGCTCAAATTAAAGTATCCATATCAAATAAAGCATTAAAAATCAAGTTAAGAGAAATTCGAACCTGGGCGTCGTTCAACAAAGCGACGGGCGTTCACCTGATTTTAGCTACCTGGACGGGCGTTCAATGGGCTGAACGCAAATGCGCCTCAGAGTTGAGCAAAATCGGGCGGACGGGCGTTCACTAGTCGTGACCCGTTTACACCTGCATGTTATGGATCGGACGGGCGTTCACTTACTTGGGCGCCGTCCAACAACGAATTTGCAAATGAAAACGCAGAAAGACACGAAACCCTAATCTTATAAACACAACATAGAGCACTGCATAACACCACGAGATAAATTTTAGCACAGGGGTTAGACTAGGTAACAACTAAACACAAACTTCACGTAAAAAAGCAGTTGAGTAAAATACATTTGCACATTCTTAACCTACGGTCATCGAAACACGGCAAAATAAAAAACCTCAATTTATTCAACGCTACTTTTATTGAAAAACAAAAACAAAAACACGTAACAAAATAGAAAAATTAATTCAATTAGATTCAACAAAACACCGATTCCCGGCAACGGCGCCACTTTTGTTGGGGAGATTTTGCATCATTAAAACAAAAGAAAATTTATAAACCTATACTACCATGCAAAACTACCTCCTAACCGGCCGAATACCGGGTAGTTGCTAGTAAAGTTGGATAAGTGCGTGGTATCGATCCTCGTGGAATTGGTCATCGAATCTAACTTATTAATTCTTCTTTATTAACCTAAACCTAAACTAAAACAGAAAAGTAAATCGACAGAGGATTGTTAATCCAAAGCCGTGGAAGGATAATTGTGATCAACATAAAATAAATCTAAACTACAACAATAAATTTATCTAACGAACATGATAATGATCAAGCGATCAAACATGGAACGAACCATAATCCACCATCCCAAACCCTTAATTTCTTCACTAGATTATCTTATAGTGATTTAATTCAAGTTGTGGTTTCACCTATCAAACGTATGAATTCCTACTTTCGTAGATGAATTACTTATCAATCTCTATCTTTCGATTTACGGAGATTAACGCATCATAAAATAAACCAAGGTGCAAGATTTTCTAGATCTAACAACCTAGACATTCAACCTATCAACTTTCGTTTGATATAGATCAAAACGTCTATTCTTTCCTATGGTGATCTCGCGTTTACACCGACTTTCGTCCTACGGTAAACATCAATCGCAAACATCTTTCGATATAAATTGCATTAACAAATAAACGCATGGAAAGAAACGAACTTTAATTAAAAAGACTTACAAAACATCCATAGAAAGAAAATAAAAGCTGCTGCAAACAGTCTCCCATGGATGCTCCATGTTTCAAAGTTTCAAAAGATCATCATGGTCGAACAAAAGGAATGAAAGAAACGAAAAATAAAACCTAATCTAACCCCGATCACCCGAGCACAAGGCTCGGGTGATCGCCCCTAAATCGCTTTCGAGTGACCGCCCTTTGCTGTCAAAAGTCGGCTGAAAATAATGTTATGTTTAGGGTTCAATTCACTGCTGTATTTATAGAAAATCAGAGGCGGTTGCTACAGTAACGGTGCCGGACGCCCGTTTGAAGATCCGGACGCCCGTCCGCTATTTTCAGCAACAGCATCCAAACTTGTAACGCTCATATCTCGGGCCTCGTAAGTCGGAATGGAGTGATTCAAACTCCTGTAGAATCCTCTCTTCAAGCCCTACAACTATTCTCTTGAGGTCGAGAGTCAAATCAGTTTATATCATATCAAGAACTGCGTCGGAAGGTCGTCACTACCCGGAATCCTGATTTTCCTACATTTATCTTGATTGATTTCTTTCCTTATATCTTTCAATCTTCCATAACTTTGATTGATCCTTTCCAAGCACGAATTTGGCTCTCTAAAATCCTCTCTTCCATCATCAATGAGTATCTACAACAATAGGAAAACATACCAAAGCGTAACGTATTTCCAAAATAACATAAAATCATCATTTAAGCACATAATTCGTTACGTTTTGCAATTAACCTCTTAAAAACATCATTTACTAAATATTTCGATATAACGCTCGATTTCTATGAAAAACATCCATATATGGGAAATATTGATATAAAATATATCCTTATAAAACGTATAAAATCACCCTTAACAATATACTTTGTATAAGTTTATTATTCTTAAAATACAAATTTATAGTAGTGTATATTTGATTAAATTTCTGTCATTTTATTTACAGCAACATGTCTTCGCAAATTCAAACTTTATTGAACGATAAGCTAAATGACGACAATTTTACTAAGTGGAAAAGTAACGTAAACGTGGTGCTCATATTTGAGAATACGCAATTTGTTTTGACTGAGGAGTGCCCTATCATTCCCCCTCATAATCCGCCTAAACGCATTTGCGATCAACATAAAAAATGGATAAAGGCGAATAATAAGGCAAGAGGCATCTTCTTAGCCTCAGTGTCGGAGGTCATTCGGTCTAAAATCGAGGGTTTTGATACTGCACAAGCAATTATGCAGCATTTGACCAACATGTTTGGCAAACCGTCTGATCAAGCAAGACACGAGGCCGTGAGGAAGGCTGTCAATGCCAAGATGAGGCGGGGTCAGTCGGTTACTGGTCATGTGATGAACATGATTAGTTACTTTACTGAAGCAGAAACACAAAGTGCGACTATAGACGATGCTACCCAAGTGTCCGTGATTCTCGAATCATTGACACCTGATTTCCTAACGTTCAGGACTAACTACTTCATGACTAAGACTCGTCTTTCCATGACGGGGTTGATCAACGAACTTCAAGTCTTCGAAGGTCTTTCTATGAAATATAAAACCCATGAGCAGGAAAAGAAGGCTGAGGCCAATATGGTCGTAGCCAAGGCGTCTAAGTCTAACCAGCAGGGTAAGCCAAAGAATAAGAAACAAATTGCGCCGGCGCCTAAACCTATGAAGAAGAAGGCTAAGCCAAATGCGCCATCCAAGCCCAAGGGCAAGTTTTTTTTACTGCAATGAGACAGGGCACTGGCGTCATCACTGCCCCGTATATCTAAAAAATGTAAAGGATGGGAAGGTTAAGGCTAGCAATGGGAAAGATAAGAAAGGGAATCCTGAATTACTTGTCTTGGAATCTTTTAATGTAGCTAAAGATGTATCAATTTGGATACTAGATATTGGAGCTACTAACCATGTATTTTCTTCTTTACAGATTCTTAGTTCGTTTCAGGAGCTAGAGGAAGGAGCTCAAGTTATGAGAGTCGGCACCAGGGCATTAGTTTCAGCGAAAGCAGTGGGAGCTGTTGAGTTACATTTTGGAAATAAAACTTTGAAGTTAGAAAATGTTTATTTTATTCCGAATTTTAGGAGAAATTTAATTTCGTATTCTGCTTTGAAAGACCAGTTGTACTCTGTTTCTTTTATGAATGATGAGTTTACTATTTCCAAGAATGGTTTTACTTTGTGTACCACTGTATTAGAAAACGGATTATATTTCCTTATACCAACGCACACTCCCCTGCTAAACACTGAAATGTTTAAAGTAGCACTTCAAAAATCTACTAAAAGGCAGAAAGTTTCTCATAAAGAAGATAGTACATATCTTTGGCACCTTAGGCTAGGTCATATTTCCTTGGAAAGACTCAAACAACTGGCTACGGGTAATACCTTAAAAGAGTTATTTGTTGACTCATTGCCGGTCTGTGAATCTTGCCAGGAGGGAAAAATGACTAAGCGTCCCTTCTCGTCAAAAGGGAATAAGGCCAAAGAACCTCTACAGTTAGTACATTCAGACCTTTGTGGTCCAATGAATGTGCAAGCTAGAGGCGGATTCGAGTATTTTGTTACTTTCATCGACGACTACTCGAGGTTTGGATATGTTTATCTACTGCATCAAAATTCCGAGACTTTTGGCAAGTTTAAGGAATTTCAAGCAGAAGCCGAAAGGCAGTTAGGCAAGTCTTTCAAATGCCTTTGCTCTGATCGTGGAGGAGAGCACTTAGATACTTAGTTCACTGACTACCTACTTGAACAAGGGATCTGTTCCCAACGTTCTGCGCCTAGGACACCTCAGCAAAATGGAGTTGCTGAAAGGAGAAATAGAACATTGATTGACATGGTCAGATCAATGATGAGCTATGCCTCGCTACCGATATCTTTCTGGGGATATGCTCCAGAAGCAGCGGTCTACATATTTAATGCAGTACCGTCAAGGTCTGTTACTACGACACCCTTGGAGCTGTGGAAGGGACGTCGTGAAAGCATACGTCACTTTCGCATTTAGGGTTGTCCTGCACAGATGCTGAATGTCAAGACATCGAAGCTACAAACACATATGAAAGTATGTATGTTTGTAGGCTACTCCAGGGGAACACGTGGGGGTCTGTTTTACGATCCGGAAGATAACAAGGTGATAGTTTCTACTAACGCCACGTTTTTGGAAGATCAATCTATGACCGACTTCAAGCCTCAAAGTAAAGTCGTACTTGAGGAGTTACTTTCTGACGAGGTCAGACCACAAGTGCCACCTAGTGCCACTGTAGACAACACTACGAATGCAACAATCACCTTTAATCCTAACCCACCCAGACATACTGAGAGAGTGGTTCGGCCACCAAATCGGTATGGACAATCAGAGGCGAACATAGCCGTCTCTGATGGTGTGGAAGATGATCCAATGTATTTTCGCAAGGCCATGGATGATCCAATTTATTTTCACGATGAATCAAGAGATAGAGTCCATGTACTCCAACTCTGTCTGGAAACTTGTAGACTGCTCCGAAGGAGTAAAACCTATAGGGAGCAAGTGGCTCTACAAGAGGAAGTGAGGAGTTGATGGTAAGGTGCAAACCTTTAAAGCACGACTTGTAGCTAAGGGACACACACAGAGAGGGGGTATAGACTACGAAGAGACCTTCTTCCCTGTGGCCATGCTTAAATCCATCCGGATCCTCCTTTCTATTGCTGCATGCCTAGATTATGAAATCTGGCAAATGGATGTGAAGACATCGTTTCTTAACGGCTTTCTCGACGAGGAAATCTATATGCAGCAACCAGAAGGATACATCGAGGAAGGCCAAGAGCACAAAGTGTGCAAGTTGCTGAGATCCATTTATGGGTTGAAGCAAGCATCTCGGTCTTGGAATCATAAATTTGATGACACCATTAAGTCATATGATTTTGAACAAAGTCCTGATGAACCTTGTGTATACAAGAAAATCGTTAAGGATGTTGTCGGACGTTAAAATTTGGTTGGCCAGCCAATTCAAAATGAAAGATTTAGGAGAGGCAAATTATGTTCTCGGGATCCAATTAATATGGGATCGTAAGAACAAGATGTTAGCTCTTTCACAGGCCACTTACATTGATAAGGTGATGGCTAAATATAGCATGACAGACGCAAAGAGGGGTTACCTACCAACTCGTCACGGCGTCCATCTCTCTAAGACTCAGAGTCCTCAGACTCTTGAGGAAACAGAGGCTATGGATAGAGTGCCTTATGCTTCAGCTGTAGGTAGCCTAATGTACGCTATCTTTGTGCCTTTGGACCTGACATCTCAGCATGGCGTTGGACTCGTCAGTCGTTATCAGTCGAATCCGGGCAATGAGCATTGGATCACAGTAAAGAACCTCTTAAAGTTTTTGAAGAGGACTAGGAATCATATGCTGGTATATTCAGGTGCAAACCTGGATGTATAGGGGTACACTGACTCTGACTTCCAGTCAGATCGAGATGATTTCAAATCTACCTCAGGCTCAGTGTTTACCATTGGTGGCGGTGCAGTCATTTGGAGAAGCGTCAAGCAATCCAGCACGGCTGATTCTACTATGGAAGCTGAATACATAGCAGCCTCTGAGGCAGCTAATGAAGCATTTTGGCTCAAAAAGTTCCTGAGTGGTTTAGGGGTCTCTCCAAATCACAACGATCCGATCACTCTCTATTGTGACAACAATGGGGCTGTATCAAATTCGAAGGAACCCCGTAGTTACCGCAAGTCAAAGCATATTGAGCGAAAGTACCATTTAATCTGAGAGATTGTACAAAGAGGAGACATTTCCGTCAACAAAATCTCCTCTGCTGACAACCCCGCTGATCCTTTCACCAAGACATTGCCGTCAGAAGTCTTCAACCGGCACTTGGAGACTATTGGTATTAGGGACCTGACTTATTTGCTTTAAAGCAAGTGGGAGTTGTATTGCTGTAATATAGATATAGGGTGTGCTCTAAAACAATTAATCCACTTGCCTTTCGTGCAAGTGGGAGATTGTTAGGTTTTATGCCCGAAAGACAATTTGTAATTGTTTTATTTAAATAAATGATATAATTTATTTCATCTTATTTATTCGCATTTATTGCCAATATTAATACACTACAGAAAACCCTAATTATATTGATTATGTAATCACATAACTCAGTGTATGGCTATACACACGAGGATTGAGTTTGTGAAATATACTTAAAATTAGCTTAGTCCGTAGCGTTTATTAATCTGAGTACGGGTCTCAAGATTAATTTGCTAATAAGCCCAGAACACTTTAGGTGTGACAGTCTTATCCGGACTGTCGGTAATAGGGTACCTAATGGGGCATTTATATATGATGATAATCATATAGGGCTGGACCGATTTGATTTGAGTTCTCGATATAATTCCGCAATCGAGAAGTCTTATCGAATCACAAGATGATCATTTATGAATTAATCTCAATCCTGAGGTGATCACGGACAACTGCTTAGACTAGGGTAGAGTTTGATGTTTTAGTAAGGATCACTTCTTAGTATGTGGTCCAACACTTCTCGTTGGCTCTATTCTAGAATGAGTGAGTAGTCTGTGTTATCACAGATATAGAATCCATTCCTTCCCTCGGGAAGTAGATGTATAGATTCCTTTATTTGTTAAACCTAGAAACCGATCGATCGGCCGAGTTCATATTATATTAGTTATGAACTAATTGATCACTAGGGGGTTAATGGTAAATAAGGATAATATGTTTCGAGAAGGGTTTACGGAAATATACCGAATCGAAGTGAACAGTCTATGGAGGATTTATCCGTATGTAATGATTATATCAGTGGACACTTTTGACTCATAAATTGAGTGTAAGTTATCTATATTCGATAGAGTTCAGTTTCGGGTTTATGGTGGTGTAATCTCGGAATTAATAGATTGAATATAATTGTTCGGTCTGACGAATAATTTTGTTAAATTTATTGTAGCTACTGAATATAGGTCCATGGTCCCGACGTGCCTCCTATTATAGCATATTCGTTTTCTCGTCGTTTCACCTAAATTATAATTAAATAGTGGATTGGGTTATTTAATTTGAAATGTGGATTAATTATTTAGTTGGACTAGATAATTAAATACATGAAAATACATTTTTTTGTGCACTTGGCCCAATATGGTGTAAAAATTCGTGTGGCTTAGGGAAAAACTCTAGCTTGGCCGAATTATGTATTATTATTATTAGGAAATTTGTTTTCCTAAATTAATAATAAGACATGTCATTAAATTATTTATTTATTAAATAATTTAAAGAAAATAATATCTTTTATATATTCTTATTTATTTTGGAATATTCTAGATATATCTTTTTAGGAAAAGGATTATTTCAATTAATTTTGTATTAATTAAATAAATCCTTAGAGGACAAGGATTACTCTCCTATATAAAGAGAGTTCTCCCAAGCCTTTTGACATACAAAAAAACACGCCATATAGATAAGTGTTTAGGTTGATATTTCGACCAAGTACTTCGGGTTTCGAGTTGGGATAATCTTCGGGATTACTCCGGTAGCATATCAAGGAGGTCCGGCGGCGGGAAACACCATCCACCTGATGTTGTTGGGAGACACACGTTGGAAGGCTGTGGCTTCTCAATACACGTGTTCTTGGAGATCTATTGTTCTTGGAGTTAAGCGCCATAAAAAGGTTGGCTCCTAAACCCCGTTTTAGTTTAGATTTAATTTTCATGTGTTTTGTATACGTTTATATCTAGATCTGATACTTCCGCTGCGTAATCGGGTCAATCTATGATTGATCCGAGGATATTACATCTAACATCTGTATCATCTCTAATCACTATATATCTCCAGAAATTAACAACATTAGTGTATGAGATGCTTTCCAATCTCAGATTTAGAACATCCTCTAGTCCTTCAGATGTTCTGATTCTTCTATCAATATTGATAGCCAACTCAGTGTTGTTAGCATAAACAACGAACCCTCTAACACTTTGGCTCGTTTCAATGTGCACATCACTTTTATCCGCCATTGAAGAAATTTTAAAAAGTTGAAGAAGGGAACTTGCAAATCTGTGTTCACACGGTGTATTCTCAGAAAATGGATCTGAAGGTGTAAGCATCTTCTCTGTGTAAATGTTTGTATATATTGGGAAAGGTATGTTAGGTGTAGTGCACGAAAGACAATTTCTGTAATTGTTTTTGACATGATTTATAATTCATCTAAATATTTGCATTTATGCTTATATTAATACACTGCTGAAAACCCTAAGTATATCGGTATGTAATCACATAACTCAGTGTATGGCATACACACGAGTATTGAGTTAGTGATGATATGCTTAAAACTAGATAGTCTGTGGTGAATTTAATCAGAGTATGGGTCTCACAATTAATATACCAATCATGCGCCCAGAACACTTAATGGTGTGACCGTCTTATCCGGACTGTCGGTATAAGCTACCAAGTGGGGCATTTATATATTATGTCTATCATATAGGACTGGACCGATTTGATTTGAAATCTCGATATAATTCCTTGATCGTGAAATCTTATCGAATCACAAGATGATCATATATGGATTAATCTAAATCCTGATGTTATCACAGTCTACGCTTGGTTCAAAGTAGGGTTTGATGTGTTAGTTAAGGATCACTTGGATACATGTGATCTGAACACTTCTCGTTGGCTCTATTCTGGAATGAGTGAGTTGTCTGTGACTTCACAGATATGGAATCCATTCCTTCCTGCGGGAAGTACACAGACAGTTCCCTTATTTGTTAATACTAGAAACTGATCGATGGGCCCAGTTCATATTATATTAGTTGTGAACTATTGATCACTAGGGGGTTAATGGTAAATAAGGATAATATGTTTTGAGAAGGGTTTATGGAAATATCCCGAATCAAAACGAACAGTCTATGGAGGATTTATCCGTATGTAATGATTATATCAATGGACGCTTTTACTCAATGATTAGAGTGTAAGTATATATCTATATTCGATAGAGTTCAGTTTCAGGTTTATGGTGGCGTAATCCCAGATTTAATAGATTGAATAAGAATTGTTCTGTTCGATTAATAATTTTATTTAAGTTATTGTAGCTACTGGTTATAGGTCCATGGTCCCCGATGTGGCTCCTAACATGCATATGTTTCTTGACGTTGTGCCTCAATAATAATTAAGTAGTTGGACTATTTAATAGATGTGCGAATAATTATTTATTCGGCTAAATAATTAAATACATGGAAAAGACATTTTTCGTGGACTCGGCCCATAATTGAGTGTGGCGTGTGAAACCCTATTTTTAGGGTTAATAGGCGTGTTATACATGTTGTAATTAGAGAGAAATTAGTTTTCTTGGATAATTACATGTCATGTGATTAATTGTTTATTTGTTAAATAATTAATTAAGGATAATATATTAGATTGATCCTTAAATATTATAGATTTGTTCTAGATTATTCTAGGAGTCTTTTATGGAAAAAGGATTATTATAATTGATTTTGTATTAATTATTAAATCATTGGAGGACAATGATTTTTCTCTTTATAAAGAGAGTTCTCCTAAGCCTTTTGATCAACACATATACACGCATACATACACAAATAAGCTAGGAATTTTTTGCCAAGCTTAGGGTTTAGAGTTGGGAAAATTTTCGGGATTTTCCGGGTAGCATATCAAGGAGGTCAAGCATCAAGGATCAACATCCACCGGTTGTTGCTTGGAGATACACATCGGAAGACTGTGGAATCTCAACTATTTGGATCTCGGCTTCTCAATCTTCGGATCTAATATTTTGATTGGTAAGTAAATCTAACCTTCTTGTAGTTTAGATCTATTTATTTATATGTTATAATTTGTATTGATCGTGATCCTTCTTATTCCGCTGCGTAATCGGGCGGATCTAGATCCGTCCGGCGATATTACATCTAACTAGTGGTAGCAGAGCCTCCGATCTATAAATTAAAGTATATAATTGATAGATCTAGGAGTGAAATTGCATGTTTAGATTGCATTGTTTTCTCATTTTTTTCGAAAATCATGATGATGAATGCTTTGATATGTTGTGGTTGAAGAGATGGATTGGGGTTGGTATTGTTTACTCGTTAGATCTATTGTAAACTCGTATAAATTCGTTTATATGAGTATAGGAAATTATGTAATTTATTTGAAGTTGTGATTTTTAGTTTCCTAGAAGTAGATCTGTTTTGTTTCTGTTCGGTTTTTTATTTATTCCCGGAGATTGAGCTGTTGAAACGACAATCGCTCCAGTCACAATGAAGAATAAAAGTTGAAGAACAGGCCCTCAAATTGTCGTGCCGATCGGAGTCCATGTCGATGTGCAATCGTTGCAATATAGTTGCTGCTGTGTCATAAAAGCACAGCAGCCCCAGCTGTTAGTTCGTCGAATTTCTGGAAGAGATTGGACCATTGAAACGAAGATCCGACCGTTCAGATTGAAGTAGGAGGAGTGAAGAACAGGTCCATAAAGTTTCGTGACGATCAAAGTTCGTTTAGATGTCCGATCATCGATAAAACGGATCAGCAGAAGATTAGAGAATAGTAAACTCTAGTTAGGGTTTGTTTTTTTTCTTCTGTTTAATAGGTTAGATACGGGGGTACCAACGATCCATCTCGGTGTTTATTTTCCGTAATTGCGTGTATGATCGTATTTATGTGTATAACCGGAAAATTGCCATGACAAGCATCATATCATGAATTCCACTCCATATGCATACATGTAGCTATTTAATTCTGGATAATTAAGTAGGCATGTATTCAACTCGATTAATTAGTTTAATTTTTTAATTAATTTTTGTGGAAATTAATTAATTAGAAAGTAATTATAGAACCGAGGAACAGGGTTTTGTCAATCGTTGAGTTTACGGTGATGGATTCTCGGTGAATCCCACCTTAAACCGGAACGAGATTGCGGGTTTGTTCCGTAGTGTCTACGGGAAAGTTTGACAATTTAAGAAATCAGAAAATCAAGATACATGGGTTAGGAAATGATCTAACCATGGTTGGGTAAGTTCAACTGTGCTACGGCTCGATCGATTCACCCTCCACGTGTGAAGTTTGCACGGGGGTTCTGCAAAACATAGCATATCCGACAAGCCTTTACGGCTAAACGGGGCTTCCCTTAGCCGGATCTGACCGACAGTCACATATGTTCCAACGAATAAGACGGGTAGGCTTGCCTACATTACCGACACCATTCGGGTACATGATTTGTTGTTTCTTAAAATATTTTCAAGTCCAAAACAGCGATCAGCAAACCCACCACTTTTTCCAAAATATTGAGTGGGAGCGGGGAAGGCGACAGCCGACCCCATGGCCACTACTATCGATTCAAGCAAGTGAGAGAATGGTGATGCCTCGTGCCGCTTTGATTTTGGCCCTCTTCGGATGGTGTTCACCGCTATCAAAATTCAAAGCTTGGTCTCTGAAAGAATAGGATCTTGAGGACTCGCCGGGTCACTGACCTGCCCTACGTAGGCATACTCGGGGCGTACTTAAAGGTCTGATATATTAGGTCACACTCAACATGATATTTTAGGAAATATCTTGGCTGAAAAAGGAAGGTAATCAACGATTAAAGTATGGGATGTACGATTCCCATGAGATGTTTGATTCTCAGAGTTTAATCATTGAGAGAGATTGTCTCAGTTTAACCGTCATCGTGCTGATACCGACCCCCTAGGCGGCGGTATGATGTGAGGTTAAATCCTTGGAATGGTAGGATAGACTTTTACAGTTTATAATTCCTAAAATTTATCTAGTCGTGTATGTATGAATTTTTTCTATCAATTTTGTATGCAACTATCATCTCTAGGCTACTAAACTGCTATTGTAATGACTTCGTTAAAAGTGGAAAGTAACAAGAACGTTGTACTCATCGAAGAATGCAATTAAATTTCGGAACATATATTCCTCTTGAGCTTTTAAATCTTAAGTGACAAAGTATAGGTATGTCACTATTGTCACTCGTTTTGAACGAGAGACGCACTTAGTTCAAAGTTGATGTAGGACTATATAAAATTCTATTAGTGAATTTTAATTGTGTGAGTAATCACACATGAAATTTCTAATTGAAAAATTGGAAAATCATAAATAAAGTGTTTCTAGTTAGACGGTATTTGAAACCGATAAACTAGTGGGAGCTTTATCTTATGATTTGTAGTTTTTCTGAATCATTAGAAATGTGTAAGAGACTGCACAAGAGTTTTTTCCATTCCTGGAAAAACATGAACAAAGCATTACTAGTTAGACGGTATTTGGAACCGATAAACTAGTGGGAGCTTAGTTCTGGTGATTTTCTAATCTCTGAAAAATAAAAAATAAAGCATTGCTAGTTATTCGGTATTTGGAACCTATAAACTAGTGGGAGCTTTAAACTTATGATTTGTTGATTTATTAGAAAAATCAAATAGTCCAAACGAGTAACACTATCATTAGACATCCCACAGTTCACGAGTAGTATCTACTCAAATGAACTGCTAGTTCAAGACTGTTTCCATATAAGGAAAGTCAAGAATGAGAAAGAATGTCTATATGTGTTAGTCATCTAAACTAAGTAGTTTTAAGGCTAAACTGGAATACTGATAAATAGAAAATCAGAGGACAAGGAAGGTGATTTTGGATCACTGACCAATGCATCCTTAACGATTTCCTCGAAAGCTAAGTTCTTTGGAAGAACAAGGTAGCTATGCAGTAAACGATAAATAGAGTAGACAACGGGCAGTTATTTTAGTTAGAATAGTGGGAGTGATATAAGGAAATGAATTTTGGATTCAATCCTTGAATATCACAGAAAATTTATTTCTGTTTTCAGATTCTTGGGAACGAATGGATTCACATTCAATTCGATAATTTGTTTGTCTTTTAAAAAGTGAATATGACATTTGTAGCACGAATCCAAGACTCAGACTCTTGTTTGATAAAGTCAGAACCACTAAGAAACGCTGAAAAGGTATATGTAACACATCTTAAACTATTAAAGGAAAAATGTTTCCGTATTTAGATAAACACTTCTTCATACTCTATTAATTAGTGCATATTTCCTAAAGACAACATCTGAAGACTGGCTTAGGGTGATTCCTATCTCCCAGTCTAGGAACATTGTCTCAAAAGGAACAATGACTAAGCTTCCTTTCAATCGGGAAAGGGTAATAGATTTAAAGAAGTAATATAGCTTGTTCATAATGACCTTCGGGGACTTGTTAAAGATACAAGTTAGAAGGAGCTTCTGAGTAGTGACATCTCGTCAGACAACTACTTGAAACACCAATAAGATTATCTAAAATATTTGGAGGTGTCTTTGATTTCACCAGAGATAAAGTATTCCATGCTCAGTAATAGGCCATAGCATACTCTTGGGACTGATGCTCGGCTTGCCTCCCAGTGGAATTTATCCACTGAGGGATAACACCATGAATTTGCCTCATATAGTTATTAATGTGCTACAATACACTGCTTAACTCATTTAAGATATTGATTGCGAAATAACGGTTTACACTATCATGTAAAACCGAGAAGTCTACCTAGATGATACTTACAAATTTGTGGATAAGGAGTGAATTTGGTTCACCCCACTTCCATCAATATAGGCATTTAGCACTTAGTGCTTGAAGGTAGGACTAGAAATTTTGCATACACGTTCAGATGATGACTGTTCGTGCAATATCTTATACGTTGTGTAAAGGTTGGTTGTAAGATTCTTAAGATCAGAAAGTGATGGTTATACTGTCAAAACCCCTTCTGAAAGGGTCTATGAATAACAACCTTGAACTTTGGAGTACGGTTACTCAAGGTAGTTACTAACTGAATTAGATCAGACCACGTCCAACATTGGTTGTTGGTGATAACACTGATAATTACTACTAGATCAGAATATCGATCCACCAAGAATGCAATAAGAGTATGGTTTAACCATTACCTATTGTGGTTTTCTGAAGACTTTGTAGTTTATAGAGGTGATTGATAACCTATGGTTCCTTGCGGGTTGTATAGGATTCTGATCAATAGAGGTTGGTTTAAAAGCCATAACCTTAGGAATGGAGTTTTGGTACTCTAGTTATGTTCACACTCTAGTAGAACCACCTGAGTGTCTCAGGCCCGGTGGGAGTAATTGGATCCATATGATAAGAGTCGAATGAATAAAAAGTTTAACTTTCGTTACAAAGCTGAGTGGTATAGGGGTGATTCCCAAACAAGTAGAGAGTTAATCAGACCGTGAACTCTCTCACCACTCGGTCTTGTTTGATTCCGTAAGAAAGTAGAAAATAGGGGTGATTCCCTAAGACTTTCTTGCCGAACAAACGGAATCTGAATTCATTGGAACATAAGGGTTTTAGCTAAGAATAAATGCATGATTTTGTTAGAAAGCAGGAAATAGGGGTAACTCCCTAAGACTTTCTTGCCAATCAAACAGAATCTGAATTGATTCAGGAACCAAGGCTTATATCCTTTAAGGATCAAAGCAAACCTCTAGGTCATTTAAAAGTCACATATTTCAAGTATGTGGACTTGACCAGAATATTGATAAGTCTTTCATAGACTGGATGTCAGTATTGGTAAAGTAGTAAATACATTAGTGTTCATGAATGGTAACACTGAAACAGTTGGAAACAACATGGGTTATCTAGAGTCGGAAACTGACATGCCAAGATTCTCTTTATGAAAGAATCGGACTACATTCTAAAGGATTCGATTCGGTCAAATTCCCGAGAATATGTCACTGGCAATCCCATCTATCCTAATGGTTAAGATGATTTTACATATCGGTATGCAACATTCAACGAAGTAGTCCTACCCTACCTCTCATGGAATGCTTCTCTAAACCCGAGGATGAATAGAAAATAGGATAGACTCTCTTTTGATAAGAGAAAGTCAGGTAATTACAAGTTAATCGAATCTTGGATTCTGTTGGTCCCTTGAAAAGGCTTTGGTTAAGTTTAGAGGGGGGGGGGGTGAATAAACTTAAAACTTAAAATTTTTGGAGTTAACAAACTCAGCAACTTCAGCAGTCTGCTGATAACTCAGTAGTCTGCTGACACTCAGTAGTCTGCTGACTATTGACTTTACTAAATTTGTTGCAGCGGAATATATTTAAATTAAGCCTTATTACTTGTTTTTTGAAATATGATACCAAGTATTAGATACTCAGTAGTGTATGTGTGTGATTCAGTTGCTAGTTCAGTAGATTGATGTGCTAAAAGCACTAGATGCAGAAAGTAAGTAGGCAATTTTTATAGTGGTTCCAGGTGGTGTAATCCTGTCAGTCCACTCTTCTCCTGTGATGTTGGAGGTAATTCACTAGAGATACTTGAGGTAGCAGTTACAAAAATCCCTAAGTTGTTTGTCCTTCACCAATAACTATGGCTTCACAAACTGAACACTTGGAACATGTAGGATTGCTGCTCCAAAGTCTTCCACTTGTCCTTGAAGGGTAGGATTTTCTCTTCACCAGCTCCACCACAAACAACAGTCCTTGACACCCAAAGATGCTTCACTGTCTTCAGCAGATTTCTTATAAAAGAAAGTTTGAATCAAGTAAGTGGTTCAGCTTTCAGCAGCTTGATCAGGATGATATGATCAGCAGCTTGATGTAAGTCAACCTGATGCTATAATTTCCGATGATTTACCCCATTTTCTAGTGCAATTAGCGATATTTTGACATCAACTTGAGGAATTTGAATGATGATGGGAACCATATTTTGTGTACATAGATCTTGCAGAAAAACCGTGTTTCTAGTTGAATCATATTAGTTATTAGCCGATTTTGTTATCAGATTTACACGTGGTATCTTTGTGTCTATTTTGCAGCACAGATATCACGGTGGGGAGTGTGGATTCTGACCTCAAGGTGGCTTTTGATTCTTTTGTGATGATTTTGTGGTGTGGCGAGGATTTCACCCCACGAGGATTATTTGATACATATTAAAGGGTTCAATCCAAGCCAGCCGGGAGAATAAAATTATGATTTTGTGATTTTATACACTGATGACCTGCGTCATGTCACATGACCTGAGTCACGGAGTAGTTGGGCATTTAATGCAGATGTCATTCAGCCAACTACCACAAATGACACATTGACCTACGCCAAGCATCTCTTGACCTACGCCACTAGTGCATTTTGGGCTTGACCTGAGTCACCAGTGCAGAGTCAACAAAGAATTAATCCTTTTTATTGTTCCATTCACATTATTATCAAAACACACTTCATCTTCTTCAGTTTTTTATCCATCTTGCAGGCACCACTCCACCCCTTGGCTTCCATAGCCGAATTTTAGTAGAAATTAACCGTTTATTTTGATAGTAAAAGCTAAGGATTCTAGTTTAACTCTTTTAGTAGATTGAATTTAACACACTAGTGTTAGTTCATTGAAGCTTTTGGAAGTTAGATGAAGAACACCAACTCGAATTTGTACTCTTGATTTGGTAATCCTTAATCTTTATTTTCATTTCAATTGTTCTTATGGTTATGAATATTAATCTTGAGATGTTGATATTTGTAGACATGAGTGGCTAGATTTATCTAGCCAAGATTATTTGGTAGTATTAGTTTATCCTCTTGTGATCGATTGGGAATGATTGTTTATGTTGCTAGCTTTGATTGTTGTGAAGCTTTTCCTACTTGTATTGTATTGATTGCTTGCGTTAGAGTAATTGCCTAGTGTTAGCATTTACACGTTTAACGGATACCGAACGGAGATGTTAGACGTGAGAAGAGGGTAGGTGAACCGGAAGGTGAAATCGACCTCTTGCAGGCATTCGATTTCTTATCCGGGGATCATTGGCTTTGTCTTTACATTCACGGGCATAGCATACCGAATCATTAGGTTTAGGGACCTAGACCAAGGAGGAGGTAGAGAGCAATTTCATTTACTCGTATGAGGGGGAATTGCTTGTTTAGGAATGCACCGTTTCACAATTTCAAACACCAATGGTAGGAAGGTAGGAAGTCATTCCCATGACATTGCAAGAGGATTTCAAGACTACACATTATCTTGGTTAGCTTCTTATATTTTATCATATTTATTATTTCGAGCATTTTACTTATGTAATTGATTACCATTTCATCAATTTGTGACCTAGATCGAATTAATATGAGATTTTTAGTGTATAACCTCACAAGATAGTTCCCTGTGGATACGACCTTGATTCACCATACTAGACTGCAATCGACCCGGTACACTGCCGGTTAGATTGGACACCTCGGTTTGGCCTGTCAAGCTTTTATGGCGCCGTTTCCGGGGAATTATCTTGAGTAACAGTTATTACTTGTATTAGTTTTAAAATTTTCGAGAATAGGTCGGACTTTTCTAACCTTACTTCTATTTTACTTCTTTGGTGCTTACCGTATGGTGAGTCACCAAGTGTTATTTTACTGTGCTATTGTTGTTTCTGCCTTGTAGTGGGTGACCAAAACGCGACGTGGTAAGGAACCACTTACTCCTCTCATCCCGGATATCAACACGTATATTAGGGACCGAGTAGCCGAGAACAAAGTTGGTCAAGCTCGTCGTGGGTTGGAACTTAGTGGAAATTCTTCCCAAGGATCGTCTACCCAAGGAATAGAGATGGACGAGGGCACGTTGAATGCACAAGTTGAACAAAGGCATGTGGATGCCCCAAACCAAGAACAAAACCAGAACTTATACATTCTTAACCCCCCAAATGCCAATGAACCACAACCACCACCAAACAATAACCAATAAAACCGCAACAACCGGAACAACAACAACAATAATAACCCCCCAAACCCAAGGCAACTTTGTGATCAAGCCGTGCGGAGGAATGAGACCAACAATCCAATTCTTTTACCGAATGCCGGAGCAAACAATTTCGAGGTTAAAGCTCATCTCTTTGGATTGGTTGGCACAAGGGCACAATTTCATGGACGTGAAGACGAAGACCCGCACCATCACCTTTACAACTTTGAGGAATTGTGTAACACGACCAAAAGTCAAGGAGCGCATCGAGAGTTGACAAGGATGTCCATGTTTCCTTTTTCTTTGGATGGGAAGGCTAATGATTGGTTCATGTCACTTCCTCACCATTCCTTAACAAGTTGGGAGGAAATTCAAAATGAATTCTTGAAACAATACTTTACTCCCGGTCGTAATTTAGAGTTGAAAGTTGAAATTGCATGTTTCAAGCAATGTGAACATGAAACACTTGGGGCCGCATGGGAGAGATTTAAGAGATTGTTGAGAGCGTGTCTGGATCACGGTTACCCGTTAGACATGCAAATTCAGTTTTTCTGTCGAACGCTAAGAAAAGAATCACGAGCCGAGGTTGATCAAGCGTGCAATGGTTCGTTGATGATGAGCGCGACACAAGATGTATATGATGCGGTTGAGAAAATTGCGAAAAACAACCGAATGTGGGAGACAGGTTCAAGCACAAGAAGAGTTTCTTTTGTGGGAGAGGCCACCGCTCAAACTGAAGTGTTGGCCCAATTAGACTCTTTAAGCAAGATAGTTGATGAGATAAAAGTAAGCAAGAATTCGGAAGGAAGTATGTCCAATAATGTGAGTAGTGGGGAATAGAAGAATGAAGAGTATGCACAGTTGAAGATGAATGAATCCAGTGATTATTCTAATGAAGAAGTGAGCTACATGCAACAACACCGAGCACTACATAATGCCTACTCCAATGCATACAATAATTTGCAAAGAGATTTTCCCACTCAACGTTGGTCTTCCAACCCGAACAAGCAATCATCTTTCGTCCCTCAACAAAAGACTTCCTTCAACACCAAACCCCCTCAAAACCAAAATTTCCAAGGCCATACTTCATACCAACCTCCACAACCACCCACACATTCCTACCAACAACACCCTACACAAAATATTCCAATCACTCAAACTTCAAGTTCATCTACAGAAAAGGAAGAGAGAATGGAAAAGATGATGGAGAATCTTATGGGAGTTGTCTCGACTCAAGCTGCAAATATGCAATCTATGATGTCTTCTATAGGTACAGTGACTAGAGATATGGGTACCTTAAGAACATCCATGAGCGGTCATGATATGAGAATGAAAAATATAGAAGCATCCGTGCGTAATATGGAAGAGCATTTGAGTAGAGAAGGTGAGAGGAATGCTAGCAGACCACCGGGTGGATTGCCAAGTAACACTGAAAGAAACCCGAGGGGAGTGAATGCCATCATAACCCGACGTGGAAGAGTTTTTGGGAGTAGACAATTTCATGAGAATCAAGTTCGAAATGAAGTTGAAAATGATTTGCATGACACCGAAAATGAGAAGGAGTTGAGTGAAGAGGAGGAGGAAATTGTTGATGAGTTTTTGCAGAATGACGAATATGTCAATGTCGAAAAAAAGGACGAGGATTGGGTGAAAGTCCCAAGGATTTTGAAGAATCCGAGATCAAGTGATTTGAGGATCCTTTTTAAGGAACATGTCTCAGTGACCCCCGCCAAGGATGCACTGACGCGTGCCAATAGTCACTATTCACATTCAGAGAGTTTTGGGCAAAAATTGACCTGTGCCAATCAAGCCGTGACGGATGCCAAGGAGACCTCGACGTGCGTCAAGGTTGATTCAAATGTGGACATGACGCATGCCAATGATGCTTTGATGCAAGCCAATTTCTCAGCAGGCAGTTTCTAATAAAGGTAAAGAGAAGGTGGTGCACACCGATACCGAATGGAGGCCACGAGTAGCTCAAACATTGAGGAAAGCTTCCGTTGATGCATCAAGCGGCAAAGGTAAGGAAGGTATGCACTCTAAACCTAAAGTTATTGATCTTGAGTCATTGCCTTACCCACCTAGAGAAGAAATTAAGAAGAAGAAGCTAGATAAAAAGTATGCTCGCTTCCTTGACACATTTAGACATTTGAATGTAAATCTTCCAGTCATAGATGAACTTACTAACATGCCTGTGTACGGTAAAATTTTGAAAGATATTTTCACTAACAAGAAGAGGTTAGAGGAATATGAGAACATCTGTCTCAATGAGGAATGTTCAGCTGTGTTGCAACATAAGCTTCCACCTAAACTCAAAGACCCTGGGAGTTTTACTATCCCGTGTGAAATTGGGGGCTTTTTGTTTAAGAGGGTGCTTTGCGACCTTGGTTCTAGCATTAACCTCATGTCATATAAGGACTTTATCAAACTTGGAATATGAAAGTTGAAGAACACCGAGATGACTATACAATTAGCAGATAGGTCCATAAAACGTCCTAAGAGAGTCATAGAAGACGTGTTAGTGCAAGTTGATAAGTTCTACTTCCCCGTTGATTTTGTGGTTATGGATATGGAAGAAGGGTATTCAATGCCCCTTATTCTCAGTCGTCCATTCCTAGCCACGGGAAGGACTATGATTGATGTTCAACGTGGAGAATTGATTTTGAGAGTGAATGAAGATGAGGTTACCTTCAATATTTTCAAAGCCATGAAACACCCGTATAATTCACGAGAGTCATGTTCTTTTGTTGATGCACTATCTTGTGTTTGTATGGAAAATGCTAACTTGCAGGTCTTTGAAGATAAGCTTGAAGAGTGCCTAACCTTATCCATATTTGAATGTGAGAGTGATGATGAGGAAATGCAAGCAGTGATTTCTTATCTGGATGTCGGCCATGTATTTGACAAACAACCGTGGCACCGGTATCTAGAATTGGATCATGATGGCCCGTTATTGAAACCTTCGATAGAGGAGTCACCAAGGAACCTTGAGTTGAAAACTTTACCTCCTAACTTGAAATATGCTTTTCTTGAAAATGATAA
Organism: Gentiana macrophylla; assembly: GCA_026214975.1. Classification (NCBI taxonomy): domain Eukaryota; kingdom Viridiplantae; phylum Streptophyta; class Magnoliopsida; order Gentianales; family Gentianaceae; genus Gentiana; species Gentiana macrophylla. The sequence continues at coordinate 14,746,668 of CM047807.1, read as the reverse complement.
TCTACTTCCTGTTATTATTCTTTGTCACTAACCGATATGCAGGAAGATTTTCTATTGAGGATGCTTAGGAAACACAAGAGAGCATTTGGTTGGACTGTGGCTGACATTCAGGGAATTAGTCCCGAAATCTGTGTTCACAAGATTATTCTCAATGAAGACGCTAAACCATGTATTCTCAACGTCGTTTGAATCCCAATATGCAAGAGGTTGTCAAGATAGAGGTTATCAAGTTATTGGAGATGGGTATTATTTTTCCTATATCTGACAGTGAGTGGGTGAGTCCTACTCAAGTCGTGCCTAAGAAAGGTGCACTTACCGTGAAGGAAAATGATAAACATGAGTGGATACCAACAAGGGAAGTCACAGGCTACCGAATGTGTATTGATTTTCGACGACTCAATGACCATTCCAAGAAAGATCATTATCCTCTTCCGTATATTGTCCAGATGTTGGAGTGGTTGAGTGGACATAAATTCTATTGTTTTCTTGATGGTTATTCAGGCTACTTGCAAATATTCATTGCGGCTGGAGATAGAGAGAAGATGACTTTCACTTGTCCTTATGCAACATTTGCATACAAGAGAATGCCGGTTGGTTTATGCAACGCTCCTGCAACATTTCAGAGATGCATGACAGCAATTTTTTTTTTCTGACATGGTGAAAAGATTTTTGGAGATCTTCATGGATGATTTCAGTGTTTTTAGGGACTCTTTTAATGTCTCTCTCATTTGGAGCGTGTGTTACAGCGATGTGAAGACTCGAACTTAGTGCTCAATTGGGAGAAGTGTCATCTTATGGTGTCAGAAGGTATTGTGCTAGGCCATAAAATTTCTAAGAATGGTATTAAGGTAGACAAAGCAAAAATTGAAGTAATTGAGAAGTTACCTCCACCGGTTAATTTGAAGACGTTGAAAGGATTTCTTGGGCATGCTGGTTTCTATAGGCGATTTATTGAAAAAATTTCTCTTATTTCCAAGCCTCTCAGCCATCTCATTGAGAAATAAGTACCCTTCAATTTTGATGAAAAGTGCATGGTGGCTTTCAAGACTTTGAAGCAAAAATTGATTAGCACACCCGTTCTGGTAGCGCCGGATTGGAATACACCCTTCGAGTTGATGTGTGATGCAAGTGACCTCGCAGTTGGGGCCGTGCTTGGCCAACTTCATGGCAAGGTACTCAAGGCCATTTATTATGTTTCTCACACGTTGAACTCTGCTCAAGTCAACTATGCAACAACCGAGAAAGAGTTACTCGCCATAGTATTCGCCCTCGATAAGTTTAGATCTTATCTTGTTGGTTCTAAGGTCATCGTCTATACCAACTATGCTGCTTTGAAATATTTGTTAAACAAGAAAGATGCTAAACCGAGATTGCTTAGATGGATTCTCCTACTTCAAGAATTTGATATTGAGATCAAAGACAAGAAGGGTAGTGAGAACGTGGTGGCGGATCACTTAAGCCGGTTGGATTTCATTGAAGAAGAAGGAAAACGAAGAGAGATTGATGATTATTTCCCGGATGAACAACTCATGAGGGTGGATGCTCCCGCAACAATGCAACTTATTCATGCCGGTTCAAAACCGAAGGAGAGCTCAATGGATTGCCAACATTGTGAATTATTTTTCATGTGAGTATGTTCCACCTAATTGGACATGGCAAAAGAAGAAGAAATTCTTTCATGATTTAAAATTTTATTATTGGGAAAGACCGAACCTTTTTCGGAGGTGTTCGGATGGTATCATAAGACAATATGTTCCCGATAATGAAATCTCAAGAATACTCTCCTTTTTCCATGGCCAAGATACCGGAGGCCATCACGGAGGATGGAAGACGGCATACAAAGTTTTACAATGCGGATTTTATTGGCCCTCTCTTTACAAAGATGCACATCGTTTTGCACAGTCTTGTGTTTCATGCCAGAAGTGGGGAAATGTATCCAAGAGGTATGAAATGCCCCTCCAACCTATCTTGGAATGTGAAATATTTGATGTATGGGGCATCGACTTCATGGGTCCATTCCCTCATTCATTCAGTAATAAATTCATTTTAGTAATGGTTGACTATGTTTCTAAATGGGTTGAAGCACAAGCTTACCCCACTAATGATTCTAAGGTGGTGCTAAAATTCTAAAAGAAAAATATTTTTTCTCGATTTGGCACTTCCCGAGCTATCATTAGTGACCGTGGCTCACACTTTTGCAATCGACCATTCACTAAGCTTCTTGAGAGCTATGGTGTAAGACACAAAGTCGGCACACCGTATCACCCACAAACTAGTGGGCAGGTTGAAGTGTCAAACCGTGAGGTAAAACGGATTATTGAAAAGATGGTGGACACTAACCGTAAGAATTGGTCGGTGAAGCTTGACGATGCACTTTGGGCATACCGTACCGCTTTTAAAACACCAATAGGATGTTCACCATACAGATTAGTTTTTGGCAAGTCTTGTCATTTGCCTGTTGAATTGGAGCACCGAGCTTACTGGGCTATAAAGTTTCTTAACTTTGACCCTCAGCTCGTTGGTGATCATAGGTTGCTCCAACTCACCGAGCTTGACGAGTTTCGCCTCGATGCATATGAGAACGCCCAAATTTACAAGGAACGAACCAAGTGATTCCATGACCGGAAGATTTTTAATCGAGAGTTCCATGTAAATGATAAAGTGCTCTTGTATAACTCACGTTTGAGATTTTTTCCAGGCAAACTTAGATCGGGGTGGACAGGTCCATTCATTGTTACGAAGGTGTATAAATCGGGTGCAGTTGAGCTAAATGATGGGTAAACGACATTCATAGCAAATGGTCATCGTGTCAAGCACTTTATTGAAGGAGAGGGCACACCGCGAGAGGAGGAGGTGTTGTTCCTCGAAGACCCCCCATTGGACTGAAAAATTGCATAGTCTAGCTATAGACTATAAATTTAGCACAGCCCGGGTACTATCTTCCAATTTATTTCTTAAGCATCATCTCTTGGTTGGCTTATGTGCTTATTTGCTAGATGCTTAAGTGAGAAATTGTGGTAGTGTCCCAATTTGATACTGTTGGTCCATTGAAAAGGCTTTGGTTAAGTTTAGAGGGGGGGTGAATAAACTTAACACTTAAAACATTTTGGAGTTAACAAATTCGAAGAACTTCAAGAACTTCACGATAACTCGATGAGTCTGCGATACCTCAGAGCCTCTTTGATACACGAGAGTCTCTTGTGACAAGAGAGTTTCTTGAATTTGTGCAAATGAATTATATCAAAAAATAAGCCTTATTACTTGTTGTTAAGTATGATACTAAGTATTAGATACTCAGTAGTGTATGTGTGTGATTTCAGTTTCTAGATTCAGTAGATTGATGTGTATAGTAAATTAAATGTAGAATGTAAGTGTAGAAAGTAAGTAGGCAGATTTTATAGTGGTTCCAGGTGGTGTAATCCTGTCAGTCCACTCTTCTCCTATGATGTTGGAGGTAATTCACTAGAGATCGTTGATGTAGCTATTACAAAGATTCATAAGTTGTTTGTCTTTCACCAATAACTATGCCTTCACAAACTGAACACTTGGAATATGTAGGATTGCTGGTCCAAAGTCTTTCACTGGTCCTTGAAGGGTAGGATTGCCTCTTCACCAGCTTCACCACATACAGCAGTCTTTCACACCAAACAGATGCTTCACTGTCTTCAGCAGGTTCTTTATAAAATAAAGAATGAATCAAGTAAATGATTCAGTTGCAGTAGCTTGATTAGGATGATATAATCAGCAGCTTGCAGTCTTCAAGTGTGTAAACTTGATGCAGCTTGAATACAGAATACACTTGAAGATTTTCTCTGGATCAGTAGCCTTAAGCTCAGTAAGTTCAGCAGGGTGTTTTTGCAGCTCAGAATTATCTCTTATATTTCTCTTAAAGTTCATCCACTTTTTCTGAGTTGAAAGTCCTCTATTTATAGGTAGGATTGCATGTGACTTGTATTTGAAATTCAAATATAACCGTTCCTGGTTTTGTCCCATTTGCCTTGCTTTCTGTCACTATTCATAGGGTCGATCGATGTCGAAATCCTTCCTTTTGACGAATGCGATCTGTCCACCCTTTGACTTGTAACCATTGGATAAAGTCCTGAATCATCCCAACGTCTTTTTAATCTCAGCCATTGATTTGTTTGATAAATCAGAGGTAGTTGGCTGTCCTTATCCATGTAATCTTCCAATGTAATCTTGAATTAATCGAGGTATATATATCGCCAGGTTCATCGATCTGTGAAATACCTATCGATCCATCGAATCAGAATTTGTTGTGTTTAAAACACAATGCAGCAGACTTCTTTTATCTAACTTTTATTTGTGAAGTTAGATTACACCTTTTTGCAAATAACTAAGTTCCAATCACCATCCAACTTAAGGAACTTAGACCTTCTACACAAGGTATATGTAATCAGTTTAGGTCATCACAGACTTGCCTAAATTCTGATTCCATATCCTTGACTTTAATTACTAAGTTTGATCCCTTAGCCTTCATTAACTGAGTTTGAGCCCTCAGCCTTCAGTCTTCAGTAGGTTCCTGACTAGTCTACTGACCTATATACCCTACTGATATAGACCAGTCTGCTGATATAAATCAGCTGACCATTACAGTGCTTGTTTGATCAAACCTATTCAAAGATCAAACTCTAATAAACCTATACATTTGATCTATACATCTTTTTGCCTTTGCACTATAACAGTTAGTCTGGCACTCATCACTAAAACTAAGAAATAAGTCGAACAATTTCCCCCTTTTTGGTGAAGATTCCACTACCCTCACCTAACAGCAAAGCAAAAAGATTTAAAACAAAAACAAAAACAAATTTAGTCATCTTTCATTAGAAACATTTGTTCACATTATTACAGTCTAGATACAACAAAGATAAAACAGATTAAGTGTGCTGATCTACTGTCTTTTTTCTCTATCTTGTCTAGCCTTTTCCACTTGCTCTTGGTAGGCTCTTATCTCTTCTATCATCTCTCTCATCCATTCATTTTCAATCAGAGTGAAGTCAATGTAGCAATTTACTTCTTTCCACCACTTCCATGCTTCAGGTAGGATGAGATTGATTTGATTGACTCTGAATCCCATTCTCATGTAAAGTTCTTTGAATTCATTGAGTGAGTCCTTAGCTTTTGTGGTAGGCAAACTCCTTTCACCTCTACCACTTCTTCCACCTCTTCCACCTCTGTAACTTGCCCTCAAGGCTTTAACTCTTGCTTCCCAAAACTTTAGGCCCAAAAATGAGTTCAAACCTTCATGAAATCCCTTGTCATGATAAGGTTTCCTTCTGTTGTAGTACTCATTCCTGTATTGTTTAAGGAGATCATCAATAAGTGGAATTCTGCCAGGTGCAGGTTCCCTGAATGCATTAGTGTCATTCTCCCATTTTTTCTTAGCAAAAATCCTTGCAGCCTCTTTTGCTACTGCTGTTTGGCCCTCTTCCCCCTTAGTGACATCATCAAAAAAACGGGACAACAGTCCATGAACACTCTCCTGTGTGATAACCAGATTATTCAGTTGTCCTTCCATAATTTCAGTTCTTGTATCAACTGCAGTAATCCTTGATTGCAAAGTTTCCTCCAGTAGATTGATCCTCTCAATAAGCTTAGGATCCAATCCAGCAGGTTGAGATGTTCCAGCAGCCTCAGCAAGCTTAGGTGAATCAACAAGTTTATCAAGTTTTTGAAGGATAGATGCAAGTTGGTCTTTCAAAAACTTTTCCTTCAGTGTATTTCCTTGCCTGATTCCCCTCACATCTAGAATAAGATCATTAACAGCATTTTGAGTAGATGTGAAGTTTGAAGCAACTGTTTCAGTAGATTGTCTGTTGTTGTCCACTAGCTTCATCAGTTCTTCAAATCTTTGTTCCTGCCGGTCAAGTTGAGTTCTTAACTGTGTTATGTCATTTCTGACAACCCTCAACTCTTCCACAACATGTTCTGGTACTCCACCAGTCATTTCTCCAGCAACTCCATAAGCAGGCTCTTCTACATTATATTGTGCCCTTTGTCTGCTGATGACCATTGCTTTACTCATATCTCTCCCAGCAGGGGGAGGTCCTTCCTCAACCATAGCACCAAGAATATCCTCCATTATTGGATCTTATGCAGGTTCATCATTCACTGGTTCATCATCAGTAGATCCATCAATTTCAAACTCTTCATCACTATAGTCATAGTCCAGCAGCTATTCTTCATCATTAACAACAGCAGCCTACTGACTATCTTTCCCTACAGTGGCCTAGAATCCAGTAGGCTCCACTACATCAGCCTCTTCAACAACAACAGCAGGGGTTTCCTCCAAACCCAAAGATTGTTTCAACCTTTGTCTAGGTTCTGTTTGTAATCCAGCAACCTGTACCTCCTGTTCCAACCTTTGTTCAGGTGCTGTTTGAACCTCAGCAGCCTGAACCTCCTGTTCCATCCTGTGTTCAGGTGCTGTTTGAACCTCAGTAGCCTGAACCTCCTGTTCCACTCTTTGAGGATTGAATATAGCCTCTTTATCCACTTGAAATCCTTCAGCATGACCAATCTTTGTTAGGATAGTGGCAGTTTTAGTAAGAGTGTCCTCGATGTCAAATCCATCTTGATATTGAATTGAGTCCTCTGAACTGGCATTAGGTTCATTATGATCAGTAATCCTTTCTTCATCCAACTCAGCACTTTGTTGATATTCAGATTGTGCAATAGGTTCTTCAACAAATAAAGTAGATGATTCACCAACCAACCTATTTGCAGCACCACTTATTCCATCATTGATCAATGCCTCCAGGTCATCCATGGTGAGATCCTGCAGATCCTCATCCATTTCTCCAGTCTGCTGGCCCCTCAGCAGACCTACCAGTTTCAGTGTGTTCAGCTTCTGCACCATCAGTGGCTCCTTGACCAGTGGCTTCATTAGTTGTTTCTCTAGCCACTCTACTGGTCTCCCCAGGGAACATGGGGGGGGGGCATCATCAGAATCAGATGAATCACTGTCTGGTGTGTACTTTGGATCTCTGAACATAATTGCTCCACTTTTCTTTCTTTCATCCAATAGATCCATCAGCCTAGATTGCAGCATCTTTGTATCTATCAAGTCCAATAGGCTGTCCACACCCAGCTGATCAAATGCTCATTCTTCAAATCCACTCATTGAATCAGCAGCTGGTTTCTGTTTCTTGTAGAATCCAAACTTCCATTGGAAATAGTTTTGCACTTTTCTAAAGTTAGGATCTACTTTGTCCTTCTTAGATGCCTTCTCATATGGCATAGTTGGCTTTGTGGGAGCTGTTTTAGTAGCTTGATGACCTCCAAAGGTCCCAACAAGCAAACTCAAAGTGTCTTCAATAGATGTATGAAGGTCAGATGGTCGCTCATATTGTACATTTGTGCCTACTACCTCCATCTGCACAACACTTGATTCCCCCTGACTTATATGCTCATCAGCAGGGTTAACAGCAGACTGTTCTTCCCCCTGAACTATTGCAGGATTTGCAGGGTCTTGTGCAAGTGTTTCAGTTACCACAGCAGATGCAGATTCAGTGGTTTGCTGTGGTTCTTCTACAGATTTTTCAACTTCCACAAAGAGCTCAGTGCACAAGAGATCTCATGACTCCTTAGTAGGTTGCTCAGAAACAACTTCTACATCCTCAGTAGGCTTTATAATAGTTATTCGTTCAGCATCAATAGCCTCTCCTACTTCCTCTTCTACTTCTTCTTCTTCCTGTTCTCTTTGAGCATCTAAGATTTTCAATTGTTTCCCCTTTCCTTGTTTCTTTTTGTGGAGAATCTCATTCATCCTCTTGGAAAGTGGCTCATCATAAATTTCAATCACAGTAGACTTCCTCTTTCTACTGGCTTCTTTCTGTTGTTCCTTCAAAATCTCAACAACAGTTTTCCTAGCAGCTACAGCAGGGTCAGTAATCTCAACTTCAGCTGGACCATCAGCAGACTCAGCAGTCTGTATTGTTTGCTTCCTTGTTCTTTTAGGCTTTAACATCTCTGTTATCTTCCTTGTGTCAGCAGCCTTCCTTTTCTCAGTAGTCTTCTTTGGTGCAGCAGGTTTGACAGTTTTCTTAGTAGTTTGCTTGACCTGCTCACCACCAGCAACACCATCATCTCAGTCATATTCACTATCAGCAGCCTCAGCAACACCTTCTTCATCATCATCCAGACAAGGGATGAGATAGTCAATCTCTTTCTTGTATCTGGATTGGTTTATTTTCTCAGGTGCCACATCAGGAACTTCCAAATGATTCAGCAGGACCTGAACCATTAATCCTAAGGGTAAGGCCTTGGATTTCCTTTTCCCTTCTCTTTCTTCTTTGGCTACTTTCTTCATGTAATGGATAAAGTATCCAGCCCAATCAAATTTCATACTTCTGAGGTAATCATCAAGCCTCTATCTTGGGTCCTGATAGAGTATCCATACTTCCAACCAGCCCTAATATGTTCTTAGCAATGATTTTGCTCTGCAGGTTGTACTCATATCCAATGTGTCTCACATTAATTCCTAGAATTGATTTGGTGGATTCATTGGTCTTGATTTTGTCAAGAAAAATGTGTCTCACATTAATGCCTAGAATTGATTTGGTGGCTTCATTGGTCTTGATTTTGTCAACAAAATCCATCTTTGACAACCACATTTCCTCAGGATTTACAGGAGCATCTAATACCTCTTAAAAGCCAAAAACTTCTCTCAGCAGGTTTGAGGAAACTTCAATTTCTTGAGCATTTACAGTTGTTTTAAATGCTTCTCTTCCTTCCTTTATCACAATGTTCTTCCAAAAACTAACAACATTGGTGTAAGAGATTGTTTCCAATCTAATGTTCAGAACATTCTCCAATCCTTCATATCTCCTTATTCTTCGACCAATGTTAATAGCTAACTCTGTTTTATTTGCATCAACAACAAAACCTCTCACACTTTGGCTTGTTCCAATTTGAACATCAATCTTTTCCGCCATTGTTAAAAGAAAAGGATGAAGAAGATGACTTGTAAATCTGTGTTCACACAGTGTAAATACAGAGAAAATCAATCTGAGATTTTTGTAGTAGCCTCTGTGTAGTAGTCTGTGTATATATAGGCAAATGCAGTTGAGACTGTCAGAGCAAGTACTATGCAGTTAACCATGCTTAATTTGAGTGAATGCTAACTTGACACGTGGCCCATTACATTCTCCATAACGTTTGTAACCGTTGGATCGTGTTAACTACAGTTATAAAGGATGAAATAAATATCCTGCCAATCTGCTTTTTGACTTTAATAAGTTTGACTATGTAACGTTCCATTCAACAGACTTGTCATCAGCAGGGTTGGCTCAGCAGCCTGCTGAGAAAGATGCTTCAGCAGCCTGCTGACAGAGTAACTCTACTGATCCTTGATTCCTTCTTGTTTTGTTCAATTGATAATACAAGATGAAGTTTAATACCAATGACTAATCTGTCAAGTGAGCTCACCCAACATGACAAAGACCAATCCCCTTGGCAACCTCATTTGCTCAATTGTCCAAACATAAGTACATGGAATTGTTGATACCAATGACTAATCTGCTAAGTGAGCTCACCCAACATAGCAAAGACTAATCCCCTTGGTGAATACCAGTACACTGCTGATCATCAGTCAACTTTAATAATTCCAAGTTCTGTCCTTAGTTTAGCAAATCTGTCACTATCAAGTGGTTTAGTGAATATATAAGCAAGTTGATTTTCAGTAGGGATATACAGAACCACCACATCCTTCTTTTCAACATGATCTCTTATAAAATGATGTCTCACATCAATGTGCTTGGTTCTTAAGTGCAAAACAGGATTTTTTGTGATTGCAATTGCACTTTTATTGTCACACATTATTGGAATTTCTTTTTCCTCAATTCCATAATCCCTTATTTGTTGTCTTAGCCATAATACTTGTGCACAACAACTTCCAGCAGCAATGTATTCAGCTTCAGCAGTGGAAGTTGATATAGAATTCTGTTTCTTGCTAAACCAGGAAACCAGTCTACTTCCCATTAACTGATAGGTTCCTGTGGTGCTTTTTCTATCAATCTTGCATCCAACATAGTTAGAATCTGAGTAGGATATAACTTTGAAGCTTCCATCCTTAGAATACCATATCCCTACTCCCAAAGTCTCTTTTAGGTACTTGAGAACTCTTTTGACTGCACCTAAATGACTTTCTTTAGGTTTGGATTGAAATCTGGCACAAACACCTACAGCAAAGGATATATCAGGTCTGCTAGCAGTGAGATACATCAGACTGCCTATCATCCTTCTGTATAAAATCTGATCAACATCTTTGCATTCTTTATCTTCATCCAATCTGATATTTGTACTCATAGGAGTTGATATTTTGGTGTCCTTGTTTTCAACATCTTTGCATTCTTTATCTTCATCCAACTTTTGTACTTAGGAGTTGATATTTTGGTGCTGTTTTCCATACCAAACTTCTTCAGTAGCTCCTTGGAGTACTTGGTTTGATGAATGAAGATTCCATCTTTCATCTGTTTAACTTGCAATCCCAAAAAGTAGTTCATTTCTCCCATCTTACTTATTTGGAATTTGTTCTTCATTAGATTTGCAAACTTTTCACATAGCAACTCATTTTCAGAACCAAAGATTATGTCATCAACATAAATCTATACCAGCAGGGTGCTGTCCTTCTCATTGATTCTGAAAAGAGTCTTATCAATGGTGTCTTTTGTAAAACCATTGTCCACCAAGAGTTGAGATAGAGTTTCATACCATGCTCTTGGTGCTTGTTTCAAGCCATAAAGTGCTTTATTGAGTCTATACACTTTATCTTCTTGATCTTTAATTTCAAATCCAGGAGGTTGCTGAACATACACTTCCTCCTCTAGAATGCCATTCAAGAATGCACTTTTGACATCCATTTGATATACCTTGAAGTTTTTATATGCAGCATGTGCCAAGAATAATCTGATAGCTTCCAATCTTGCAACAGGTGCATAAGTTTCATCAAAATCTATTCCTTCAGCTTGAGAATAGCCTTTTGCAACTAGTCTGGCCTTATTCCTTACAATGGTACCAGATTCATCCAGTTTGTTTCTGTATACCCATTTTGTACCAATGATATTTGCATGACTAGGCCTTTCCACTAGCGTAAAAACTTGATTCCTTTCAAATTCATTCAATTCTTCTTGCATAGAAATTACCCAATCTGGATCTGAAATTGCTTCTTCAACAATTTTAGGTTCAACTTGAGATAGAAAGCAAGTAAACATTGCGTCTAATTGTATTCTAGTCCTTACACCTTGTTGAATGTTGCCAATGACTTGTTCAGCAGGATGATCCCTTAACCATTGTGGATTCTGGTTAGATTGATTCTCAGGAACCTCATCTTCAGTAGGGTCTGCTGTATCTTCAACAGGGGGTTCAGCAGATCCTTGAACTGCTTCAGTTGTTGCATCAATAGTATCACCAGCAGGGTGTTCAGCAGGGGCAGAATCAGAAACTTTTAAGTCATTAAACCATTCCAAAACTTCAACACAGTCTGGATCAGTGACTTGTATGTTCTCAGTAGGTTCACAACCTTCATCTTCCATACCAGTGAACTTAGGTTCATCAAACACAACATGGATTGTTTCTTCATGTTTTAATGACCTCTTGTTCAGTACCCTGAATGCCTTGCTGACTGAAGAATATCCCAAGAAAATTCCTTCATCTGATTTAGGTTGGAATGTCTTCAAATGTTCCTTATGATTCAAGATAAAACACTTGCTTCCAAATGGATGGAAGTAAGATATATTGGGTTTTCTTCCATTCCAAACTTCATAAGGTGTCTTCAGCAGCTTTTTGTTCACTGATGTTCTGCTTTTGTGTATAGCATGTCAGTATTAATCGCTTCACCCAATACCTTTTCAGCAAACAATGCTTCACAAATCATTGTCCTTCCTGCATTTTTAAAGTCCTGCTTTCTTCTTTCAAAGAACCCCCATTTTGCTTGAGGTGTACCAAAGCGACAACAAGTTGATGTAGTACACCATTCTGTTAATGATTCTCTTATAACTTTATTAAGAAACTCAGTACCCTTGTCTGATCTGATTTTTACTACTGTTAAACTTTTCTCATTTTGTAACCTCTTCAAAAGATCAGGCAGCTTCTTGAGTGTTTCACTTTTATTGTTCATAAATATCACCCAAGTGTATAGAGAATAATCATCCACAACCACTAAGGTGTATTTCTTTCCTGTAACACTTGTTGGTGTAACTGGTCCAAATAGATCCATATGCATCAGCTCCAGGACTCTATTAGTTGATTGCTTAGTCTTTGATTTGAAGTTTGATTTAGTCTGTTTACCTTGCTGACATGCATCACATGTAGTATCTTTCTTGAATGTGCTCTCAGGTAAACCAATCACCAGTTTCTTCTTCACCAACAGATTGATGTCATCAAAATTTAAGTGATTTAACTTTTTGTGCCATAACCAATTGAGTTCTGATTTGGTATGCACAATCAGACAGGTTTCTGGAACTGCAGTAGACCAATCCACAACATACATGTTTTGTTGTCTTTTACAGCCAATACAACTTGATCACCTCTTTCACTAATGACAATACAATTGATTTTTCCAAAAGTGACCTTGTATTCCATGTCGCAGAATTGACCAGTGCTCAACAAGTTGTAGTCCAGTCCTTCCACATATGCAACATTCTTGATTGTAAGTCCATTCCTCACAAGTGTGCCATATCCTCTTGTATATCCAGGTGTATTTTTGTTGCCAAAATTCACCCTTGGACCATCGTTTGCCACAAAGTTTGACAAACAGTGCTTATTCTTTGTCATATTTCTAGAACATCCACTGTCAAAGTACCAGACACCCTACAAAACAAAGTTAATACATTTTAGGTACCCAAACCTGTTTGGGTCCATAATGGTCAGTGGTAAGCATGACCCTTAGCAAATTTCCATAAGGTCTTCTTTGAAAAGTGTCATACTTTGGTTCATACATGTATTCCACACATCCATAAGTTCTAACAGTTGGTTGTGTAGGATTCACATATGTTTTCTGGCCTTTTGGTTTATAATGCTGTTTGAAGTGATTCTTGTTGTTAGACGCATTAGCATAACCATTAGTTTGCTGTCTGTTAGGAACAACCCTGTAGTATGGAGTCTGCTGAGGTCTTGTATAAGCCCTCTGCTGAGTCCTTTGCTGATTCCATTGCTTAGATTTTACCCTAGCAGCATGGTTATACTTGATGTTTCTAGCATTAGGGGCATGAATATTCCAATCATCATCAGTAGGGAACAATCTACCTTTCCCCCTGAGATAAGTATCCCTAGAATGATTAACATTTTTGGGTTTAGGATTCTTATCCTGGAATATTTCTGGTTTTACCTTTCGTGGTCCAAATAGACTTGGTAGCGAAGCACACATGCTCGTGGGTCTAGAAGGCACAGCAGTCCTATTTTTGGATTTGTTCTTTTTATTAGGAGTTGTTGACTTCTTTGACTTCTGATTTTGCTTCCTTGAAGCATTCTCGATGAGTTTCTTGCCTCAACAACCTTCTCGGGAGTTGGATCTAGTGCAGTACAAACTTAGGACCACCTGCGGTACTAGGTTCAAGATAACCTTACCGGATCCACTCTTTCTGGATTGTTGAGTTCCAAATCCAAGCCATGTTCTATCACCATAAGGCTTTCCAGACTTGTATATAGTAGTGGAACAAGATGGTTCAAATGATTCGAAGCTCTGGATGTTCAAAGAGGCTTATCTTGATTCTGGCGTCCAACATCTTTTCTTTACCTTTGAGAACCCTTAATTCAAAGATTCAATCTTCCAACTTCTAATTGAAGAGCTTCTTTTTCAGCCTTCACAATCTCATAACCAGATTGTATTATCCTCAGTTGATTAAGGATGGCATCCAAAGTCTCATCATTGTCAGAGTTTCTAGGATTTGAACCACAAGTTGATTCACAATCACTTCCAGCAGGAGTATTGATAGATACAGTGTTGTATACCTCCTCTGTTTCATCCATAATAGCCATTAATGCATAATCTTCCATTTTAGCAACCAATGCTGTGTCATCTGATTCATTTCCATTTTCAGATTCCACTTCATACCCTGATTCATCTTCAGCAACCATAGCCTTCTTTCCATATCTTCTTTGTTGGCTTTTGGTCTTCAGTAGGTCTGGACAATCAGGTCTGAAATGTCCAGGCTTTTTGCGATTGAAGCCTGAGATAATCGTGTTCCTTACTTTGTTTTAACTCGGGACATTCGGTTTGAAGTGTCCTGGTTTCTTACAATGAAAGCATAGATAATCATTGTCTTTCTTTGGTTCTTCTTTCTTCTTTTCACCGAATTTCTTGTTGAAATTCCTTGAGAGAACTCTTTCCATCTTTCATCATCCTCGATTTTCTTGCTCAAGAGGGGCAATCTGCTCTTGCATTTCATCCAGTGAGATCATCTTGAGCTCCTGATGTCTCTTCTTGATGTTTAGCAGCCAATGTAGTTGTCTTTGGTTCCTCTTTTTCAGTGGTAGGAACCAATCTCTTGCTGAATTCATAAGCTTAAGATCTAAGAATAATTTGAAGGTATCCTCTTCATGCAGCTTTCTCATTTCTTCTATTGCAGTGACTTTCATCTCCCAAACTTCTTTGTCAGGTAATGCTTCCAAGATTTTTGTTTTTATTTCTTCTTTTGAATAACTTACACTCAGCAGGGTAAGTTTGTTTAGGGTCAAATTATAGTGATTTTCACATATGTTTTATATATCAATTTCCCTCATATTTGGATTATTTTCATAGGAATCGAGCTTATAATTGATTAATTGAGTAAATGAGGTTTTTAATGGTTAAATATGAATATGTAACAAATTATGTGCTTAAAGTATGATTTTATGTTATTTTGGAATTGTGTTATGTTTTGGTATGTTTTCCTATTGTTGTAGATACTCAATTATGTTGGAAAAGGTGATCCTAAAGAGCTAATTTCGAGATAATAGAGGATCAATCAAGTTTATGGAAGATAGGAAGAGATAAGGAAAGAAATCAATCAAGATAAAGATGGAAAAATCAATAAATTCGATGTCAAGGCTAAGTGGACGGCGTCCATTATAAGCGAGCAGCGTCCGGATTCAAACGCACGTTTGAGAAGCGGAACCAGCGTTCGAGAGGTGTATTTTACATTCAGAGAGTTTGGGCGTGAAGTGAGCGAACGTCTGGCACAAGTTCAAGGCTGAAGGAACGAACGTCGAGATCTTCGGGCGGCGCGTCGGAGGAAGAAAATCAGGATTCCGGTAGCGCTGAACTTCCAACGCAGTTCTTGATATGATAACAACCGATTTGACTCTGGACCTCAAGAAAAGATTTGTAGGGCTTGAAGAGAGGATTCTACAGGATTTTGAATCACTCCATTCCGACTTACGAGGCCCGAGATATGAGCGTTACAAGTTCAGAATCTGTTCCAGAGAGCCGGACGGGCGTCCGACATTATGGACGGGCGTCCAAAGACCGCTATCAGTAGCAACCGACTTGATTTTTCTATAAAAGCAGCTGCGATTCCAACCCTAATTACATCAGATTTTTCATACGAAAATTACACAGAGCGGCTGGCCGCTCATTCTTGGTTTTCAAGGTCGGTCACCCGAGCCTTGTGCTCGGGTGAACCGAGGTTAGATTAGGATCGTTTTTATTTTGTTTTTCATCCATGGAGTTCATCCAATGTATTAAACTATGTGAGTTTGTTTTCTTTCAATTTATTCAATCCTTTTTATTTCCATGATCTTGATTTATTTTGTATCTTTCTTTGTGCTTATGATGCCATGAGAATAGATTGGAAAATTAGTTCTCTATTGATAGTTACAACATACGGAAGTTGCATAAACACTAGATCACCATAGAAAGATAGGATCTTTAATCATTAATTATGTGACAAATTAATTGGTTAGATTTCTAGATTGTTAGGTTCTAAAATACGGAAGTTAACCTGAATCTACACCGAGTTTTGTATTGAAAATCAGTCTCAACAATCGGAAGATGAGAGATTGATAAATTGGATTTACTAAGGAATTAGGAATCCGTAGCTTGAGAATAAATTCACTAAGGAATTAGGGGTTTATATCTCGTGATAAGGTGAAACCACAAACTGAATTAAAATCATGAATTAAACTAGGATTGAGATCACGTAGGTTTGTGCTTTGTTTGATCCCATGTTTCCTTAGGTTAGTTTGTTTATTTTGTTTCCCTAGGTTAGATTTATCTTAGTTGTTCTTTTCTGTTTTTATGTTTTGCTCTTTCGTTTCTTTTGTTTATTCGCATTAGATAAATCCGGGACAAGTAAGTGGCGCCGTTGCCGGGGAATAGGTGTCATGTTGAATCTAGTTTTGTTAGTTCTCGATTTTGTTACGTTTTATTTTTGTTTTAATAAAAGTAGCGTCGAATAGATTGAGAGTTTTTATTTTGCCGTGTTTCGATGACCATAAGGTTAAGAATGTGCAAAAGTTTTTTACTCAATCTGTTTTACGTGAAGTTTGTGTTATGTGTAACCTAATCTAATCCCCTGTGCTTAATTTGATAAGGCTGCTGTGCTGTGATCTGTGTTGCTGTGTTGTGTTCATAAGTATTTAGGGTTTTGCTGTGTTTTTCCTGCTGTCTGTGCATATTTGTTGTGTGGACGAGCGTCCATGGTACGTGAACGCCCGTCCGCACTAACGTCTTGAGTAAACGAAGCGTTTGGAATTGTTGGACGTTCGTCCGTTCCAGAATTTTCAATCCTGATCTGATTTTGAGGAATCAGACGGGCGTCTGATATTCTGAACGCCCGTCCAGGTGTTTTCAAGGGCAAACGAGCGTTTGTTTGTTGAACGCTCGTCCAGGGCTACAATTTCCATTGAACGCCCGTCTGTTGTGCTGAACGCCAGTTCAGGTTCCCAGGTTTTTCTTGATCTTGTTTTTAATGCTTTTATTTAGTATGGATTGCTGTCATTAGAGCTTCTGTGGCTGTTTATGTTTACATAGATGTCCTGAACTTATAAGTTTTTACCTTTCCATCTATGAATCCATGTTAAATAACTGATTAATTTTTATATGCATGATTCATCTATGCAAGTTATAGTGACTGTCGGTTCTCGTAAGCTATAACTGTTCTTATGGTTAATTAGTAGCTAATGTCGGTTCCCGTATGCTACATACCGCTCCGATGAATCTTTTAAGCTTTTAAGACTTACGTGCTTCCTTTGTTTTTATAGTTCATATGGGTAGCTACTGTCGGTTTTCCGTATGCTACGTCCTTTCTCCATATGAGTTATACCTGTTTAGATAGATGACTATTGGTTTCCATAAGTCTATCACTTTCGATAAGTCTTAAGGCGCGTCGGCACTAGTGACAGCACTGTCGTTTATCGTAACCTGTCATTATGTGGTAGACGTTTATATATATGTCGTGTTGCATATAGTGGGCTAGTTTTCTTTCTTTTATTTTATTTTCTTTTTGCATATCATTTAAATGCATTTCATTTAGTTGCATTTCATCTAGTTGCATTGTTTTTCTATTTTTCTTTTAGTTTTCTTACGTGTGGTCACTGTCGGTTTCCGTAACACCACATCGTTTATTTTTTTCTTTTATTTTTTCTTTTTGAGTGTAGTTAACTGTCGGTTTCCGTAATACTACCTCGTTTTTTTTAGTGTGGCTACTGTTGGTTTTCCATATGCCATAATTATTTTATTTTCTTTATTTTATTTTATTTTTCGTGTAGTAACTGTCGGCTTGCCGTACGCTACCGCTTTTATTTTATTTCCCTTATTTTCTTTATTTTATTTTTGTTCTGTACTAGCCGTAGTCACTGTAGGGTTGTTTCAGACCGACCTGCGCACACTGAGCCAATCAGAAAGTTTTTTTTTAGGATTGTCATGTCATGTAATTTGCATTTTCATGTAGTTGCACCTAGCCCACGAGTTTGTGATATTTTCATGTATATGTATTCCATCTTTATATGAGCTTAAATTTGAATATCTCTATATCCCCTTTTCCATGTGCTTTATTTGTATAAGTCTAATCTTTTCCCGTAGACTCTTTTGCAATCGATCAAGTCTGCAGGATACTTTCTATAGCGATTGTGCACTTTCACGATGAATTCTATGCAAGAAATTTTGGTTTTTACCTATCTTTCCGGAATTGCCCAGCATCCAATCAGCTAAGTTCTCTATTTGTTTTATTTCTGTACAACTTGAGGACAAGTTGCAATCTAAGTGTGGGGGAGGGGATAGATGATTTATGTATATACTTTCATTTGCTCATATTAGTTATAATTTTCTATGAAAAGTGCTTAATTTTCAAATTTTTTTTGTTTTGTCCCGAGTAGACAAAGGCATATCTTTGCTTGAGTTTATATCATTTATGCTATATTCTGTATATTTAGTAATTTTAGTTGTTTCACCCGACACTCTTTTTCACATGCCATAGTAAATGATGAGCTAAATGTTGAGAGCCTACCCCATTTTAGTTGGAGATTTTTTATTATTATAGCATGTTTCTTTGCTTATGTACAATTCTTGAAAAGTTTAGTAGTTTGTATTCTAGGATTAAAGTATGACATCTGTGAATATCCATAGTTTGAATGTGATAAGTGAAACGTGATTAAGTCTTTGAAATAGTAATAAATTGTTTACTTGAGGTGTTATGCTCGGTGGTCTCGTACTACTAGAAAATAATCTTTTCCACTTGCCACCAGAAATCTCTAAGTAAACATAATTGTAATTGTGTGTGTCGGAAGTGGTTTATGATTTGGGTGAGGTAGGGTGTACCACGTATGTCCTATTCCACTATGATGACCAAAGCTCACGACGAGTCAGTTTATAGTTGCCTTATGATTGGGGTAAGGTAGGGATTATCTTGAAATGTCCTATTCTCGCTATGAGGGCAAAAGCTTATTCGATGTGTGTTAGAAAAATGTGAAAAAGTGAAAATATTGAAATATATTATTATGAATAAGTAAGGACTTAGTTATCGTTAATCTTATACCCAGTATAAATCAAGGATATGTTGTAGGGATTATCCTCTGAGTCCATCGAAAATGTTTTAGATATTCACTATTTCTTTTTGGGATATGTATGTTTTGTAAAGTGCCATTATAGTTTTTGAATATTTCGAACTTAGATGGGAAACCGGGCTAGTTTTGGTTTGAATAACTTTCAAATTGTGGAACTTAGTGGAAGTTTATTATGGCTATGCACACACTCACTGGGTGAACTTCTAAGTTAATAAATATGCTTCATATTTGTATAGATGTTTATTTGTCTCGAGCTTGGCTTTGTTACTTTTTGCTCGAGGACGAGCAAAAAGATAAGTGTGGGGGTGTTGTTTAGGGTCAAATTATAGTGATTTTCACATATGTTTTATATATCAATTTCCCTCATATTTGGATTATTTTCATAGGAATCGAGCTTATAATTGATTAATTGAGTAAATGAGGTTTTTAATGGTTAAATATGAATATGTAACAAATTATGTGCTTAAAGTATGATTTTATGTTATTTTGGAATTGTGTTATGTTTTGGTATGTTTTCCTATTGTTGTAGATACTCAATTATGTTGGAAAAGGTGATCCTAAAGAGCTAATTTCGAGATAATAGAGGATCAATCAAGTTTATGGAAGATAGGAAGAGATAAGGAAAGAAATCAATCAAGATAAAGATGGAAAAATCAATAAATTCGATGTCAAGGCTAAGTGGACGAAAGGTCCATTATAAGCGATTTGGCGTCCGGATTCAAACGCACGTTTGAGAAGCGGAACCAGCGTTCGAGGTGTATTTTACATTCAGAGAGTTTGGACGTGAAGTGAACGAACGTCTGGCACAAGTTCAAGGCTGAAGGAACGAACGTCTGAGATACTGGACGAGCGTCCAGAGGAAGAAAATCAGGATTCCGGGTAGCGCTGAACTTCCAACGCAGTTCTTGATATGATAACAACCGATTTGACTCTGGACCTCAAGAAAAGAGTTGTAGGGCTTGAAGAGAGGATTCTACAGGATTTTGAATCACTCCATTCCGACTTACGAGGCCCGAGATATGAGCGTTACAAGTTCAGAATCTGTTCCAGGAGAGCTGGACGGGCGTCCGACATTATGGACGGGCGTCCAGCACCGTTACTGTAGCAACCGACTTGATTTTTCTATAAAAGCAGCTGCGATTCCAACCCTAATTACATCAGATTTTTCATACGAAAATTACACAGCATGCGACCGCTTTAAGAGTTTTCAAGGCCGATCACCCGAGCCTTGTGCTCGGGTGATCGGGGTTAGATTAGGTCTTTTATTTTGTTCTTTTTCCTTCTTGTTCGAGCATGATGAAGGCTTGAAGCTTTCATCCATGGAGCAGCCATGTAATCCTTTTTCTGCAGCACTTTGATTCCTTTCTATGGATATTTTGTAAGTTTTATTTATAATTGTTTCTTTTTCTATGTTCAATTGTATCTTGCAATATATATCGAAAGATGATTGTATGATTTGATGCTACCGTATGACGGAAGTCGGTGTAGTTTAGATCGCCATAGGAAAGATTAGATTTTTAATCTATACATAATGGAAGTTCGTAGGTTAAATATCTAGGTTTACGAGAGGACCACAATTTGATTAATTCGATGCAATATTTTCTTAGAATTGAATTGAGAGATATCACCGTTACCGGAAAGATATGATTTTTCACGTGTTTATTTCATTAAGTTGTTCTTGTTTTCTTTCATGATTTATATGGTTATATGTTAATCGAATTTAGATAACGAAAGTTAATAGATTCATTAGATTGTCGTGAGGGAGATTGACAATTATTATTCCAACAAACGGAAGTTGAGGGATAATGTTGTTAGATTAGGATTTCATCCATATCTTTGATTTGTATCGATATTAGTTAAGACCGGAAGGTAAACTAATTAATGGCGTGATAAATCGGAAGAGGAAACGCTCCTTTAGATAAGATAATAATCCAAGATAACTTGTGAATGAATGTGTGTTGATCTTATTTCTTTCGGTGGGGTGATGGTTGTTGGGAAGAGGTTGATCATGGTTCGTTTATGGTTGTTCAGTAGATAGATTTACCGCTTCCGTAGATGTAATTTTATTTATGTTTTTATCGCTTTTATCCTTCCTGGCTTTGGATTAACAATCCTCTGTCCAGTTTATTTTCCGTTTTAGTTTAGGTTTAGGTTAATAAAGAAGAATTAATAAGTTAGATTCGACAGCCCAATTCCCTGAGGATCGATACCCGTACTTATCCAACTTTACTAGCAACTACCCGGTATTCGGCCGGTTAGGAGGTAGTTTTGCATGGTAGTATAGGTTTTATAAATTTTCTTTTGTTTTAATGATGCAAAATCTCCCCAACAAAGTTCATCCATGATAGCATTGAATCTTGACTCCATTTGCTCAATGGTTTCATTTGGCAGCATTTTGAACTTTTGTAACCTCTTTTTGGCCACACTGATTTTGTTCTTCTTGATAGCATCAGTGCCTTCACAGATCAACTGTTTCTTGTCCCAAAGTTCCTTTGCTGTTTTGCAATCTTTAACCTTCATGTACATATTGCTATCCAAAGTTCTATGAATGATATCAATAGCAATATTGTCGAGGTTTGCTCTCTTTCTATCTTTAGCATTCCATTCTCTCTATGGTTTTGGAAAGTACTCTGTCACATCACCCACTGTTACTGACTTGGTATTATCTAGTGGTCCATCTGTCAGTACATCCATCATTTCATCATGAGTTGCAGCAAGGTAAGCCTGCATTCGACGTTTATATTCATCAAATCTATCTAAAGAACACATCAGCATAGTTCTAGCATACTGAGTGTTATCCATGATGCAAGTTTTTGAAAATCAGTGATTTGAAAAGTTTTCAAAGTATTTTCACAAGCACAACAAGTAGGAATTCTTCATAACATAAGCACTGCTTCGATACCAATTGTTGGTCCCTTGAAAAGGCTTTGGTTAAGTTTAGAGGGGAGGGGGGTGAATAAACTTAACACTTAAAACTTTTTGGTGTTAACAAATTCAAGAACTTCAAGAGACTGCTGCGATAACTCGATGAGTCTGCGATACCTCGATAGCCTACTGATACACAGTAGTCTACTGACAGTTGAGTTTACTGAATTTGTGCAGCAGAATTATATCAAAAATTAAGCCTTATTACTTGTTGTTAAGTATGATACTAAGTATTAGATACTCAGTAGTGTATGTGTGTGATTTTAGTTGCTAGATTCAGTAGATTGATGTGTATAGTAAACTAAATGTAGAATGTAAGTGCAGAAAGTAAGTAGGTAAATTTTATAGTGGTTCCAGGTGGTGTAATCCTGTCAGTCCACTCTTCTCCTGTGATGTTGGAGATAATTCACTAGAGATCTTTGTTGTTACAAAGATTCCTAAGTTGTTTGTCATTCACCAATAACTATGCCTTCACAAACGGAACACTTGGAACAGGTAGGATTGCTGCTCCAAAGTCTTCCACTGGTCCTTGAAGGGTAGGATTGCCTCTTCACATGCTCCACCACATACAACAGTCTTTCACACCCAATAGATGCTTCACTATCTTCAGCAGGTTCTTTATAAAATAAAGAATGAATCAAGTAAATGATTCAGTTGCAGCAGCTTGATTAGGATGATATAATCAGTAGCTTGCATTCTTCAAGTGTGTAAACTTGATGCAGCTTGAATACAAAATACACTTGGAGATTTTCTCTGGATCAGTAGCCTTAAGCTCAGTAAGTTCAGCAGGGTGTTTTTGTAGCTCAGAATTATCTCTTATATTTTTCTCTTAAAGTTTATCCACTTTTTCTGAGTTGAAAGTCCTCTATTTATAGGTAGGATTGCATGTGACTTGTATTTGAAATTCAAATATAACCGTTTCTGGTTTTGTCCCATTTGACTTGCTTTCTGTCACTATTCATAGGATCGATGATTATCGTAATCCTTTTGACGAATGCGATCTGCTTCACCCTTTGACTTGTAACCATTGGATAAAGTCCTGAATCATCCCAACGTCTTTTTAATCTCAGCCATTGATTTGTTTGATAAATCAGAGGTAGTTGGCTGTCCTTATCCATATAATCTTCCAATGTAATCTTGAATTAATCGAGGTATATATATCAGTAGGTTCATCAGTCTGCTGAAATACCTATCAGTCTGTTGAACTGTAATTTGCTGTGTTTAAAACACAATGCAGCAGACTTCTTTTATCTAACTTTAATTTGTCAAGTTAGATTACACCTTTTTGCAAATAACTAAGTTCCAATCACCATCCAACTTAAGGAACTTAGACCTTACACAAGGTATATGTAATCGTTTAGGTCATCACGGACTTGCCTAAATTCGATTCCATATCCTTGACTTTAATTACTAAGTTTGATCCCTTAGCCTTCATTAATCGACTTTGAGCCCTCAAACTTTCGGTCTTCAAAGAGTTCCTGACTAGTCTATTGACCTATCTACCCTACTGATATAGACCAGTCTGCTGATATAAATCAGCTGACCATTACAGTGCTTGTTTGATCAAACCTATTCAAAGATCAAACTCTAATAAACCTATACATTTGATCTAGACATCTTTTTGCCTTTTGCACTATAACAGATAGTCTGGCACTCATCACTAAAACTACGAAATAAGTCCAACAGATACTCTGTATAATTCCACTATCTCTACCGTATAATCTCGTCGAGCCAACGACGTAAAATGACAACGCTCCCGGGAGGCAGCCCGTTTATTGATAATTTGCAGTCATTTTGTTGATCTTTTGGTAAGTTGGCTGAGCATTAGTAAATTTGGATTTGAATGTTTTGGTATGTGTTTCATGACTCACGCCAAGGAACCTTGACTCACGCCAACAATCATTATTCACATACAGAGAGTTTGGTCGTTTTTGTTGACCTGAGTCATCCTACCTTGACCTGAGTCATTGTAACTCTGACCTGAGTCATTATGCCTCTGACCTGAGTCACTTTGTTCTTGGCATGCGCCAAGAGGCCTTTTAGCACAGATTTTGCCCAAATTTTGTTTATGGTCATCTCATTCATTTTGCTCATGTTGATTCCTCGTTGTTTCTCTAACTCTATTCTTATTACTCACTTCGCATTGAGGATAATGCAGACTCGTAAGTGGGGAGTGGGAGTACAGTTAGTCTAACAACGGGTAATGCCTTTAATTTCTTGAGAAAAGCTTAGCTTTGTTCATCTCCAAGGAATTCGGAGTTGTATAAATTATCTTTTGGCATGAATTACGATCCGGTAATTGATGGAACGAGTATTTCAATAAAACGAGTAACTCTGACGAAACATAAGTGCATGTTATTCACTAATCTTAGTTGGTAGTGTGATCCATGGTGCACATATATTCCGATTTATGTGTTAACAAACAACCTTTCATGAAATTGTGCATGCATACTCTAATTTGAAACGTAAATTTAGGAATGTTATTCTTTTGAGACGAAATAAAAGGTGTTTGGAATCGGAATAGGGATGACGATTTTTGGCATTACTTTGACTCAACCATAGCCAAATCGCCTTCATGAACGTGAATTTCCCTTTTTGTCCCCATCTTAGCCTTGTAGAGTGGTGAGACCCCACTCGAACTAGCCATTCGTATTTAGCCTCATTATAATCCGACCCTTACCCAAAATTTTGGTCTACATTCCTTTGGCCTCCTGCAAGCATAGCAAGAGTTTAGTAATTGTGAGAGCGTTGGTTGGGACTAAGAGTTGGATGAAAGTGCTAGTACGTTGAGATGTCATCTTGTGAAGTTGGTTCGGAAATCATTGGTGTAGTGTTAGTTCAACAAAAAAAAGTCCCTTTTATTTTGTATATATTTCAAGAGTTGAATAAAAGCTTCTAACAAATCAAGACTCAAATCAAGAGAAGCTTACAAAGTGCAAATACATCTTTGAATAATGAGTCATTGAGAGCAATTTTGAAGCAAATTGTAAGATCCAAAGTGATGTAAGGGTAGGAAGTGATTAATTTGAAGAACGGTGTCATGGAGGAGAAGGTGAGAATTCTTACTATCTTGCCCGATTCTTTTGATTATCCTTTTATCCCCTTTCGGTTTGCCACTACCCTAGCCTGAACGTTACAAGACGATTTGTCAACTACCTGACCTAGTTCCTTGATTCCGAGTGCCTCATTAGTGGAGATTGATCTCATTCCTAAACTTTTGGTTGTATGTTTTGAGCAAGGTTTGCATGATTTCATGATCATTATTTGTTAACAAGCTTGACGAATATTCACTCACACACTCCACTACTTTCTTAGATTGTGAACAACATATCCTTGTGATTCTGATAGGTTGCATCGCCTAATTGGATTCTCAATTCTTGATGTTGCATGATCGTATCTTTGTGTTACTAGATAACCTTATCGCTCTAGTTGCTCGAGGACGAGCAAATGCTAAGTGAGGAGTGGTTGATGTAAGTCAACCTGATACCGAACGGAGATGTTAGACGTGAGAAGAGGGTAGGTGAACCGGAAGGTAAAACCCTGCAGCTGACTTCTCTTATATCTAAATTTTTATTTTGAAGTTAGATTACACCATTTTGAATATAACTAAGTTCCAATCACCACTTAACTTGTGGAACTTAGACCTTGTACACAAGGTATATGCAATCAGTTTAGGTCATCACAGACTTTCCTAAATTCTGATTTCATATCCTTGACTTTAAATACTAAGTATGATCCCTTAGCCTTCAATAACTGAGTTTGAAACCTCAGCCTTCAGTCTTCAGCAGGTTCCTAAACTAGTCTACTGACTTAGGTACCCTACTGATCTAGACAGGTCTGCTGATGAAAGTCAGCTGACCATTTGCAGTGCTTGTTTGATCAAACCTATACGAAGATCAAACTCTAATAAGCCTATACATTTGATCTAGACATCTTTTTGCCTTTGCTCTATAACAGCTAGTCTGGCACTCATCACTAAAACTTAAAAGAAGTCCAACATTTTCCCCTTTTTTGGTGATGATGCCAATACCCTCCTTACAGCAAAGCAAAAAGTGTAAAAACAAAAATAGAACAAATTCAGTCATTTTTCATTATAATCATATTTGTTTAAAAAGTATTACAGTCTAGATTCTGCAATAATAAAAACTCATGTAAGTATGCTGATCTAGTTTCTTCTTTCTCTTTCTTGCCTCTCCTTCTCTTGCTGCTCATGATATTCCCTTATATCTCTTACCATTTCTCTCATCCACTGATTTTCAATAAAGGGAAAATCAATATGGGGATTCACCTCCTTCCACCATTTCCATGCCTCTAGTAGAGTAAGGTTGATCTGATGTACTCTGAAGCCTAACCGCATGTATAACTCTTTGAATTCATTCAGTGAATCTTTAGCTGATGTAGTAGGTAGACTCCTTCCACCACCTCTACCACCTCTTCCACCTCTGTGCGAAGATCTTAAGGCTTTAACTCTTGCTTCCCAAAACTTAAGCCCCAAAAAGGAATTGAGTCCCTCATGGATGCCCTTGTCATGGTAAGGTCTTTTCTTGTTGTAGTAAAGCTTCTTATATTCCTTGAAAAGATCATCAGTCAGTGGAAGTCTGCCAGGTGCAGGTTCTCTGTATGCATTGGTGTCAGCTTCCCATCTCTTTTGTGCAAAAATCTTAGCAGCCTCTTTTGCTACTGCTGTTTGGCTCTCTTCCCCCTTATTGACATCATCAACAAAACGGGACAGCATGCCACAAACACTCTCCTGTGTGATCACTAGATTATTCAGTTGACCTTTCATGATTTCAGTTCTAGTGTCAACTGCAGTGATCCTTCATTCCATTGTTTGCTCCAGTAGATTGATCCTCTCAGAATGCTTAAGATCCAATCCAACAGGGTGAGATGTTCCAGCAGGTTCAGCCATAGCAGGCTTTGGTGCCTCAGCAAGTTTATCATGTTTTTGGTGGATGGATGTAAATTGATCTTTCAGGAATTTATCCTTCAGTGTATTGCCCTGTTTAATTCCCTTTACATCTTGGGCAAGATCAGCAAGAGCATACTGAGTGGAAGTAATGTTGGAAGCAACAATTTCAGTAGTTCTTCCTCTATTTTCCACCAAGTTCAGCAAATCTTCAAATCTTTGCTCTTGTCTGTCAAGTTGAGTCCTTAATCTTGTGATGTCATTTCTGACAGTCCTCAACTCATCCATCACCTGTGCTGGTGCCCCACCAGCCATTCCTCCAGCCATATGTCCAGCAGCTTCATCATTAGGCTCTTCAACACTGTACTGTGCCCTCTGTCTTCTGACAACCATGGCTCTACACATGTCCCTTCCAGCAGGGGCAGGTCCTTCTTCAACCAGGATTGGATCTAGGGCAGGTTCCTCAAAGAGTGGTACAAATGCCTATTGTGGTTCATCATGTATAGGTTCTTCCTCAGGCACTTGAAACTCCTCATCACTTTAGCCATAGTCCAACAGCTGTTCATCCTCATCAATAACAACAGTCTGCTGACTATCTTTCCCTTCAGTGACCTTTCCTCCAGTAGGCTCTACTACAGCAGCATGTTCTTCAATAACAGCAGGGGTGTCCCCCAAACCCATAGTTAGTTCCAACCTTTGTCCAGGTGCAGTTTGATCCTCAGCAACCTGTACCACCTATTCCAACCTTTGTTCAGGTGCTGTTTGGTCCTCAACAACCTGCACCACATGTTCCAACCTTTGTTCAGGTGCTGTTTGGTCCTCAGCAACTTGTACCACCTGTTCTAACGTTTGTTCAGATGCTGTCTGATTCTCAGCAGCCTGAACCTCCTCAACAAGTAATGGTGATCCCTCAAATCCCATCAGCATGTCCAATCTCTGTGCTACCACTGTTTGTTCCTCAGTGATCAACACTCTCTGTACAAGAATTGCAGGGAATTCAGCCATATTTTCTTTTTGAAACCCTTCAACATTAGCAATCTTTCGTAGAGTATTAGCAGTTTTGAATAGAGTGTCCTGAGTATCAATCCATTTTTGATACTAAGCTAAATCCTTAGAACTGATATCAGGCTCACTATGATCAGTAACCTTCTCCTCGTCCAAATATACAGTCTGCTGATCATCAGTATGTTCAGCAGATTCTACAACAAAGAAAGTATCTGATATACCAACTAGTCTGTTGCCTCCAAGATTTATCCCATTTATTAATGCTTCCAGACCATCTATGGTTAAATCTTCCAAATCCTCATCCAATTGGCCAGTCTGCTGGCCCTCAACAGACTTGCTAGCATCAGTGGACTGTTCTACTCTTGGTTCATTTAACAATGCAGTACCACTGGTCTCTCCTTGATGTGGGGGATGACCATCATCAGAGTCAGATGATGAATCATCACTGTCTGGTGCATCTCTAAGATCCCTGAATTTGATACCTTCTTCCTTTCCTTGTCCATCAATGAGTTCCATCAGTCTCATTTCTAGCAAAGAAGTATCAACCAGATCAAACAAATTCTCCACTCCTAACCTTTCAAAAGCCCACTCCTCAAAGTCTGTCATAGGCTCAGCTGCTGATTTTTGTTTCTTGTAATATCCAAACTTCCATTGAAAGTAGTTGGCAACCAGCAGGAGTTTAGGATCAACATACCCTTACTTCCTTTCTTTTCTTTCCTTTCAAAGGTCATGGTTGGCTTTCTGGGAGCTGTTTGTCCACTTTGTTGACCTCCAAAGGTCCCAACAAGTAGATTCAGTGTTTCTTCAACAGATGCTTCTAGGTCAGTAGGTTCTTCTGGTTGTACATTTGTACATACCACCTCCATCTGCTCAACACTGGGTTCCCCCTGACTTACATGCTCATCAGCAGGGTTAGCAGCAGACTGCTCTTCCCCCTGAACTATTGCAGAATTTGCAGGGTCTTGTATAGTTATATCAATATCCATAGTAGGTGCAGAGTCAGTGGTCTGCTGTGGTTCTTCAATAAGTTGCTCAAAAACAACTTCTGTAGCTGCAGTAGGCTCAGCAGCCTTTGAAGGAGAGGATTCTATAACTTCTTTAGTAGGTTGTTCAATAACGACCTCTCCAGTCTAATGATGATGGTCAAATTATACCTATAAAAGTCATCAACGTTGACCTTAAATCGAGATTAATAATATATATTTTATAATTAAATCACGTGTTATATTGAATATTTAATGTTATGTGATAAATATTGGTATTTATCCATTTTGTATTATTTAAACAAGATAATTTGGTATTTATCTGTTTTTATTTATAACTTGGTATTTATCCATTTTTATTATATGATTTACTTTGGGATAAATATTTATTTTGTAGATTGAGATAAATTTTGGAGGATAAATGCAAATGGAAGAATTAATTCTCAAGATAAATCAAAGGAAATTCAAGATAAAGATCAGATAAGCACGAAAAGAGGAGTAAGGCATGACAAGAGCCGGCGAACCAATCCAAAGAGTGGCGCCAATGGAGGATGCGCATGGAAGGGGGGCGCATTATTCTTTTTTGATCGGTAGAGAGTTATCTCTTATTTATTTTGATATTTTGAAGTATATCTCTTAATTAGCTTGAACCCCTATAAATAAAGGCATATCATACACGCCATACAAGACACACAATACACCTCAGACACTTCTCTTGAATTATAATAAAGTTCTCAGTTTTCCTTAGAGCAGTTTTTATGCAAGTTCTGCAATAATGTAAGTTCTTGTATTTATTTGTTCTTAGTTCTTTGTAATTAAGCCCCCAAATATTGTTTATTGTTTGAGGTTGTTCGTTCTTCTCCGAACGAAGTAGATCTAAGGAAACGATATGAGGCAGTGGAGATTCCTTGTCTATGAGGATCCACATGCCCAGATCTATTATCCGGTGACTTATAGATGACTTTGGTATGATCGACAACCATGTTTTTAGTAGACCTATATAATTACTTTATGAACTTCTATTTTATCCGATAAGTATAGAGAAACGCTAAGATTTAGTTGTTCGTCGCGTCAATCTAGCCACTGTAAGGTGTAGTGCCCGAAAGACATTTATATAATTGTTTTAGGACAGAATTAGTAATTCATCTTATTATATGCATGTATGCTTATAATTAAGACACTACTGAAAACCCTAAGTACCTCGTTTATGTAATCACATAACTCAGTGTATGGCTATACACAAGAGGATTGAGTTAGTGAGATGTACTTAAAATTAACTTAGTCCGTAGCGTTTATTAATCTGAGTATGGGTCTCATGATTAATTTGCTATTAATGCGCCTGAACACTTTAGGTGTGACAGTCTTATCCGGATCATCGGTAATAGGGGTACCTAGTGGGGCATTCATATATGATGATAATCATATATATCGGACCGATTTGATTTGAGTTCTCGATATAATTCCGTAATCGAGAAGTCTTATCGAATCACAAGATGATCATATATGGATTAATCTTAATCTCCGAGGTGATCCTGAGCATTTAACGCTTAGACTAGGGTAGAGTTTGATGTGTTAGTAAGGATCACTTGAAGTATGTGGTCCAACACTTCTCGTTGGCTCTATGCAGGATGAGTGAGTAGTCCGTGCTATCACGAATATGGAATCCATTCCTTCCTCGGGAAGTAGAGAGACAGCATTCCTCTTATTTGTTGACCCTAAAACGATCGATCGGCCGAGTTCATATTATATTGGATATAAACTAATTGATCACTAGGGGGTTAATGGTAAATAAGGATAATATGTTTCGAGAAGGGTTTACGGAAATATCCCGAATCGAAGTGAACAGTCTATGGAGGATTTATCCATATGTATTGATTATATCAGTGGATGCTTTCGACTCATAAATTGAGTGTAAGTTATCTATATTCGATAGAGTTCAGTTTCGGGTTTATGGTGGTGTAACCCCAGAATTAATAGGTTGGATATAATTATTCTGTCTGACGATTAATTTTATCTAATTTATTGTAGCTACTGAATATGGGTCCATGGTCCCCGACGTGGCTCCCAAAATAGCATAATTGGATTTCTCGTCGTTGCACCTCAATTATAATTAAATAGTGGATTGGGCTATTTAATTTGATATGTGGATTAATTGTTTAGTTGGACTAAATAATTAAATACACGGAAAAGACATTTTTCGTGGACTCGGCCCAAATTGGTGTGTTGAACTTTTGACCAAATTGGTCAAATATGGAAAAGTGCGTGAGAACCTTTTTTTAATACAAAGGTGGCGCCAATTGATGTTAAATATTATTAAGAAATTAGTTTTCTTGGATAATTATTTGACATGTGATTTATCTTTTATTTGTTAAATGATAATTCATGGAATATTAGATAATAATATGATTTATCCTAATTTGTTTGGGATAATCATTTTATTTATCTTTTATTTGGAATAAAGGATTAATGTAATAATTATCTCTTAATTATTTAATCCTTGGAGGTTAAGTTTTACTCTCCTATATAAAGAGAGTTCTTCCAAGCCTTTTGACACAACACAAATCATGCCATATTGGAAGAAATATAGCTTGGAATTTTCGGCTATTTTCTTCGGGTTTCGAGTTGGAATAATCTTCGGGATTATTCCGGTAGCATATCAAGGAGGTCCGGCGGCGGGAAACACCATCCACCTGGTGTTGCTGGGAGACACACGTTGGAAGGCTGTGGCTTCTCAACTTGCGTGGATACTACTTTTTGTTCTTGGAGTTAAGCACCATAAAAAGGTAAAAAACCAAACTTCCTTGTAGTTTGATCTTTAATTTATGTTCTTTGTTTCGTTTAGATCTAGATCCGATACTTCCGCTGCGTAATCGGGTCAATCTATGATTGATCCGACGATATTACTTCTAACAAGTGGTATCGGAGCCTTTGATCTAACGATCAAAGTATATGAATTTTAGATCTTGGAGTGGAAAAGCATGCTTTAGATGTTTTATTTCGTTTTTTTTT
Source organism: Gentiana macrophylla (assembly GCA_026214975.1). Taxonomy (NCBI): domain Eukaryota; kingdom Viridiplantae; phylum Streptophyta; class Magnoliopsida; order Gentianales; family Gentianaceae; genus Gentiana; species Gentiana macrophylla. The sequence goes on along the minus strand of CM047807.1, from coordinate 14,714,841 downwards.
TGTAAATTTTGAAATTTAATCATGTTGAATGCTTGTGAATGTTGTGGTTGAAGAGATGAATTGGGGTTGGTATTGTTTACCTGTAGATCTATTTTGTAGCTCCTTTGTTTAGTAACAATTGAGCATAGGAATTGTATTTTTTTTATGTCAATTTTCAAAAATTCCATGTAAAAGTAGCGTCTTTTATTGTAATTTTGTTGTTCCGGGCTCGAAATATGAATATCATGCTGAAAATATGAAGATCAAGGCGAAACCCAATGTATGAACGAGGAGAAACGGCTAAAAACCTGATTTTAATTTAAAAATCCTGCGCTACAGTACTTTCTGCGACGCTGAAAAGCGTCGCTATAAGTCTGTTTGTTAGGAATTTGCATGCGGCTGGGTTTCTTAGAGGCGGCTGTCAAATTTTTTTGTCTAATATCTGCCGTATGGCAGAAAATCATCAACAATATATATATATATATATATATATATATATATATATATATATATATATATATATTTTTTTTTTTTTTTTTTTTTTTTAATAATTTAATTACAACCGACATAAACAAAAAAAAAATCTAGAATTTTTTTTTATACATCAGCCGCATTATTAAAAAAAAAAAGGTTTTTGATAATTATAATAATATTTGTTTATTTAATTAAAAAGCCTTTTCTCCTCTCGGATGTTCGTGGTTCGTGATCCGGCGGTTCGAGTTCAAGATTTGAAGATCAAGACTCGAAGACATAGTATAAGTTTTACTTTTCCTTAGAAAATAGTTAGTCGGGGGTACCAACGGTCCATCTCGGTGTTTACTTTTCGGTATAATTTTGTGTTTGATCAAGATTACGTGCATAAAACCGAAAAATTGCAATGACTTGCATCTTCATGATTCCACTCCAATGCATACATGTAGCTAGTTTATTTCGAATAAATTAGGCATGTATTACTCGAATAATTAGTATGAATGCTTATTAATTTAATATGTGGTAGTTAAATAATAAGTAGCTAATTATAAAAACCGACGACCCGGGTTTTTGTCAATCGTTTACGATTTTAGTGATGGATTCTCGGTGAATCCCACTTGGATAAATCATTGAGTTTTTCGGTGTTGGCTTCTCAGTGAACCCACCTTAAATTAAAACGAGATTACGCTTTGGGTGACAATTTAGAAATCGGAGAATCTTAGTACATGGGTTCGGAAATGGTCTAACCATGGTTGGGCGAGTTCAACCGAGCTTCGGCTCAATCGACTCCCCTCCACGTGTGATGTACGTTACAGCAGTTCGACAGGACTTAGCATAGCCGATAAGCCTTCGGGCTAAAACGGGGCTTCTCTTGCCGGATTGGCCTGAACTGTCACATATGTTCCAACGAATAAGACGGCGTAGTCTTGCCTTCATAACCGACCCTGTTCGGAGTACTTTGATTTATTGTTTCTTATTGTCAAGACCAAAACCGTAATTAGTAAACCCACCACTTTTTCAAAAATATTGAGTGGGAGCGGGGAAGGCGACAGCCGACCCCACGGCCTCTACTATAGGTGCAAGCACGTGAGAGAAGGGTGACGCCTCGAGCCGCTTTGATTTCGGCCCCCTACGGATGGTGTTCACCCCTATCAAAATTCAAGGCTTGGTCTCCGAAAGGATAGGATTTTGGGTACTCATCGGGTCATCGACCGACCTACGGCGGCATACTCGGCGCGTTTTTGAGTCCGATATAGTAGGTCACACTCATTATGGATATTTTCGAAATATCTAGGCTAGAAAAGGAAGGTAATCAGTGATTAAGGTCCGGGATGTCTGATTCCCGTGAGATGTTTGATTCTCAAAAATTAATCACTGAGAGAGATTGTCTCAGTTTAACCATCACCTCTTTGACCTACCTACGGCAAAAGACCGAGGAGTGCGAGGTTAAATCCTTGGAATGGTAGGATAAACTCTTTTATAGTTTATTATTCCTAAAATAAATCTAGTACTGAAAATTTATTTTGAATTTAACTTTCAGTCATTTTATTTACAACTAAATCTCTAGGTTACTAAACTGTTAGCAATAGGACTTCAATAAAAATGTGGAAAGTAACAAGTACGTTGTAATTATCAATAAATGCAGTTAACTTTTCGGAAGAAATTTTTCTCTTGAGCCTTTAAAAACATAAGTGACATAGTACAGGTGTGTCACGGGTGTCACTCGTGTTGAACAAGAGACGACCATACTTAGTTTACAAAAGATGACATAGGACTATCAGATAAAATTCATTTAGTGAATTTTAAAAGTGTAATTACACATCAAATTTCTAATTGAAAAATTGGAAAATCATATACATAAGGCGTTGCTAGCACCTCAGTGCCGCCGTAGGGTAGGTCAAAGAGGTGATAGTTAAACTGAGACAATCTCTCTCAGTGATTAATCTTCGAGAATCAAACATCTCACGGGAATCAGACATCCCGGACCTTAATCACTGATTACCTTTCTTTTTCTAGCCTAGATATTTCGAAAATATCCATAATGAGTGTGACCTACTATATCAGACTTCAAAGTACGCCCCGAGTATGCCGCCGTAGGGTCGGTCAGTGACTCAACGAGTACCCAAAATCCTATCCTTTCGGAGACCAAGCCTTGAATTTTGATAGGGGTGAACACCATCCGTAGGGGGCCGAAATCAAAGCGGCTCGAGGCGTCACCCTTCTCTCACGTGCTTGCATCTATAGTAGAGGCCGTGGGGTTGGCTGTCACCTTCCCCGCTCCCACTCAATATTTTGAAAAAGTGGTGGGTTTACTAATTACGGTTTTGGCCTTGACATTAAGAAACAATAAATCAAAGTACTCCGAATATTTACGATTGACAAAAACCCGGTTCCTCGGTTTTTTATAATTAGCTAATTATTATTTAACTACCACATATTAAATTAATAAGCATTCATACTAATTATTCGAGTTATACATGCCTAATTTATTCGAAATAAACTAGCTACATGTATGCATTGGAGTGGAATCATGAAGATGCAAGTCATGGCAATTTTTCGGTTTTAAGCACATAATCTTGATCAAACACAAAATTATACCGAAAAGTAAACACCGAGATGGACCGTTGTACCCCCGACTAACTATTTTCTAAGGAAAAGTAAAACATAATCTATGTTCGAGTCTTGATCTTCAAATCTTGAACTCGATCCGCCGGATCACGAACCACGAACATCCGAGAGGAGAAAATGCTTTTTAATTAAATAAACAAATATTATTATAATTATCAAAAAAATTTTTTTTTTTTAAGTGCGGCGTATAAAAAAAAGATTTAAATAAATTTTTTTTTTTGATATTGTCGGCTATGTGCAGAATATTTACCAAAATTTTTTTATTTATTTTTTTTGTTATTACAGCCGAAAGGCTGTTTATTAAAGCAGAAAAATAAAACAAATTTATGCATGCAGCCGCATAGAAAACCCTAGCCGCATGCTAGGTTTATAAAAAAACAGACTTATAGCGACGCTTTTCAGCGTCGCAGAAAGTCCTGTAAAGAGTTTTTTTATTAAAAAAACAGGTTTTTAACCGTTTCTCCTCATTCATACCTTGGGTTTCGCCTCGATCTTCATCTTTTCAGCAAGATCTTCATCTTTTCGAGCCCGGAATAACAAAATTACAATAAAAGATGCTACTTTTACAATGAATTTTCGAAAATTGACATAAAAAAATACAATTCCTATGCTCAATTGTTACTAACTGATTTGTTCAGTCCACATCCAACACCGGCAGTTGGTGATAACACTAATAAGAACTACTAAACTAAATCAGTATATCAATCCACCCCGAACGCAGTGGGAGTATGGTTTGTCCATTACCCATTGCAGGACCTTACGGTCTATAGGGTAGATTGATGACCTATAGTCCTTCGTGGGCTGTATAGGATCCTGATCATAGAGGTTGGTTTAAAAGCCATAACCCTGTGAATGGAGTTTGATACTCCAGTTCTGTTGGAACTCTTGTAGAACCACCTGAGTATCTCAGGCCCAGTGGGAGTAATTGGAACTACACGGAGAAGAGTCGATTGAATAGGACAGTTTAACTTTCACCGCAAAGCTGAGTAATTTAGGGGTGATTCCCTAAAAGGTAGATAGTTAACCAGACCGTAATCTCTCTTACCACTCAGTCTTGCTTGATTTCGTCAGAAAGCGGGAAATAGGGGTGATTCCCTAAGACTTCCTTGCCGAACAACGGAATCAAATTCATTCGAATGTAAGAGTTTTAGCTAAGAACAAATAACGGATTCGTTACAAAATAGAAAATAGGGGTGATTCCCTAAGACCTTTTTGCGAGACTAACGGTATCTTAATTTATTCAGAAAGAACCTTTGGCCGGAAGCCTGCCATAGCTTATATCCTTTGGGGATTAAAGCAAACCTCTAGGTCATTTCAAAGTCATATATTTTAATATGTGGACTTGACCAGAATGTTGATAAGTCTTTTGTAGACTTGGCATCAATATTAGTAAAGTAGTATGTAGATTAGTGTTTGTGAATGGTAACACTGAAACAGTTGGAAACAACATGGGTGTGTATTTGAAGTCAGAGTCTGACATGCCATCGGGATTCATTCTAAAGGATTTGATTCGCTCAAATCCACGAGAATCGATCATTGGCAATCCCATCCATTCACCTGGTTAAGATATTCTTGCATTTATGCAACATTCAACGATGTAGTCTACCCTACCTCTCAGGAATGGTTATCTAAACTTGAGGATGAATACGAAATGGGATGTTTAGTGAATCCTCAAGTATCTTCAGGAGAATGAGGAATAATATGCTAGTATATTCAGGTGCAAACTAGAAAATAAGTGATAACGCTGATTCTGACTTTATGTCAAATTAAGGAAGATCGTTAAGTCGATCTAGTCCTCAGTGTTGAATCAAAGGCATATTGAAATCATACCACCGGATTAGATAGAAAGGCGATGTTTCGATCCCAAAGATTGACTCAAGCTGACATCCTACCTGATCAGTGTACCAAGTCACATGGTATTCGGATTCTGAGTACGCGCCGGGTCACTGACCTACCCTGCGGCGGCACACTCCGGTCGTGCTTGGAATAATGAATTACTAAGATGCCCTTGGAGGGTACAGATTTGAGGGATTCATCTCACTTGTTTTGAGCAAGTGGGAGAATGTTGTAGATATAGATATAAAGGGTGTGCTCTAAAACAATTAATCCACTTGCCTTTCGTGCAAGTGGGAGATTGTAAGGTGTAGTGCCCGAAACACAATTATATAATTGTTTTAGGACAAAATTAGTAATTCATCTTATTATATGCATGTATGCTTATAATTAAGACACTACTGAAAACCCTAAGTACCTCGTTTATGTAATCACATAACTCAGTGTATGGCTATACACAAGAGGATTGAGTTAGTGAGATGTACGTAAAATTAACTTAGTCCGTAGCGTTTATTAATCTGAGTATGGGTCTCATGATTAATTTGCTATTAATGCGCCTTGAACACTTTAGGTGTGACATGCCTTATCCGACTGCTGTAATAGGAGTACCTAGTGGGGCATTTATATATGATGATAATCATATAGAATTTGGACCGATTTGATTTGAGTTCTCGATATAATTTCGTAATCGAAAGTCTTATCGAATCACAAGATGATCATATATGGATTAATCTTAATCTGAGGTGATCATGCATTTAACGCTTAGACTAGGGTAGAGTTTGATGTGTTAGTAAGGATCACTTCAAGTATGTGGTCCAACACTTCTCGTTGGCTCTATTCTCGGGATGAGTGAGTAGTCCGTGCTATCACGAATATGGAATCCATTCCTTCCCTCGGAAAGTAGAGAGACAGTTCCACTTATTTGTTGACCCTAGAAACTCGATCGATCGGCCGAGTTCATATTATATTGGATATGAACTAATTGATCACTAGGGGTTAATGGTAAATAAGGATAATATGTTTGAGAAGGGTTTACGAAATATCCCGAATCGAAGTGAACGATCTATGGAGGATTTATCCGTATGTAATGATTATATCGATGGACGCTTTTCGACTCATAAATTGAGTGTAAGTTATCTATATTCGATAGAGTTCGATTTGAGTTTATGGTGGTGTAATCCCGAATTAATAGGTTGGATATAATTATTACATCTGATGAATAATTTTATCTAATTTATTGTAGCTACTGAATATGGGTCCATGGTCCCCGACGTGGCTCCCAAAATAGCATAATTGGATTTCTCGTCGTTGCACCTCAATTATAATTAAATAGTGGATTGGGCTATTTAATTTGATATGTGGATTAATTGTTTAGTTGGACTAAATAATTAAATACACGGAAAAGACATTTTTCGTGGACTCGGCCCAAATTGGTGTGTTGACCTTTTGACCAAATTGGTAAAATATGGAAAAGTGCGTGAGAACCTTTTTTAATACAAAGGTGGCGCCAATTGATGTTAAATATTATTAAGAAATTAGTTTTCTTGGATAATTATTTGACATGTGATTTATCTTTTATTTGTTAAATGATAATTCATGGAATATTAGATAATAATATGATTTATCCTAATTTGTTTGGGATAATCATTTTTTTTATCTTTTATTTGGAATAAAGGATTAATGTAATAATTATCTCTTAATTATTTAATCCTTGGAGGTTAAGTTTTACTCTCCTATATAAAGAGAGTTCTTCCAAGCCTTTTGACACAACACAAATCATGCCATATTGGAAGAAATATAGCTTGGAATTTTCGGCTATTTTCTTCGGGTTTCGAGTTGGAATAATCTTCGGGATTATTCCGGTAGCATATCAAGGAGGTCCGGCGGCGGGAAACACCATCCACCTGGTGTTGCTAGGAGACACACGTTGGAAGGCTGTGGCTTCTCAACTTGTGTGGATACTACTTTTTGTTCTTGGAGTTAAGCACCATAAAAAGGTAAAAAACCAAACTTCCTTGTAGTTTGATCTTTAATTTATGTTCTTTGTTTCGTTTAGATCTAGATCCGATACTTCCGCTGCGTAATCGGGTCAATCTATGATTGATCCGACGATATTACTTCTAACAACCACGTCTTTATGGTGTGATTGTCCACCTAGAATTTCTTATCTTATTAAATATGGCTACGGCTACGTTGCTCCTCTGTTTTAATTAGCGTATTATTAGGAAATACCAATATAGGACTCCTAGGTCGGCTCATGAATTAATCTTCCGGGACTTTCAGCGAGATCTAGATCTGTGTTATATTCGAGAATTGCAGGCACCTAGTTATACGTAAATCGTAGATTAACATCAGACCGTGCAGGTATTTGTTAATGGGACGGAGACTGATGCGATCGCTTAGGAAGTACGCCTAATCACTGGAATGTTGCCTAGGTGAGGAATACGGTTAATATCGGCATCCCTAGTTTTGTAAGCGTGCGAGTCATATGAGATGGAGGCCGAAAAAGCGAAGTCACGTAATGTAGCTTAGTGATCTAGATGGCCTACCCGGAGCTAGATCTAGTTTAGGGGATGACTCCCGTAGCCAATATAAAAGAAATATGGATCGGATTAATAGTTGTCGAGTTTAGCTTAATTATATAAAATCTCTAGATCCAAACGATAACATAATAATTGAGGAGGTTAATTACGTTGTTTATGTGTTGTGTCGAGTCGTGTCGTTTATCTTTTCTTGTCTTTGTTTGGTCGTAGACCGCCTTTATGTGCTCGGCATGAGTGATTAATTATTTGTATATAAATGACCCACAATTGGTTCCCTGTGGGATCGACCTTGATTCGCTATAGCTATACTACGATGGACCTAGTCCTCTTGCTAGTATTGGTTTATGGTGGTCAAGTATTTTATTATCACTTGATCTACGTCATCATGTTTTTGGCGCCGTTGCCAGGGAACCAACGGTCAATTTTATATATAAATAATTTTTTTATTCATGCCGAGTTTTCTATTTTAGAGTCTGTTTTTATGTTTTTGAGTACCTATGGTTGTTCTCTCAGGTAAAAATTCCGAATCTGAACAATCGGTTTCGCTCCCAAATGAGATCGCCTCTCCCGCCGAGCCTGGTTCTGTTTTATGGAATTTCGCGTGTCTGTTTATCTACGTGTGTTTAATCCGTAGGTCTGATAGCAGCATGGAAAACCATGTTAAAATCAGTCTTCGGTCCGTTTTGTTTTTGTTCTATTTGCATAAACCAGAGAAGAAATAATCTGAGTCAGTAATTTTACGTGGGCGCTGAAAAATAACCCAGCAACATGTGGAGCTACGAATCTGCGATGGGAAAAGCGATGGTGGCAATACCTTTAAAGCACCAAGATGGCTCCGAAAAATTTTTAAGGTTCAAATTATTCGTGGTACAATGTTGAAGGCAAGATACTACCTTTTCTGCTTATGATTTACTATCTTTTGGTCTTTTGAGCATAAGTTAGCCTATACATGAACCTGAGTATGAATCTTAGCTCGGAGTTCGTTTGTAAGATTAATTTTATTAGTGTGGAAGGTTCAGCCCCAAATCTGTCTCATCTAGAGGGTGTAAGGAAACATGTAGTAGTTGAGAGAAGCAGTGAATATGGAATTCCTCGTAGTTCTGTCAAGATCTCATTGTCCTATGCATGAGATTGCTTCTACTGGCCATGGAAGCAACAATTTGTGTAGTTTTAAGCATTCGCAATCTAAAGAAGACGTTGAGTTTTGAGAGAGCATAATGAAGCAACATTATAGAGGATACGATTAAAATGAGTCCCTAGGACTAAATCTCCTTAGAATTCACTAGTTCCTAAAACGAGAGCCGAGGTAAGAGCTTTGTATAAATGGTATGGATAAATGTCGTTTCCTAGGTCTCACAACCAAGGGAAGTATATTAATCCGCAAAAGCGATGAGCCCACCTCATATAGTGCTCAAGGGGTCAACATTTAGCGATCCAAGAAGGATGACTGACAAGGATAATTTTTGGAAAGTCGAGCTGAGGACTTTAAACTCAGAACTACTTCTTTAAAACCCTTAGGATTTCTTCTATAGGATTTTAGGTTTTGTTTTCTTTGAGTCAAATAAGAGTAACGTTACATATGTTGAGGTTTTTTATTTAGCCGTGTTCCGATGACCGTTAGGCTAAGGATGTGCAAAACCTTTTTTACTCAATATAGGCCACGTGAAATAGAGTTTCTTAGGAGAGTCGTGAAATTGCTAAAGTAAAGGAAATTTAGCAATCAACCTTAAGATGAAAGCATTAAGAGAGCATGATAATTATTGCTAATGTAACAGAGAATGATTGGTGCGAACAAGAACGCTTTATGGTCAACTCCCAAAACTTTTTAGAATGGTGATCCGAGTGAAAATCCAAAATTGTGTGCAATTCGTTCTGCAACTACCCTTATCCTTTCCTTTGTACCTTTTCACCCTTCAACCTTTCTATTCTCTCACCAATCTGCCTCACAGTTCACATTTCTAACCATTCCTTCATCCCCTCTCTTTCTTTCCATCTATTTCACTCTCCTACCCTAACCCAATCCCTCACCCAGTACCCACCCAACAATTTCTTACCCACCCTTTATCTTTTCTTACCACCTTTTTATAAACCCATCATACTCTCAACCTTCATTTTGTTTACAAAATACCCTTTAGTTGCGGAATTTAACCGTTGCTATGTTTTAATGATGATCTTTTATCATTTTGGTTTTCATGATCCTAGCCGGGGTAAGTGTAGCTCTGACCCTAGCTCAATTTTAAAAGTTTTTGGTTTGATCAAAATACAACTTATCTTTCTACCGGAAGTTTTAAATTTCAAACTTTTACGCCTATTCCGGCATTTCTGGATGATGAGTTTTGTTCTAAAATATCACACCGATCCGACCTTGTTGTTGACGGTGATGACTTTTACGTGATACATTGGGTTATTAGTAATTTCGAGGAGAAGCTACTTCTCCCTAAGTTGTTGATATCCAATCAAAACGTGAAGAGTCTGCGCTCAGTATCTGATTTTATCTTTAGCCGATAGGTCACATTCAATCTGTTATACCTTACCAAGTTTCTCTTTTACACTGGATTGAATACATGGTTGATCCAGTCAACCTCAAGTTTTCCCACGTGGGGTAATGCTTTTTGATCTTTTTCTTCTCCACCCGGTTTTAAGAATATTTCAGCGGTGGAGATTATAGATGAAGACTACCTTCTTTAGTTGCTTGTTTATTTTTCTTTCTATTTAGTATTTTTCTTTTTGCGTCTATATATGTATCCCTTTTTTTTAGACTTCGTGTCTGAACGAGGCGTTTTAACTCTTTGGTTTTCCTTGTCATTGGTTGTATGGAATAAAGTGGCTTAATCTGTTTTTGGATATTTAATATCTAATTACTGCCACATTATTTTATAACTTCCATTGACATGTTATTAACGGTTTCGTTGAGTTTCTGTTTGGTTTGATTAAAGAGGTTTTCACTTGCTTCTCCACGACGTGCTTGGATTACTCCGATGTTTTGCATCTACTTGAGAGCCGTTTCATGAGCTAAGTCTTTTTCTTAAATTCTCATTTTTATTTGTCATTGGGGACAATGCCATGTTTAAGTGGGGGGTAGGAGACTTAGCTATGATATGTTATAATTGAAAATTGAATGAAACGGTGAAAAATTGAAAAAATTGAATAAATGCCATATTATTTATCTCGTACCCTTAGAATTGTGAGTTCCTAGCTAAGAATTGATAGGAAAGGAACCAAGTTGCATGAGTACGTGATCATTTTATACTTATGTGAATGTAAATTTAAGGATATTCATGCCGATTGTTGCATGTAGTTATTTATTATTCGATTACTCAATCTTTGAATCGATTTTTACCGTACGAATTATAATAACTGAAGAAATCATGTGTACATTGCGTAGATGATTGGTTATGCAAACCTAGAGTCGATGTTTATCTGATGATGTATTCTTATCTTCTAGCCATCTAAGAGAAGTAATAAGCTTGAGATTTATCTGTGTTTTAACAAAATGTTAAACACTGGGCTTGTAGTAACATTACCAAAGTAGCTTCGCGCTTGTGGTAATATTCAATGTTATTGACCAATCCGTGAAAGGGGATTCTTGCAATGCATAATTTACTTTTAAAGCAAGTTTCTTTCTTGAGATGTGTTAATGCTTGAAAATATGAAAATATGTGAAAAAATTCAACTTTTAAGAGGCTTCGAGTATTTTTCTCGGTCTCCAAGTCCAAAAACCTTGTGGATAACGTTCTTGCTTATTGCACCATGTCTTTACCCATTGCGAGGCTTAAGAAGTGGGAATACTGATGTTGGTAGGATGAGATTGCGAAGTTAGCATAAACTTTAATCTTGCCACGAATATATAAAACGTAATGCACATGCACACATCACTTCGATTCATAGTGAGTAGTGAATAATGGATACCTAATGAGCATGACTGGTATGAGTTGACTCGAGTTTCTTGAGTAAGTATGATCTGACCATGGAAAATGTTGACTTGGGGAATGACTTATTGATGCTTTGTTCGGGGCAATCAAAGTCTAAGTGGGGGGTAGTTTATGACTGTCAAATTATACCTGTAAAAGTCATCGACGTTGACCTTAAATCGAGATTAATAATATATATTTTATAATTAAATCACGCGTTATATTGAATATTTAATGTTATGTGATTTATAATTTATAATTTGGTATTTATCCATTTTGTATTATTTAAAAGAGATAATTTGGTATTTATCTGTTTTTATTTATAACTTGGTATTTATCCGTTTTTATTATATGATTTACTTTGGGATAAATATTTATTTTGTAGATTGAGATAAATTTTGGAGGATAAATGCAAATGGAAGAATTAAATCTCAAGATAAATCAAAGGAAATTCAAGATAAATATCGGATAAGCACGAAAAGAGGAGTAAGGCATGACAAGAGCCGGCGAACCAATCCGAAGAGTGGCCCCAATGGAGGATGCGCATGGAAGGGGGGGGGCGCATTATTCTTTTTTGATCAGCCGAGAGTTATCTCTTATTTGTTTTGATATTTTGAAGTATATCTCTTAATTAGCTTGAACCCTTATAAATAAAGGCATATCATACACGCCATACAAGACACACAATACACCTCATACACTTCTCTTGAATTATAATAAAGTTCTCAGTTTTCCTTAGAGCAGTTTTTATGCAAGTTCTGCAATAATGTAAGTTCTTGTATTTATTTGTACTTAGTTCTTTGTAATTAAGCCCCCAAATATTGTTTATTGTTTGAGGTTGTTCGTTCTTCTCCGAACGAAGTAGATCTAAGGATACGATATGAGGCAGTGGGGATTCCTTGTCTATGAGGATCTACATGCCCATATATGTTATCCGGTGACCTATAGATGACTTCTTTAGTAGACCTATATAATTGCTTTATGAACTTCTATTTTATCCGATAAGTATAGAGAAACGCTAAGATTTAGTTGTTCGTCGCGTCAATCTAGCCACGTCTTTATGGTGTGATTGTTCACCTAGAATTTCTTATCTTATTAAGTATGGCTACGGCTACGTTGCTCGTCTGTTTTAATTAGCGTATTATTAGGAAATACCAATATAGGACTCCTAGGTCGGCTCATGAATTGATCTTCCGGGACTTTGAGCGAGATCTAGATCTGTGTTATATTCAGGAATTGCATGCACCTAGTTATACGTAAATCGTAGATTAACATGAGACCATGCAGGTAATTGTTAATGGGACGGAGACTGATGTGATCGCTTAGGAAGTACGCCTAATCACATGAATGTTGCCTAGGTGAGGAATACGGTTAATATCGGCATCCCTAGTTTTGTAAGCGTGCGAGTCATATGAGAGGAGGCCGAAAAAGCGAAGTCATGTAATGTAGCATAGTGATCTAGATGGCCTACCCGGAGCTAGATCTAGTTTAGGGGATGACTTCCGTAGCCAATATAAAAGAAATACGGATCAGATTAATAGTTGTCGAGTTTAGCTTAATTATATAGAATCTCTAGATCCAAACGATAACATAATAATTGGGGAGGTTAATTACGTTGTTTATGTGTTGTGTCGAGTCGTGTCGTTTATCTTTTCTTGTCTTTTGTTGGTCGTAGACCACCTTTATGTGCTCGGCATGAGTGATTAATTGTTTGTATATAAATGACCCACAATTGGTTCCCTGTGGGATCGACCTTGATTCGCTATAGCTATACTACGATGAACCTAGTCTTTTTGCTAGTATTGGTTTATGGTGGTCAAGTATTTTATTATCACTTGATCTACGTCATCATCTCAGTAGGTCTAACAATTTTCAAAGGCTCAGCTTCAATAACCTCTTCTTCTTCTTCTTCCCTTTGAGCCTCCAGAATCCTCAAACTGTTTTCCTTTACCATGTTTCTTTTTCGTTGCTATTTCTTTCATCCTCTTGGAAAGTTTCTCTGATTCAAATTCAGCAGCTTTCCTCTTTCTTGTAATTTCAGCAAGGTCAATAACTTCAACTTCAACCGGACCCTCAGTAGACTCAACAGTCACTACTGTCTGCTTCCTTGTTTTCCTAGGCTGCAACATTTCTGTGATTTTCCTGGTGTCAGTAGCCTTCTTTTTCTCATCAACTTTCTTGGGTGCAGCAGGTTTAACAACTTTCTTAACCTGCTCATCACCAACACCATCATCTCCATCATTATCACTTTATGTGGCTTCAGCATCCACATCTTCATCATCATCCAAACCAGGGATGAGATATACAATCTCATTCTTGTATCTTGATTTGTTTATCTTCTCTGGTGCAACATCAGCAATACCTAAATGATTCAGCAGGGCCTAAATCATCAAACCCAAAGGTAAGGCCTTGGATTTCCTTGTCCCTTCTCTTTCATCAGTTATCACTTTCTTCATGTATTGGACAAAGAACCCAGACCAATCAAACTTCATGCTTTTACATATGATGATCAGTAGACCAATCTTGGGTCCAGACAATGTGTCAAGGCTTCCACTCAATCCCAATATGTTCTTTGCTATAATTTTGCTCAGCAGATTGTATTCCATCCCAATGTGTTTCATATTGATTCTCAGAGATGATTTGACAGCATCATTTTTCTTTATTCTGTCAACAAAATCCAATCTTGACAGCCCCCATTTCCTCAGGATTAGTTGGAGCATTGTTTGCAAGTCCAATACCAAACGCTTCCTTCAGCAGGTTTGAGGAAACTTCAATCCCCTGGCCATTCACTATTGTAGTAAATGCCTCTCTGTTATCACTTATCACAATGTTTCTCCAGAAGCTAACAACATTTGTGTAAGATATTCTTTCCAATCTGATATTGAGTACATCCTACAATCCTTCAAACCTTCTAATTCTATGACCAATATTGATAGCTAATTTAGTTTTGTTAGCATCATCAACAAAGCCTCTCACACTTTGGCTTGTTCCGATATGAACATCATCCTTATCTACCATTTTTTAAGAATAAGACGAAGAAGATAGCCTTCAAATCTGTGTTCACACGGTATGTATCCAGAGAAAATCAATCTGAAAATTTGTAAGTATCCTCTGTGTATATGTCTGTATATATTGCAGAGAGTGGTGGGTAGAAACTATCAGAACACGTACTATAGCATTAACCACGATTAAATTTGGAATGACTGATATCTTGACATGTGGCCCATAACTTATCCATAAAGAGTTGTAACCGTTAGATCGTGTAACTGCGGTTATAAAGATAAGATAAATATCCCGGTCTTTTGCTTTTTGACTTTTGTTAAAGTTTGACTGTAACGTATGCCTCAAAGAGACTTGGCTCAAGCCGATCTGGCGACAATGAAGTCGGCAACCTCTTTGACAAAGTCACTTTGCTGATCTTCAATTCTTCTTGTTTTGTCCAACTGATAATACAAGATGAAGTTTAATACCAATGACTGATCTGTCGAGTGAGCTCACCCAACATGACAAAGACCAATCCCTTGGCAACTTCATTTGCTCAATTGTCCAAACATAAATAAGTACATGGAATTGTTGATACCAATGACTAATCTTGCTAAGTGAGCTCACCCAACATAGCAAAGACTAATCCACTTGGTGAATTCCAGTACATTGATGATCATAGGTGTATCAGTCAACTTTTATAATTCCAAGTTCTGTCCTTAACTTAGCAAATCTTTCACTATCCAATGGTTTTGTGAAAATATCGGCAAGTCGATCTTCAGTAGGGATGTAAAGGACCACCACATCTTTCTTTTCAACATGATCTCTTATAAAAAAATGTCTCACATCAATATGCTTGGTTCTTGAGTGCAAAACAGGATTTTATGTGATTGCAATTGCACTTGTGTTGTCACACATTATAGGAATTTCTCTTTCTTCAATTCCATAATCCCTTAATTGCTGTCTTAGCCAAAGTATTTGTGCACAGCAACTTCCAACAGCAATATATTCAGCTTCAGCAGTAGAAGTTGATATTGAATTCTGTTTCTTGCTAAACCAGGAAACCAGTCTATTTCCCATCAACTGACAGGTTTTTGTGGTGCTTTTTCTATCAATCTTGCATCCAGCATAATCAGAATCTGAGTAGGATATAACCTTGAATGTTCCATCTTTTGAATACCAAATTCCTACATCCAAAGTCTCTTTTAGATACTTGAGAACTCTTTTGACTGCAGCTAAATGAATTTCCTTAGGTTTTGATTGAAATCTTGTACAAACACCTACAACAAAGGATATATCAGGTCCGCTGGCAGTAAGGTACAGCAGACTGCCTATCATCCTTCTGTATAAAGTCTGATCAACATCTTTTCCTTCCTTGTCTTCATCCAATCTAATGTTTGTACTCGTAGGAGTTGATACTTTGGTGCTATTTTCCATACCAAATTTCTTTAGTAGCTCCTTGGTATACTTGGTTTGATGAATGAAGATCCCATCTTTCATTTGTTTGACTTGCAATCCTAAGAAGTAATTCATTTCACCCATCATAGTCATTTGGAATTTACTTTTCATCATATTAGAAAACTTTTCACATAGTAATTCATTTTCAGAACCAAATATTACGTCATCAACATAAATCTGTACCAGCAGGGTGCTGTCACCTTCATTGATTCTGAAAAGAGTCTTGTCAATGGTACCTTTGGTAAAACCATTGTCCACCAAGAATTGAGATAGTCTCATACCATGTTCTTGGTGCTTGTTTCAAACCATAAGGTGCTTTATTGAGTCTGTACACTTTATCTTCTTTATCTTTAACTTCAAAACCAGGAGGTTGCTGAACATAGACCTCCTCTTCTAGAATGCCATTCAAAAATGCACTTTTGACATCCATTTAATATACCTTGAAGTTCTTATAAGCAGCATATCCCAAGAATAATCTAATTGCTTCCAATCTTGCAACAGGGGCATATGTTTCATCAAAATCTATTCCTTCTGCTTGAGAATAGCCTTTTGCTACTAGTCTGGCCTTATTCCTTACAATGGCACCAGATTCATCCAATTTGTTTCTGTATACCCATTTTGTACCAATTATATTTGCATGATTAGGCCTTTGCACTAGTGTCCGAACTTGATTTCTTTCAAATTCATTCAATTCTTCTTGCATAGCAATTATCCAATCTGGATCTGATATTGCTTTTTCAACAACTTTAGGCTCCGTTTGAGATAGAAAACATGTAAACATTGCTTATAATTGTCTTCTTGTCCTCACACCTTGCTGTATATTGCCAATAACTTGCTCAGCAGGGTGATCCCTTAACCATTATGGATTTTGGTTAGATTGATTCTCAGGAACATCATCTTCAGTAGGGTCTGCTGTTTCTTCAGCAGGGGGTTCAACAGATCCTTGAGCAGCCACAGTTGTTGCATCAGAAGTGTTACCAGCAGGGTGTTCAGCAGGGATAGAGTCAGAAACCTTTAAGTCATTAAATCTTTCCAAAACATCAACACATTCTGGATCAGTGACTTGTTGATTCTCAATAGGTTCTGAATCTTCATCTTCCATTCCAGTGAACTTAGGTTCATCAAATACAACATGTATTGTTTCTTCATGTTTCAGTGTCCTTTTGTTCGGTACCCTGAATGCCTTGCTGACAGAAAAATATCCCAAGAAGATTCCTTCATCTGGTTTTGGTTGGAATGTCGTCAATTGTTCCTTATGATTTAAAGTAAAACATTTTCTTCCAAATGGATGGAAATAAGATATATTAGGTTTCCTTCCATTCCAGATCTCATAAGGTGTCTTTAGCAGCTTCTTGTTCACTGAGGTTCTCTTTTGTGTATAGCATGCTGTATTAACTGCTTCAACCCAATATCTTTCAAGCAATAATGCTTCACAAATGATAGTCCTTCCTGCTCCTTTCAAAGTCCTGTTTCTTCTTTCAGCAACCCCATTTTGCTGAGGTGTACCAATAGCAGCAAGTTGATGTAGTACACCATTCTGCTCACAATATTCTCTTATAATTTTATTGATAAATTTAGTACCTTGTCTGATCTGATCTTCACCATTGTCAAACTTTTCTCATTTTGCAATCTCTTCAAATGTTCAGGCATCTTTTGAAGTGTTTCACTTTTCTTGTTCATGAATACTACCCAAGTGTATCTTGAATAATCATCCACAACTACTAGAGTGTACTTCTTTCCTGTTACACTTGTTGGTGTTACTGGTCCAAATAGATCCATGTGCATCAGCTCCAAAACTCTTTTTCTTGATTGCTTAGTTTTTGACTTGAAGCTTGATTTTGTCTACTTACCTTGCTGACAGGCATCACATATAGCATCCTTTTTGAATGTGATCTCAGGTAAACCAATCACCAGTTTCTTCTTCACCAACTGATTGATATCATCAAAGTTTAGATGATTCAACTTCTTATGCCATAACCAATTAAGTTCTGACTTGGTATGCACAATCAAGCAAGTTTCTGGAACAGCAGTTGACCAATCCACAACATACATGTTTTGATGTCTTCTTCCAGCCAACACAACTTGATCACCTCTTTCACTAATGACAATACATGTGCCTTTGTCAAAAGTGACCTTGTAACCCATGTCACAAAATTGTCCAGTGCTCAGTAGTTTGTAGTCCAGTCCTTCCACATATGCAACATTCCAGATTGTTAATCCATTTCTCACAAGTGTGCCATATCCTCTTGTATATCCTGGTGTGTTCTTGTTGCCAAAATTCACTTTTGGACCATCCTTTGCTACAAAATTTGACAAATAGTGCTTACTCTTTGTCATATGTCTGGAACATCCACTGTCAAAGTACCAGACACCCTACAAAACAAAGTTAATGCATTGTAGGTACCCAAAACTGTTGGGTCCATAATGGTCAGTGGTAAGCATGACCCTAGGCAAATTTCTAGAAGGCCTTCTCTGAAAAGTGTCATACTTTTGTTCATACATGTATTCTACACATCCATAAGGTCTAACAATTGGTTGTGTAGGATTCATATATGCTTTCTGGCCTTTTGGTATATAGTGTTGTTTGGAGTGATTTCTTTTGTTAGAAGCACTAGCATAACCATTAGTTTGATGTCTATTAGGAACAGCCCTGTAGTATGGAGTCTGCTGAGGTCTCTGCTGAGGTCTTATATAAGTCCTCTGTTGATTCCATTGCTGAGGTTTTACCTTAGCAGTATGGTTATATTTGTTGTTTCTAGAAGTGGGGGCAGGAATATACCAATCATCATCAGCAGGGAACAGTCTACCTTTCCCCCTGAGATAAGTATCCCTTGAATGATTGACATTTTTAGGTTTAGAATTCTTATCCTTGGAATATCACTGAGTTTTACCCTTTTGTGGTCCACCAGACTTGGTAGCAGGTCCGCTATCAGCAGGTCTAGAAGGTACAGCAGTCCTATTTTTGGATTTGTTCTTTTTGTTAGGTGCTTTTGACCTTTTTGACTTCTGATTTTGCTTCCTTGAAGTCTTCTCAGTAGGCTTTACTACCTCAGCAACCTTTTGGGAGTTGGATCTTGTGCAGGCACAAACTTAGTACCAGTTCTGGTACTAGGTTCAGTGACCTTACTGGATCCACTCTTATTAGATTGTTGAGTTCCAAATCCAAGGCCTATTCTATCACCATAAGGCTTTCCAGATTTGAATGCAGTGGAGGAGCAAGATTGTTCATTAGATTCAAGCACTCATCAATGTACAAAGCAGACTTATCTTGATTCTCATCCAACTTCTTTTTCCTTTCCTTTGAGAATTCTTAATTCAGCTTTTAATTTTTCAACTTATGTTTGAAGAGCTTCTTTTTCAGCCTTCACAATCTCATAACCAGATTGTATTATCCTCAGTAAATTAAGGATGGCATCCAAAGTTTCTTCATTGTCAGAATTTTTTGGATTTTAATCACAAGTTGATTCACAATCATTTCCAGCAGGAGTGTTAATAGATACAGAATTGTATACCTCATCTGTTTTATCCATATTTTCCATTAAATCATAATCAACCATATCAGCAACAAGTGCAATATCATCAGATCCATTTCCCTTTTCTGATTCAACTTCATATCCTGATTCATCTTCAGCAACCATAGCTTTCTTGCCAGATCTTCTTTGTTGACTTTTGCTCTTCAGTAGGTGTGGACAATCAGGTCTGAAATATCCAGGCTTCTTGCAATTGAAGCAAGATAATCAGGTTCCTATTTCTGTTTTAGTTCAGGAGAGTCTGGTTTGAAGTGTCCTGGTTTCTTGCAATGATAGCACAGGTAATCATTGTCTTTCTTGGATTCCTCCTTCTTCTTTTCACTAAATTTCTTTGTGAAGTTCCTAGGAGAACCCTTTCCAGTTTTCATCATTCTGATTTTCTTGCTCAGTAGGGCAATTTTCTCTTGCATCTCATCCAGTAGATCATCTTGAGCTCCTGATGTTTCTTCTTGATGTGTAGCAACCATTGCGGTGGTCTTTGGTTCTTCCTTTTCAGTCTCAGGTACAAGTTTCTTACTGAATTCATATGCCTTGAGATCTGAGAACAATTTGAAGGTGTCCTCTTTATGTAGACTTCTCATTTCTTCTATGGCAGTCACCTTCAGCTCCCAAACTTCTATTGCAGGTAATGCTTCCAAGATTTTTTAATTGATTTCTTCTTGTGAGTACTTCACACACAGTAGGGTGAGTTCATCCATGATTGCATTGAATCTTGACTCCATTTTTTCAATAGTTTCATTTGGTTTCATTTTGAACTCCTGGAACTTCTTCTTTGCTACACTGATTTTGTTCTTCTTGATTGCATCAGTGCCTTCACAGATTAACTGTAACTTGTCCCAAAGTTCTTTTGCAGTCTTGCAATCTTTCACCTTCATATACATATTGCTATCCAAAGTTCTGTAAATGATATCAATAGCAATATTATTGAGGTTTGCTCTTTTTCTATCTTCAGCATTCCATTCTCTTTTTGGCTTTGGAATGTACTGAGTTTGATTATCCACAGTTATAGCTTTTATGATTTCCAGTGGTCCATCAGTCAGCACATCCATCATCTCATCATGTGTTGCAGCTAGATAAGCCTGCATACGACGTTTTTTCTCATCAAAACGATCCAAAGAACACATCAACATTGTTCTAGCATACTGATTGCTATCCATGATGCAAAGCTCTAAAAATCAGAAACTTGAAAAAGTTTTCAAAGTATTTTCACAAGCACAACAAGTAGGATTACTTCAGAACAGAAGCATTGCTCTGATACCAATTGTTGGTCCCTTGAAAAGGCTTTGGTTTAGTTTAGAGGGGGGGGGTGAATAAACTTAACACTTAAAACTTTTGGAGTTAACAAACTCAACAACTTCAGCAGCCTGCTGATAGCTCAGTAGTCTGCTGACTATTGACATTACTGAATATGTTGCAGCGGAATAAACTTAAATTAAGCCTTATTACTTGTTGTTTGACATATGATACCAAGTATTAGATACTCAGTAGTGTATGTGTGTGATTCAGTTGCTAGTTGAGTAGATTGATGTGCTAAAAGTACTAGATGCAGAAAGTAAGTAGGCAATTTTTATAGTGGTTCCAGGTGGTGTAATCCTGTCAGTCCACTCTTCTCCTGTGATGTTGGAGGTAATTCACTAGAGATCCTCTACGTAGCAGTTACAAAAATCCCTAAGTTGTTTGTCCTTCACCAATAACTATGGCTTCACAAACTGAACACTTGCAACAGATAGGATTGCTGCTCCAAAGTCTTCCACTGGTCCTTGAAGGGTAGGATTGCCTCTTCACCATCTCCAGCACAAACAACAGTCCTTGACACCCAAAGATGCTTCACTGTCTTCAGCAGATTTCTTATAAAAGAAAGTTTGAATCAAGTAAGTGATTCAGCTTTCAGCAGCTTGATCAGGATGATTTGATCAGCAGCTTGAGGTCTTCAAGTGTGTAAACTTGATGTACCTTGATAACAGATTACACTTGAAGAGTTTGACTAGATCAGTAGCTTTATGTTCAGTAGGGTCAGTAGGGTGTTTTCTTGATAAGAATCTGAAGCTCAAGATTATCTGTTGTTTTTCTCTCAAAAATCATCATTCGTATCTGAATTAGGAGTCCTCTATTTATAGGTAGGAATCCTTGTGACTTATGTTTGAAATTCAAATATAGCCATTTCAGATTTGTCCCATCTTGACTTGCTTTCTGTCCCTGTACATAGTACTAACACTGTCGGAATTCTTTTTGACAGTTTTCAGTCTGTCCATCCTTTGACTTGTATCCATTGGATAAAGCTCTGTTTCTTTCCAACGTCCCTTTAATCTTGGACATTGATTTGTTGACGAAATCAAGAGTTGTTATATGTCCTTTTCTCTGTAATCTTCCAATGTAACCGTTGATTAAATTCGAAATATGTGTTCAGCAGCTTCCTGTGATTGTGAGTCTGCTGAAATACATTTCATTCAGCTGATCCAAAGTTGTTGTGTTTATAAAAACCCTGCAGCTGACTTCTCTTATATCTAACTTATTATTATGAAGTTAGATTACACCATTTTGAATATAACTAAGTTCTAATCACCACTTAACTTGTGCAACTTAGACCTTGTACACAAGGTATATGCAATCAGTTTAGGTCATCACAGACATTCCTAAATTCTAATTCCATATCCTTGACTTTAAATACTAAGTTTGATCTCTTAGCCTTCAATAACTGAGTTTGAAACCTCAGCCTTCAGTCTTCAGCAGGTTCCTAAACTAGTCTACTAACTCAGTAACTACCTACTATCTAGACAGTCTGTCTGATGAAAGTCACCACCATTTACGCTCTTTTTTTTTGATCAAACCTATACGAAGATCAAAATCTAATAAGCCTATACATTTGATCTAGACATTTTTTTGCCTTTGCTCTAAAACAGCTAGTCTGGCACTCATCACTAAAACATAAAATAAGTCCAACAGATTCGAGAATTAAATAGCAAGTTTAGTACGTCCTTAAGTATCTTTGGAGAACGAGGAATAATATGCTAGTATATTCAGGTGCGAACATGAATATAAATGACTCCACTGATTCTGAATTTAAGTCAAATTAAGGATGATCGTTAAGTCGATCTCGGGCTCACTGTTTACTCGTGTGATTCTGACTTTAAGTCAGATTGAGGATTTCCTTCCATATCTGGGAGTAAATTCCAGATCTGGTAAGCCGATACCGCTTCATTGTGAAAACAGTAGAGAGGTAGCTGATAAGGATCTTCACAGTCACTAGAGGTCAAACAAAAGCACATTGGAAGAGTACCACCTGATTGGATGGACCGGCGACGTTTCGATCCTAAAGATTGTCTCGAGCTGAGAACCTAACGGACCAGTATACTAAGTCGCGTGGCATTTAGATGTTGCATACTCACCGAGTCACTGACCGACCATGCTGGCGGCACACTCAGAGTGTATTTTGACATCTAAATGGTTTGATGCACTTGGCGGGTACAGAATTGAGGGGTATATCCCATTGGCTTTTAGAGCAAGTGGGAGAATGTTATGTATAAGGGGTATGCTCTAAACAATTAATCACTTTCCTTTCGTGCAAGTGGGAGATTGTTAGGTGTAGTGCCCAAAAGACAATTTCTGTAATTGTTTTTGACAGAATTTATAATTCATCTTAATATTTTCATTTATGCTTATATTAATACACTTCTGAAAACCCTAAGTATATCGGTATGTAATCACATAACTCAGTGTATGGCATACACACGAGGATTGAGTTAGTGATGATATGCTTAAAACTAGTTAGTCCGTGGTGAATTTAATCAGAGTATGGGTCTCACGATTAATATACCAATAATGCGCCCAGAGCACTTAACGGTGTGACCGTCTTATCCGGACGTTCGGTATAGGGTACCTAGTGGGGCATTTATATAAGGTGTCTATCATATAGGAGTGGACCGATTTGATTTGAATTATCAATATAATTCCGTGATCGAGAAATCTTATCGAATCACAAGATGATAATATATGGATTAATCTCAATCCTGATGTGATCACAGTCTACTGCTTGGTTCAAAGTAGGGTTTGATGTGTTAGTTAAGGATCACTTGGATACATGTGATCTGAACACTTCTCGTTGGCTCTATTCTGGAATGAGTCAGTAGTCTGTGACTTCACATATATGGAATCCATTCCTTCCTGCGGAGAGTAGACAGACAGTTCCCTTATTTGTTAATCCTAAAAACTGATCGATGGGCCCAGTTCATATTATATTAGTTGTGAACTAATTGGTCACTAGGGGGTTAATGGTAAATAAGGATAAGATGATTTGAGAAGGGTTTACGGAAATATCCTGAATCAAAACGAACAGTCTATGGAGGATATCTGTATGTAATGATTATATCAATGGACGCTTTTACTCAATGATTAGAGTGTAAGTATATATCTATAATCGATAGAGTTCAGTTTCGGGTTTATTGTGGCGTAATCCCGGAATTAATAGATTGAATAAGAAATTGTTTTGTTCGATGAATAATTTTATTTGATTTATTGTAGCTACTTGTTATTGGTCCATGGTCCCCGATGTGGCTCCTAACATGCATATGTTTCTTGACGTTGGGCCTCAATAATAATTAAGTAGTTGAACTATTTAATAGATGTGCGAATAATTATTTAGTGGGCTAAATAATTAAATACACGGAAGAGACATTTTTCTTGGACTCGGCCCATAGGTGTGGCGTGTGAAACCCTATTTTTAGGGTTAATAGGCGTGTTATACATGTTGTAATTAGAGAGAAATTAGTTTTCTTGGATAATTACATGTCATGTGAATAATTGTTTATTTATAAAATAATTAATTAAGGATAATATATTAGATTGATCCTTAAATATTCTAGATTTGTTCTAGATTATTCTAGTAGTATCTTTTACGGAAAATGATTATTATAATTGATTTTGTATTAATTATTAAATCCTTGTAGGACAAGGATTTCTCTCATATATAAAGAGAGTTCTCCTAAGCCTTTTGATCAATACATATACACGCATATATACACACAAAATAAGCTAGGAATTTTCGGCCAAGCTTAGGGTTTAGAGTTGGAAAAATCTTCGGGATTTTCCGGGTAGCATATCAAGGAGGTCAAGCATCAAGAATCAACATCCACCTGTTGTTGCTTGGAGATACACATCAGAAGACTGTGGCATCTCAACTATTTGGATCTTGGCTTCTCAATCTTCGGATCTAATCTTTTGATTGGTAAGTGGATCTAACCTTCTTGTAGTTTAGATCTATTTATTTATATGTTTTAATTTGTATTTATCGTGATCCTTGTTATTCCGCGGGCGGATCTAGATCCGTCCTGCGATATTACATCCAACAAGGTACTGGGTAGAAACTGTCAGGAAAGTACTGTACACATACTGTAGCATAACCATGATTAAAGTTGGAATAAATGTGAAGTTGCCACGTGTCCCACTAACGGTTCCCATAAAGAGTTGTAACCTTTGGATATTGTAACCGCAGTTATAAAGGTTAAGAATATTATCCAATTACTGTTGACTTTTATGCAAGTTTGACTGTCTTGTAACGTATACTTCAACAGACTTAATTTTCAATAGAGTTGGCTCAGCACCCTACTGACATTGATGGCTCAGCAGCCTGCAGATGAGTTACTCTGCTGATCTTCATACACACTTGTTTTGTCCAACTGATAATACAATATGAAGTTGAACACCAATGACTGATCTGTCAAGTGAGCTCACCCAATAGGACAAAGACCAATCCCCTTGGCAACTTCATTTTCTCAATTGTCCAAACTTATTTAAGTACATGGAATTGTTGATACCAATGACTAGTCTGCTAAGTGAACTCACCCATCATAGCAAAGACTAATCCCCTTGGTGAATTCCAGTACACTGCAGATTAAGGGTATATCAGTCAACTTTTATGATGCCAAGTTCAGTTCTTAACATATCAAATCTTTCACTTTCCAATGGTTTTGTAAATATATCAGCAAGTTGATCTTCAGTAGGGATGTAAAGAACCACCACATCTTTCTTTTCAACATGATCTCTTATAAAATGATGTCTCACATCAATGTGTTTGGATCTTGAGTGCAAAACAGGATTTTCAGTGATTGCAATAGCACTTGTATTTTCACACATTATAGGAATTTCTCTTTCTTCAATTCCATAATCCCTTAATTGTTGTCTTAACCATAGTATTTGTGCACAACAACTTCCAGCAGCAATATATTCAGCTTCAGCAGTGGAAGTTGATATTGAGTTCTGTTTCTTACTGAACCAGGAAACCAATCTATTTCCCATCAACTGACAGGTTCCTGTGGTGCTTTTTCTATCAATATTGCAACCAGCATAATCAGAATCTGAGTAGGATATAACTTTGAAACTTCCATCTTTTGAATAATATATCCCTACTCCCAAAGTCTCTTTTAGATACTTAAGAATCCTTTTGACAGCAGCTAAGTGGCTTTCCTTTGGTTTTGATTGAAATTTTTCACAAACACCTACAACAAAGGATATATCAGGTCTGCTGGCAGTGAGGTACAGCATCTGTATAAGGTCTGATCAACATCTTTGCATTCTTTATCTCCATCCAATCTGATGTTAGTTCTCATAGGAGTTGATACCTTGGTGCTATTTTCCATGCCAAACTTCTTCAGTAGCTCCTTGGTATATTTAATTTGATGAATGAAGATTCCATCTTTCATTTGTTTGACTTGTAATCCCAAGAGGTAATTCATCTCTCCCATCATACTTATTTGGAACTTGCTTTGCATGAGATTAGCAAACTTTTCACATAGCAATTCATTTTCAGAACCAAAAATTATGTCATCAACATAAATTGCTACCAGCAGGGTGCTGTCCCCTTCATTGATTCTGAAAAGAGTCTTGTCAATGGTACCTTTGGTAAAACCATTGTCCACCAAGAATTGAGATAGGGTTTCATACCATTCTCTTGGTGCTTGTTTCAAACCATAAAGTGCCATGTTAAGTCTGTACACTTTATCTTCTTTATCTTTAACTTCAAAACCAATAGGTTGCTGAACATAAACCTCTTCTTCCAGAATGCCATTCAAATATGCATTTTTGACATCCATCTGGTATACTTTGAAGTTTTTAAATGCAGCATATGCCAAAAACAATATCATAGCTTCCGATCTTGCAACTGGGGTATATGTTTCATCATAATCTATTCGTTCTGCTTGAGAATAGCATTTTACCACTAGTCTGGCTTTATTCCTTACAATGGTACCAGATTCATCCAATTTGTTTCTGTATACCCATTTAGTTCCAATCATGTTTGCATGATTAGGCCTTTCCACTAGTGTCCAAACTTGGTTTCTTTCAAACTCATTCAATTCTTCTTGCATAGCAATTATCCAATCTGGATCAGCTATTGCTTCTTCAACAACTTTAGGCTCTATTTGAGATAGAAAACAAGTAAACATTGCTTCTAATTGTCTTCTAGTTCTTACACATTGCTTTATATTACCAATAACTTGTTCAGCAGGGTGGTCCTTCAACCATTGTAAATCATGATTTGTTTGATTTACAGGAACTTCATCTTCAGTAGGCTCTGCTGTTGCTTCAATAGGGGGTTCAGCAGATCGTTGAACTACATCTGTTGTTGCATCAGTAGTGTTACCAGCAGGTTCTTCAGCAGGACAGAGTCAGATATTTTTAAGTCATTTATCCTTTCCAAAACATCAACACATTCTGGATCAGTGACTTGGAGATTTTCAGCAGGTTCTGAAATCTCATCTTCCATTCCAGTAAACTTTGGTTCATAAAATACAACATGTATTGATTCTTTATGTTTCAATATCCTTTTTTTCAATACCCTGAATACCTTGCTGACTAAAGAATGTCTCAAAAATATTCTTTCATCTGATTTTGGTTGGAAAGTCTTCAATTGTTCCTTATGATTTAAAATAAAACACTTGCTTCCAAATGGATGGAAATAAGATATATTTGGTTTTCTTCCATTCCATATCTCATAAGGTTTCTTCAGCAACTTCTTGTTTACTGAGGTCCTATTTTGTGTATAGCATGATGTATTGATTGCTTCAGCCCAATATCTTTCAGAGAATAATGCTTCAAAAATCATAGTCCTTCCTGCTTCTTTCAAGGTCTTGTTTCTTCTCTCAGCAACCCCATTTTGCTGAGGTGTACCAGCAGCAGCTAATTGATGCAGCACACCATTTTGTTCACAATATTCTCTTATGACTTTATTGAGAAATTCATTGTCTGATCTGATCTTCACTACTGTCAAACTTTTCTCATTTTGCAATCTCTTCAAAATTTTAGGCATCTTTTGAAGTCGTCCACTTTTATTGTTCATAAATACTACCCAAGTGTATCTTGAATAATCATCCACAACTACCAGATTGTACTTCTTTCCTGTTACACTTGTTGGTGTTACTGGCCAAGTAAATCCATGTGCATTAGCTCCGAAACTCTTTTTGTTGATTGCTTAGTCTTTGACTTGAAGCTTGACTTTGTTTGTTTACCTTGCTGACATGCATCACATATAGCATCTTTTTTGAATATGATCTCAGGTAAACCAATCACCAACTTCTTTTCACCAGTTAATTGATATCATCAAAGTTAAGATGATTCAACTTATTATGCCATAACCAATTTAGTTTTGACTTGGTATGCACAATCAGGCATGTCTCTGGAACCGCAGTAGACCAATCCACAACATAAATGTTTTGTTGTCTTCTACCAGCCAACACAACTTGTTCACCTCTTTCACTAATGACAATACAGTTGCCTTTGTCAAAAGTGACCTTGTAACCCATGTCACAAAATTTTTCAGTGCTCATTAGGTTATAGTCCAGTCCTTCCACAAATGCAACATTTCTGATAGTTAATCCATTCCTCACCAATGTTCCATATCCTCTTGTGTATTTTGGTGTGTTCTTGTTGCCAAAATTCCCTCTTGGACCATCCTTTGCCACATAACTTGTCAAACAGTGCTTATTGTTTGTCATATGTCTGGAACATCCACCTTTAAAGTACCAGACACCCTAAAAAACAAAGTTAATGTATTTTAGGTACCCAAAACTGTTTGGGTCCATAGGGTCAGTGGTAAGCATGACCCTTGGAAATCTCCATAAGGTCTTCTTTGAAAATCATTGCACTTTTGTTCATATATGTATCCTACATTTCCATAAGATATAACATTTGGTTGTGTCGGATTCACATATGTTTTCTGGCCTTTTGGTACATAATGTTGTTTGAAGTGATTTCTATTGTTAGAAGCACTAGCATAACTATAGGTATGTTGTCTGTTAGGAGCAGCTCTGTAATATAGAGTCTGCTGAGGTCCCTTTTGAGGTCTTGAATGAGTCCTCTGCTGAGTCCTCTGCTGATTCCATTGCTGAGGTTTTACCCTAGCATTATGGTTATGACTGTTGTTTCTAGCAGTAGGGGTAGGAATATTCTAATAATCATTAGTAGGGAACAATCTACCTTTCCCCCTGAGATAAGTATCCCTAGAATGATTAACATTGTTAGGTATATGATTCTTATCCTTGGAATATTTTTGATTTTTTCCTTTTTGTGGTCTAGCAGACTTAGTAGCAGTTCTGCTATAAGCAGGACTAGAAGATCCAACAGTCATACTCTTGGATTTACCCCTTTTGTTAGGTACTGTTGACCTTTTAGGCTTCTGATTTTGCTTCTTTGAAGTCTTCTCAATAGGCTTTACTCCCTCAGCAAACCTTTTGGGAGTTGGATCTAGTGCAGGCACAAACTTAGGACCAATTCTGGTACTAGGTTCAGTGACCTTACAAGATCCACACTTAGTAGATTTTTGAGTTCCAAATCCAAGGCCTGTTCTATCACCATAAGGCTTTCCAGATTTGAATGGTTTTAGGTATAGTGCCCGAAAAAAAATTTCTGTGATTGTTTTTGACAGGATTTATAATTCATCTTAATGTTTGCATTTATGCTTATATTTATACACTGCTGAAAACCCTAAGTATATCGGTATATAATCACATAACTCAGTGTATGGCATACACACGAGGATAGAGTTAGTGATGATATGCTTAAAACTATTTAGTCCGTGGTGAATTTAATCAGAGTATGGGTCTCAGGATTAATATACCAATAATGCACCCAGAACACTTAACGGTGTGACCGTCTTATCCGGACCGTCGGTATAGGGTACCTTAACGAAGATTAGAAAACGAACTTGTCTACGAAAGTAGGTGTTCATGCCTTAGATAGGTGAATCACAACTTGAGTAGAGATCACGAAATAATCCGAATTAGTATCAAACGTTGATAGGATAGGTGGAACAATTGCTTGTTCGTTCGTTAAAATTTAATTTAAATCACTTGACTCGAATTGCTTAGCTTAGTTTAGTTCATTTTATTTTTCTGCGACTTAGTTAGTTTTTATTGCTTTCAATCTTGCCTAGCATTGGATTCAATCCTCTGTCTAGTTACTTTTATGCATATTTGTTTAGGTTAGTTCTTTGTTTAGGTTAGTTTCGTGACAATAGTTTAGTTAAAAACAAAAGCTAGGATTCACATTCGTCTAGTTCCCCGTAAGATCGACCCGGCATTAGCCTCCGTACTACGATCCTTGCACTTGAGGTTAACCGGTTTATTACTTGTTGTTTTATATTGATAAAATCCGGGACAAGTTTTTGGCGCCGTTGCCGGGGAACCGGACGGTTGCCTAGTTTTTGTTCTAGTTTTTATTTTGCTTTTAATTCCTGTTTTTAGGTTAGATTTTTTCAATTTCTGTTTGTGGTTAGTAGTGTAGTTGTTTTTGTTCAATTGTCTGTCGCTCTTAATTGTGTTTTTGTTAGTAGTTGATAGAAAATCTTAGCTCTTAACCTATACTGCTTTTACATTTACCGTACTCTGTTTTACTAATCGTTTATTCCCGATCGGACGGCGTCCGTTTTACGAGCGCCCGTCCAGTTCTTGCTTCAGTCGGACGAGCGTTTAGTTCACTGGACGCCCGTCCACTGAAAATTCTTCAATCCTGTACAAATTTTGACCTGCGGACGAGCGTTCGGATTTCCAAACGCCCGTCTGTCCTCTGTTCGATGTCTTTTTAAGAGGTAGGGTTTTGTTTCTATCTTTTCTAGTTTCCACATTAATTCCGGGACATCTGAGGTTGAATTATCTGACCCCACGTTTTTAACGATCAAATTTTTGGATAAAAGGGATCGTTTTAGCACTCTTTAGTATTTTGGCCATAACTTTCGGCTCGAGTGTCGGATTGGCGCGCAGGACCCCAATTCGGAAAGCTCGTTCCGACGCCGACGACGTGGTAGACGGCCATAGGCCGTCTAACACCGTTTTCGAGGTCAAAATCCACAGTTTTCCCTTCCATTTTGGGCTCAGAAGATTTCAACACATTTTTAGTGTTTCCTGTTTTTCTGTTTTTAAATTTTTCGTAGTTAAGTTTCATAGTTTTTGATTCCTCTAGGTTTAGTTATCCTTTCCCTCTGTCTGATCTTTCCTTTCATCACTTTCTATCCTTTCTTGCTCAACACCTTGAGTTGGTGTTCGGTTTATGCAAACTCGTAGTCATAAGGGACCACTAATCTATTCCCCTGACCCCGAGCGGACCATAGTCCGACCCAATAGGCGGAGACTTCGTTTCGACGAAGGAAACGCTCTAGATCAAAATTTGAGCAATATCTTTCAGAGAAATCGAAAGAATAGTAATAATGGCGGCGGAAGATAGACGGACGTTGGCCGACTATGCCATGCCCGGCACAATCACCATCAACCCGGCTATCGTCATGCCTACCATTCTTGCTCCCAAACTTGAGCTTAAACCGGACTTATTCGGATGATGCGGCATGCATCAATTTTCCATGGTTTCCCATCCGAAAACCCCACACTCACTTACACACATTCTTGCAAATATGCGGTACTACCCGTATCCAAGGTGTAAGTGAGGGCGCCATCAAGCTTAAACTATTTCCATTTTCCTTACGGGGAGGCACTCGAGTGGTATCACTCTCTCCCTCTCGAATCCATCACTACGTGGGCGGGCTCGAGAAGGAATTTCTAAGTCAATACTTTCCTCCTTCAAAAGCAGCCCACTGTATGCAGAACGAAATCTTCACATTCCGTCAATTTGGAAAATGAGTCATTCTTTGAGGCGTGAAAAGGTTTAAGTCTCTCTGCGAAAGTGTCCCCATCATGGCTTGCCAAAGCAAAGGCAAGTCCATACTTTCTTCAAATGGATTGACCGAGCTCACCAAGGGCATGGTCAATAGTTCCTCTGTGGGGCATTTCTCAAGAAAACACTGATGAAGGATGGGCATTGTTCAAGACATTGCCAAATACAACTATGCCCCATCCTATCAAGATATTCAGGCACCTCCTCCCTCCTCCCAAGGTCGAGGAAGTGACTATGCAAAATCGATTGCCATGTTGCAAAAGCAAATGGCTAATTCTCGGCAGACAACATCCCAAATTGTTCTAATCGAGTAATCGGACTCTTTCGTTTCCACAGAACTCTCGGGTTACAGATTGTGAAGCATCTTTGTCGACCGCCATATGGTAGCCAATGTCAATTTTCTTCCCCTCTCTTTCGGCAAGTCAATGCTGTTTCATGACTATGGACGACATAATCCAATCACATGCCAAGTATGTGACAAAGACGGTAGCATCATCTTTGCTAAACTTCATCCCATGATTGGGCGAAATCGCGGAAGTCAATGCTTTCTCTGGCGGACAAATCGTAGATTCAATAACCAATTCTCTGGCGAGCAGTTTCCAAAACCAAGGGTTTAATCAATCTTGGATTTAATCCTAATTCGAACTTCAATAGAAACCCTGGTTATAATCGAACCCAAGCTATAATTCTTCCAATCCACGGCAAAGGTTCAATCGAGAATTGGCCCGCCAATTCTAATTCTACATTTCCAAATCGACCCAATCACCACTCCTCAAAATCATCGAACTCTCAAGGACCCTCCCAATCCAACAATTTGAAACCAAGTTGGAGGAGCAAAGCGAGACAATAAAAAATCTTGAGAGACAAATAGGGAAATTGGCTGAGCAGCTAGCGTCAAGACCCCCAGGGCATCTGCCCAGTTTTACTGGGAAAAATCCAAGAGGCGGTCAAGTCGCTCACGCCGATTTAAGCAGCAGTCAATGCACTGACCTGGTACCTTCACCTCCATACGGTAGAGAAGAGGCCAGTGCAATGAATTTGAGAAGTGGGACTCAGGTGAGTGGTCCCCACGGCTTCGAAAACCACTAGCCCTCCTCGCCATTGGTAAGGCGGGAGGGAAGTTGAGCACCCATCATCCCTTTGGCTGCGAAGGAAAATCGGTGGTGATCCTCGATAGAAGAAAGAGTTGAGATTCCTCAAGTGGTTGATCCTTGAGGAATAAAGAATCAATTGGAAGTCCTCAGGTGGCTGTTCCCCTGAGAAGTGAAATATTTGAGGATCCTCAGGTGGCTGATCCCCTGAGGAGTGATGAGTTAAATGATAGTCGGTGGTGATCCACGACTAGCAAAAAAAGAATGAAAAGACAGTTCGATGGAAAGATTTGGAAGACAAGGCCGTTAGTTAGCCCTCGAAGAAAGTATTTTCCGAGGAGGATTTGAAAAGGCTTCCTTTCCACCTAGAAAGAGCAACATCCCATTGAGCGAAGATAAGAAGTATGAAAAGGTGCTTAATTTGTTGAAAAATACTCAGGTAAATCTTCCATTGTCGATGTCTTGGTAGAGATGCCTAAGTACACCAAATTCATAAAGGATGTTGTTTCTTCCAAGAAGAAGTTAGCCAGGAATGGATCAAGCAATTGGTAAGGAGTGTTCTATGGTCAATTATCAAGACTTACCAACCAAGAGAAGCGACCAGGCAAATTTGTGCTCACATTGCAGATGGGAGGCCTAGTCTTCCCGAATTCCTTATGTGACCTGGTGCATCCATCGACCTTGATGCCATTGTCCGTTTGCAATCGGCTTGGTTTGCGAATCTTCTAGAACCCACTACCATAAACTTGCGGTTCGATAGATCTTCAAAAAGCCTCGGGGATCCTAAAGGACGTATTGGTTCAAGTGGGTAGGTTTACCTTTCCGTTGGTAGGTATGTCTTAGATATGGAGAAAAATGAAAATGTCCCTCTGATTCTTGGAAGACCTTTCCTATCTACAGCTAGAGCCCTCATCGATTGTGATGGTGGGAAAGTAACTATCCGAGTTGGTGACCAAGAGGTGAGCTATAGCGTTTCTAAATCTATTCAAGTACCTTCCGGTTCTCCAACCGGCTTTTCCATTGAGAGAGGCGTCGATGACTTCAATGACTTCATGGATAAGCAAGTCTTGGCTGTAGAAGCAGAATATGAGCGATTGATCGATAATCTGAATAATCATGGTGTGGTCAATCTAGACCAGTTAGCAGCTGGATTTGAGGATGATCTAAGAGAAGAAGCCTTGGCAGCAGGACCACTGAGTAAGCTCAGCGATGTTGAGTTGAGGAGTGGAGATCTTAAATCAAGTCTAGAGGATCCTCCCGTAGATTTGGTACTGAAGCCGTTGCCTAAACATCTTAAGTATGTGTTTTTAAGAGAAGGTGACAAGCTTCCTTTGATCATCTCTGCCAAGCTATCTCGTATAGAAGAGCTTAAATTGTTAAACGTCTTGCGCAAAAATGAAAAAGCCTTTGGATGGCAGGTGGGAGATATCCGAGGATATCTCCCGACATCTAGATGCACAAAATCAAGGCGAGGAGGGTGCAAAACAAGTTAGACAAACCTCGAGAGAAGGCTCAACCCTCACATGGAAGAGGTAGTCAAGAAGGAAATTATCAAGCTTCTAGATATGGGTATCATTTACGCCATTGCAGACAGTGAGTGGGTATCCCCAACTCAAGTGGTTCCCAAAAAAGGTGGAATTACTATTGAAAAGAATGAGAAGGGCGAAGAGATAGCATTGAGGCTCGTTACGGATACAGAGTATGTATCGATTATCGAAAGCTCAATGAGGTCACACTGAAAGATCATTTCCCCTTCCATTCATTGACCGGATGCTTGGCGTCTAGCAGGCACGCATTCTCTACGCTTCTGGATGGATATTCGAGGATACTTCCAGATACCCATCGATCCTGTTGACCAAGAGAGACCACTTTCACTTGCCCTTATGGTACATTCGCTCTGAGCGGATGCCATTTGGTCTATGCAATGCCCTGCTACCTTTCAGAGGTGTATGATGGCAATATTTGATGGGCTAGTTGAAAAGTGCATGGAGATTTTTATGGATGATTTCTCGGTCTTTGGTCAATCCTTCGATGATTGCCTCAATAATCTTGATCAGTGTTATCTAGATGTGTGGAAAGAACTTAGTGCTTAATTGGGAAAAATGCCATTTCATGGTAGATGAAGGCATAGTCCTTGGCCACAAAGTGTCAGCCAAAGGTATAGAAGTAGATAGGGCCAAGGTTGAAGCTATTGAGAAGATGAGTTATCCTAAGAATGTTCGGGAAGTCCGAGGTTTTCTCGGACATGTCGGCTTCTATAGGAGGTTCATCCAGGACTTTTCAAAGATTGCCAAGCCCCTGTCTACTTTACTCAAAGAAGACGTTACTTTTGATTTTGATGAGAATTGCAAGCGCGCGTTTGAGGAGCTTAAGTGTAGATCTGATCTCTGCTCTAATTCTTATATCGCCAGATCGAACCTACCACTTTGAGCTTATGTGTGATGCATCCAACTATCTTTGTTGGTGCGATCTTAGAACAAAAGCTTAATGGAAAGTTCCACCTATCTATTATGCCGATCACACACATCGAATCCTCTCAAGTTAACTACACGACAACCGAAAAGGAACTATTAGCCGTAGTCTTTGCTATGGATAAGTTTCGTAGTTACTTGCTTTGGGTGCTCAAGTGATTGTGTGGGTGACCACGCCGCTTATGCGATATCTCATGACCAAAAGGAAGCTAAACCGCGCTTCTCGCGTTGATATCGACCCTCCAAGAATTTGACGTTTAAATCAAAGATAAGAAGGGCAAAGGAGAACGTAGTGGCGGATCATGTTTCTAGGATGATAAGTGAGGAAAAGGGTGATCCTGAAGATATAGATCTTTACTTTCCTCTAGAAAACATCATGTTGATCGATGGCCGCTCTCCTGATGTTCCATGGTATTCGTCCATTGTGAATTACCTTCATGCCCGTTACCTTGACCCCGAGATGTCGTATCAGGAGAAGAAGAAGTTCTTCTCTGATATGAAATATTTCGTTTGGGATGAACCTTACCTCTTCAAGATCTGCAAAGATGGTTTGCTGAGGAGATGCGTTCCTGAATCTGAGCAACAAGAGATTATCGAGCAATGCCATAGTGGACCCACAGGTGGTCACTTTGGTCCTTGGAAAACGGTTGCTAAGATCTTCCAGTCTGGATTCTATTAGCCTACGATCTTTAAGGACACGGAAGCTTTCTGTAAAGCTTGCGATAGGTGCCAAAGAACCGGAGCTTTGACAAGGCGTTTTGACATGCCCCTGAAACCCATTCTTGAATGCGAAGTCTTTGATGTATGGGGCATCGATTTTATGGGACCATTCCCATCATCTTGTGGCAACAAATACATCTTAGTCTGCGTTGACTATGTTTCGAAATGGGTGGAGGCAATTGCCACTCCTCACAATGATCATAAAACGGTCATGAAATTTCTGAAGAAGAACATCTTTGTGAGGTTTGGATGTCCACGTGCCTTGATCAGTGATGAAGGGACACACTTTTGCAACCGACCTTTGGAAAAAGTCCTCGAGAAGTATGGTGTTTGCCATAAAATCGGCACACCATATCATCCGATGACTAGTGGTCAGGTTGAGCGAAGCAACCAGAGTCTCAAGAAAATCCTGGAGAAGGCGGTGAATAGTCATAGAAAAGACCGAGTGCGAAGTTGGACGATGTACTTTGGGCATATAGGATCGCCTATAAGACCCCTATGGGTACATCGCCATATCAAATGGTTTACGGTAAGCCATGCCATCCGCCAATCGAGTTAGAGCACGGGCGTATTGGGCTCACGAAGTTTTGAACTTCGATTCCCAATCTGTGGGAAACATCGATTGCGGCGATTGCATGAGTGGATGAATTTAGACTCCAGGCTTATGAAAGCGCCAGGATTAGTAAAGAGAAGATGAAACTACTCCATGATGCCAAGATAAAGAAGAGAGAATTCCGTGTCGGCGAGCAAGTTCTCTTATACAATTCTAGGTTACATTTGTTTCCTGGGAAGTTGAGAACACGTTGGTCCGGTCCTTTTGAGATTCTCCAAATCATTCCTGGAGGTGTTCTAGAACTACGCGGTTATCCAAACCAACCGTTTCGAGTTAATGGTCAAAGGTGCAAGCACTACATTGGTGAACCTAAAGAAAAACCTTTGATTGTTAAATTTCTCGATATTCTCGGATGTGGTGTTACAGAGGTCAATGAATTTGATGAGTTTTCATCCGATTTATTCTCCGAGAATGACGGTATTGGTTCATCAGCAGAAGTTCTAGCAGGTAGTTGGGATATGGAGGAGTATGAAAGAGAGCAAAAGCTTAAACGTCATCAGAGGAATCAGAGAAGAAAGAAATCAGCCATGGGGAAGATTAAACGAGTTTGGAAGGCTATAAAAGATTTTACCCCATGTGTTAGATGCTGTTTCTGCAGCCACACTACTGACCAAAGCTTACACGAGGTAATGGCTGGCAGAAAGGTTAAATGGCCTGATCCGGGCTGAGCTTCAAATGTGTCGAGCTAACGACAATAACCATTAGTGCTACAAGGAGGCATCCTAGATATCCCTTATTCTATTAGTTTCTTTCTGTAGTTATTTTTCCTTGTTCTAGTTGTTTTGATATTATTAGGATTGTGTTGTTTTTGTCAGTCAGCCGTCCTAGGCTTATACAGGGTCGAAGTGTAGTTTTGCTTACGATTTCCTCTTATCTTTATCTCTATCACTTTTGCGCGATATGGTTTAATCCCTTGTATCCCCCGAGGTATTTCTTTGTTTTTCAAGTGTGCAGGATATTTTCGATAGCGATTGTGAGCTTTAGACGATTTCAGTTTTCCGGTGGATGGTCCACAGTCTACTGATTTCCTTAAGCATTTCTGGATCTGGACCATGGCCACTTCCAGACTTGCCACTTTCGAACTACAATCAGCTAAGTACTTTCTTTCTTTTTTTTAATTCTGCACACCATGAGGACATGCTGTAATTTAAGTGTGGGGGAGGGGATAAGTCGATATGTATCTATACATTTGCTTACATGATATTATTTCTATGCTAAAATGATGCTAAATTTTCAAAATTTTGTTTTGCCTCGAGTGAGCAATGCATGTTTTTGTTCGGTTTGTTATATTCATTGATGCTGTATGCCGTATGTTCCGTAAGTTAGTTGTTTCACCCGATATTATTTTTCACGAAGCCATAGTGAATGATGAGCTATATTATAA
The DNA here is from genome assembly GCA_026214975.1 of Gentiana macrophylla. Classification (NCBI taxonomy): domain Eukaryota; kingdom Viridiplantae; phylum Streptophyta; class Magnoliopsida; order Gentianales; family Gentianaceae; genus Gentiana; species Gentiana macrophylla. The sequence goes on along the minus strand of CM047807.1, from coordinate 14,677,077 downwards.
AGTTATACCCCTTTTGATTAGTGATGTTTGATTCCTTATAAGTCATGTGCTTAGTGCTAATGTTCATATCGTGAGACTTATGATAGTTTGTGTTTAGTTCCAAGTACGATGTACTGTGAATATCTAGAAGTTTGAATGTGATAAGTAATACGTAACTAATGTCATTTGAAAAAGTTGAGTTAATAATGAAATCAATAGTGTGTGTCGGAAGCTGGTCGATGATTTGAGTGCGGTAAGGCATTATCTCGAAATGTTTTATTCCACTATGATGACCAAAAGCTCACGACAGTCAGAAGAAGCTGCTTTATGATTTGAGTAAGGTAGGGTATACCACGTATGTCCTATTCTGCTATGATGAGCAATAGCTTATTCTGATGTGTGTTTAAATGTGGAATCAATTGAATCAACTTAAGAATTGGTATGAAAAGAATTAAATGAGACTTAGTTATCGTTAATCTTATCCCCAAAGATAAACCGATGGATATCTTTGTAGGGATTATCCTCTAAGTATGTCGGAAAGGTCTTAAATGTGTTCTATCATCTTTTCCGGGATATGTTCCGTTTTGTAGGGTGCATCTTATAAGTATCTTTTATTACTAGTTTGAAGGGGGAATTAGCTAGTTTTGCTTTGAGTTTTTCAAGTTTGGATTTAGTGGAAGTTCTCTATGGCTATGCACACACACGATGGTGAACTTCTAATTTATTGACTATGTGGTATATGTGTTGAGGTGTCTATATTCTTTCCGAGCCTTTATCTTGTTTTGTTTTGCTCGGGACGAGCAAAGTTTAAGTGTGGGGGAGTTGTTAAGGGTGAATTTATACGTTTTATAACGTTGTATTTTATGATGTTCTCCTCCATAATTCATATGATTTGCATAGGAAATGTGGTTTTAAATGATTTATTAAGCAAGTGAGATTTTAATTAGTTTATTCGCAAAATGAGGTTGTGTACGTGTTTTGATTATGGTTTTATGAGTATTTGGATTGTGTTACGTTTTGCGATGTCTTAATGTGATGTAGATACGTGTTGGAGGCTAAATTGATGATCAAATGTTGATATAATTCGAGCTAAATCGAGATAGAGATGAGAAAAGAAGGATAAAGATGGAAGAAGGAAGAGATAATGATCAAGAGATCGAGTTCCAGCATCGATGAACGAGCGTCCACGGTCCGTCCATGGTGGACGGGCGTTTGCTCAACCGAACGAGCGTTCAGAGGTGCGATTTACATTCAGAGCCTTCAAACGCTGCATAGACGAGCGTTCACCTCCGTCCAGAAGCTGTTGGACGAGCGTCCAAGATAGTGGACGGGCGTCCAAGCACCGCCTTAGCCTAAACCGACCTAAAAATCTATAAATAGGCGCGATTTCTCAAACCCTAGACACATAATTCGAACCCTAAAAACCTAGGGGCAGCTTGGCTGCGTTTTTTCTACAGTTTTTATCTACTTTTATGCAATTTAATTCCTAGATTAGATTAGATAGACTCATGTACTTTTTATTCAACAATTCGATGTGCAAAGGATGCTAGGAGGCTAAATCCTCCTTGAACGAGCGTTGTGAAGCCGTCCGTTTCAACAGTTTGATCTCTAGTTCGTGATTATTTTGTGAGTCCTATTTCAAGTTTGTTACTTTTATCATGTTTTTATATGTTGATTGCATGCTATATCGAAAGATCCGTGCTTTTGTTTATTGTTTGCTTGATGAAAGTCATGTTAACCTTAGAACACCATGATAAAAGTTTAGACTTTTAATCTAATCACAACGAAAGTTATTAGGTTGAATCTCTAGGTTAGAAATTGAAAGATTTCACGCCTAGGTTAGAAAGACTTAATCTTTAATCGAAAGATCGAAGATTAGAAAACGAACTTGTCTACGAAAGTAGGTGTTCATGCCTTAGATAGGTGAATCACAACTTGAGTAGAGATCACGAAATAATCCAAATTAGTATCAAACGTTGATAGGATAGGTGGAACAATTGCTTGTTCGTTCGTTAAAATTTAATTTAAATCACTTGACTCGAATTGCTTAGCTTAGTTTAGTTCATTTTATTTTTCTGCGACTTAGTTAATTTTTATTGCTTTCAATCTTGCCTAGCATTGGATTCAATCCTCTGTCTAGTTACTTTTATGCATATTTGTTTAGGTTAGTTCTTTGTTTAGGTTAGTTTCGTGACAATAGTTTAGTTAAAAACAAAAGCTAGGATTCACATTCGTCTAGTTCCCCGTAAGATCGACCCGGCATTAGCCTCCGTACTACGATCCTTGCACTTGAGGTTAACCGGTTTATTACTTGTTGTTTTATATTGATAAAATCCGGGACAGTGATCGACAAAATCTTATCGAATCACAAGATGACTGCTTGGTTCAAAGTAGGGTTTGATGTGTTAGTTAAGGATCACTTGGATACATGTGATCTGAACACTCCTCATTAGCTCTATTCTGGAATGAGTGAGTAGTCTGTGACTTCACAGATACGGAATCCATTCCTTCCTGTGGGAAGTAGACAGACAGTTCCATTATATGTTAATCCTAGAAACTGATCGATGGGCCCAGTTCATATTATATTTGTTATGAACTAATTGATCACTAGGGGGTTAATGGTAAATAAGGATAACATGTTTTGAGAAGGGTTTACGGATATATCCCGAATGAAAACGAACAGTCTATGAAGGATTTATCCGTATGTAATGATTATATCAATGGACGCTTATCGACTCAGTTATTATAGTGTAAGTATATATCTATAATCGATAGAGTTCATTTTCGGGTTTATGGTGGCGTAATCCCGGAATTAATAGATTGAATAAGAAATATTCTATCCGATGAATATTTTTATTTAATTTATTGTAGCTACTGTTTATAGGTCCATGGTCCCCGATGTGGCTCCTAACATGCATATGTTTTCTTGACGTTGGGCCTCAATAATAATTAAGTAGTTGGACTATTTAATTGATGTGAGAAATAATTATTTAGTGGGCCTAAATAATTAAATACATGGAAAAGACATTTTCATGGACTCGACCTTTTTTGTGTATCATCATTGTGCTAACCTAATTGAATTAGGGGAGGCGCATTTGGTAAGTATATATTTATCAAGAAATTAGTTTTCTTGGATAATTATATGACATGTGATTAATTGTTTATTTGTTAAATAATTAACTAGAAAAATATTAGATTGGTCCTTAAATATTCTAGATTTGTTCTAGATTATTCTAGGAGTATCTTTTTATTTAATAAGGATTATTATAATTGATTTTGTATTGATTATTAATTCCTTGGAGGACAAGGATTTCTCTCCTATATAAAGAGAGCTCTCCTAAATCCTACACAACATGTAAAACATGCCATATACACAATTATAATGGGGAGATGTCGACTTCCTATTAGGGTTTAGAGTTGGGAAAATCTTCGGGATTTTCCGGGTAGCATATCAAGGAGGTCAAGCATCAATGATCGATATCCACCGGTCGTTGCTTGTAGATACACATCAGAAGACTGTGGCATCTCAACTATTTGGATCTCGGCTTCTCAATCTCTGGATCTAATCTTTTGATTGGTATGTAGATCTAACCTTCTTGTAGTTTAGATCTATTTATTTATATGCTTTAATGTTATATTGATCGTGATCCTTGTTATTCTGCTGCGTAATCGGGCGGATCTAGATCCGTCCGGCGATATTACATCCACCTTAAACCGGAACGAGATTGTGGGTTTGTTCAATAGTGTCTACGGGAAAGTTTGACAATTTAAGTAATCGGAAAATCATGATACATGGGTTCGAAATGGTCTAACCATGGTTGGGTAAGTTCAACTGAGATATGGCTCGATCGACTCACCCTCCACATATGAAGATTGCACGGGGGTTCGGCAAGACTTAGCATATCCGACAAGCCTTTATGGCTAAAAGGGTTTCTCTTAGCCGGATCCGACCGACAGTCACATATGTTCCAACGAATAAGACGGGTAGGCTTGCCTACATCACCGACACCATTCGGGTACATGATTGGTTGTTTCTTAAAATATTGTCATGTCCAAAAACCACGATCAGTAAACCAACCACTTTTTTCAAAATATTGAGTGGGAGCGGGGAAGGCGACAGCCAACCCCACGGCCTCTGCTATAGATGCAAGCAAGTGAGTGAATGGTGATGCCTCATGGCGCTTTGATTTCGGCCCCCTTCGGATGGTGTTCACCGCTATCAAAATTCAAGGTTTGGTCTCCGAAAGGATAGGATCTTAAGGACTCGCTGGGTCACTGACCTGCCCTACGTAGGCATACTCGGGGCATACTTAAAGGTCTGATATAGTAGGTCACACTCATCAGGATATTTTATGAAATATCTTGGCTGAAAAAGAAAGGTAATCGACGATTAAAGTATGGGATGTACGATTCCCATGAGATGTTATGATTCTCAAAGTTTAATCATTGAGAGAGATTGTCTCAGTTTAACCATCATCGTGCTGATACCGACCTCCTAGGCGGCGGTACGATGCGAGGTTAAATCCTTGGAATGGTAGGATAGACTTTTATAGTTTATAATTCCTAAAATTTATCTAGTCGTGTATGTATGAATCTTTTCTGTGAAATTTATTTACAACTATCATCTCTAGGCTACTAAACTGCTAGTGTAATGATTTCGTTAAAAGTGGAAAGTAACAAGAACGTTGAACTCATCGAAGAATGCAATTAAATTTTGGAAGAGATATTCCTCTTGAGCATTAAATCTTAAGTGAAATAGTATAGGTATGTCACTACTGTCACTCGTGTTGAACGAGAGACACACTTAGTTCAAAGATGATGTAGGACTATATAAAATTCTATTAGTGAATTTTAATTGTGTGAGTAATCACACAAGAAATTTCTAATTGAAAAATTGGAAAATCATAAAATAAAGTGTTGCTAGTTAGACGGTATTTGGAACCGATAAACTAGTGGGAGCTTGATTCTTATGATTTGTTGTTTTTCTGAGTCATTAGAAATGTGTAAGAGATTGCACAAGATTTTTTCCATTCCTGGGAAAACATGAACAAAGCATTACTAGTTAGACGGTATTTGGAACCGATCAACTAGTGGGAGCTTAGTTCTGGTGATTTTCTAATCTCTTAAAAATCATAAATAAAGTATTGCTAGTTAGATGGTATTTGGAACCAATAAACTAGTGGGAGCTTTAACCTTATGATTTGTTGATTTATTAGAAAAATCAAATAGTCCAAACGAGTAACACTATCAGTAGACATCCCACAGTTCACGAGTAGTGTCTACTCAAATGAACTGCTAGTTAAAGACTGTTTCCAAATAAGAAAAGTCAAGAATGAGAAAGAATGTCTATACGTGTTAGTCATCTAAACTAAGTAGTTTTAAGGCTAAACTGGAATATTAATAAATAGAAATAAGAGGATAAGGAAAGTGATTTCGGATCACTGACCAATGCATCCGTAACGATTTCCTCGAAAGCTAAGTTCTTTGGAAGAACAAGGTAGCTATGTGTTAAACGATAAATAAAGTAGACAATGGGCAGTTATTTCAGCGAAATAGTCGGAGTGATATTAGGAAATGAATTTCGGATTCAATCCTTGAATATCACAGAAAATTTATTTTCTGTTTTCAGATTCGTTGGAACGAATGGATTCACTTTCAATTCAATAAATTGTTTGTCTTATAGAGAGTGAATATGACATTTGTAGCATGAATCCAAGACTCGGACTTTTGTTTGATAAAGTCAGAACCACTAAGAAATGCTGAAAAGGTATATGTAACACATCTTAAACTATTAAAGGCAAAAGGTTTCCGTATTTAGATAAACATTTCTTCATACTCTATTAATTAGTGCATATTTCCTAAAGGCAAGATCTGAAGACTGGCTTAAGGTGATTCCTATCTCCCAATCAAGGAACACTGTCTCAAAAGGAACAATGACTAAGCTTCCTTTCAATCGGGAAAAGGGTAATAGATTTAAAGAAGTAACATAGCTTGTTTATAATGACCTTCGGGGACTTGTGAAAGATACAAGTTAGAAGGAGCTTCTGATTAGTGACATCTTGTTAGACAACTACTTGAAACGCCAGTAAGATTATCTTAAATATTTGGAGGTATCTCTGATTTCACCAGAGATAGCGTATTCCATGCTCAGTAATAGGCCATAGAATGGTGTTGGGACTGATGCTCGGTCTGCCTCCCAGTGGAATTTATCCACTGAGGGATAACACCATAAATTTGCCTCATATAGTTATTGTTGGAAATAATATTTGTGTTTTGATGATGATTTGTCATGAATTTAGTAAGATCATTTACAACCCATGATGATGAAGTCATATCTAACTGTTATAGTGCATAATGAAAGAAGAAGCAATAAATAGTCTAGAGAAAAATGTATAAGTTCTATCTGAGTCCGAACTTTGTATATGTTGTTTCGAGACAGCATTGTAATAGATAGGAACTAGGCGAGCAAATTGAGTCACAACAAAGCAAACCGAGTATACATATGAAGAATCGAGGATCGGACTCGCTTATGAAATAATCAAGAAGATAAGTTCGCCGAGGACACAAACTCGGTTGGCTTATCTAGAAGATCAAGAACCGAGGACACAGACTCGATTATTGAAGACCAAGAACCGAGGTGGCAAACTCGGTTAGAAGTCGATTAAGTCGTGACTATAATTCGTGATTCGAAGCTAGTCTGGTGGTGAGTGAAATCAACTATAGATCATGTAAAGCTGAATAATCTTAAGGACAAAGATTATCAGTTACCAAGAAAAGAAGAAACTGAATGGTGTACCCTGACTTAGTCAATTAAAGTCAGATGTCATGTATATAAGGTACTCAGTTTTGAAGAAGAGTAGAAAACTGAGTTAAGGCCTTGTTTAATTTGAAATAACAAAACGACAAAAGGTCATAAATATGAACGTTGGCTAAACAACAAATGCAACGGCTATAAAATTTATCTGACCGTTATATTGCCTCTATAAATATACAGAGGCAAGCACTTGAGAGAGGGGGATCTGAAAAATCTTTACAAAGCATATATCTAAAGATCCAGATTCAGAAAATCAGATTTCATATCTAGAAAAGGGGAAGCCAACGGAATTGCCTTGAAGATTACAAAGAAAGATCCAGTAACCCATTAAGGGGGAAGAAGGCATCTTGGAGCTGCAACGTCATATCCAGAAGAATCAGACAACTCACTGAATTAATCTTTTGATTAATTCTAAACCTAACCTTTGTGAAAAAGGTTTGGCTGTGCATAGTTTGAGGAGAGCAACTCCACCTTTCCTCATACGGTTGCAACTTGGTTGCCACAGCTGTTGGTGCAGTTTGTGGACTGTGTTTGTGTTAGTGGTGAGCGGGTGATGGAGTCATTCCACCTCCGAAGGATCAGTGTACAGAGTGAAGGGAGCAATCACACCTTTCTTCATTTTGTGTAGACAGTGAAACCAGGGTGTCGTGAAGGACTGTCATTGGACTAGGATTTTGTAACAGTTATTTCAAGATTCTAGTGATACCTCCTACACCACAGGAGAAGGGGAGACGTACGGGATTACACCACCCGAAACTTCCATAAACAAACTCTGTGTTGATTTACTTTACGCATTTATATTTGTGATGTGATTATTTTATTGCATAATCATTCTATCACTACACTCAGCAAACATTAGACACTGAGTCAGCACAGAACTGATACATAGGAGACTTAGATCTTTATTGACACATCTATTGCACAAAAGGCTTGATCTTATCCGCTGCAAGTTAATACATTACCAGCTTTAGCTAAGCTGAATTAACTAACTCCTACACAAGATTAAAGGGTTGGAATGAAACCGATCTGAGCCACATTGTACATCAGTTTGATAGTTCAGTTTGAGTTACTGAAAAACTCAGTTCCTGGGGTACTTTCAGATTTGGGAAAGTTTTTGGTGACAAGTTTATTCACCCCCCCCCCCCTCTAAACTTTTGTTAGCCTTTCCAAGGGACCAGCAGTTATTAATATGCTACAATACACTGCTTAACTCATTTAAGATATTGGTTGCGAAATAACGGTTTACACTATCATGTAAAACCGAGAAGTCTACCTAGAAGATGCTTACAAATTTGTGGATAAGGAGTGAATTCGGTTCACTCCACTTCCGTAAATATAGGCATTTAGCACTTAGTACTTGAAGGTAGGACTGGAAATTTTGCATACACGTTCAGATGATGATTGTTCGTGCAATATCTTATACGTTGAGTAAAGGCTGGTTATAAGATTCTTAAGATCAGAAAGTGACGGTTATACTATCAAAACCCTTCTGAAAGGGTCTATGAATAATAACCTTGGACTTAGGAGTACGGTTACTCAAGGTAGTTACTAACTGATTAGATCAAACCACGTCCAACATTGGTTGTTGGTGATAACACTAATAATTACTACTAGATCAGAATATCAATCCACCAAGAACGCAATGGGAGTATGGTCTAACCATTACCTATTGTGGTTTTCTGAAGACTTTGCAATTTACAGAGGTGATTGATAACCTATGGTTCCTTGCGGGCTGTATAGGATTCTGATCAATAGAGGTTGGTTTAAAAGCCATAACGCTGTGAATGGAGTTTTGGTACTCCAGTTCTGTTCACACTCTAGTAGAACCAGCTGAGTGTCTCGGGCCCAATGGGAGTAATTGGATCTACATGATAAGAGTCGAATGAATAGAAAGTTAAACTTTCAGTACAAAGCTGAGTAGTCTAAGGGTGATTCCCTAAAAAGTAGAGAGTTAACCAGACCGTGAACTCTCTCACCACCCGGTCTTGTTTGATTCCGTTAGAAAGCATAAAATAGGGGTGATTCCCTAAGACTTTCTTGACGAACAAACGGAATCTGAATTCATTCGGAATATAAGGGTTTTAGCTAAGAATAAATGCATGATTTTGTTAGAAAGCAAGAAATAGGGGTAACTCCCATAGACTTTCTTGCCAATCAAACGGAATCTGAATTGATTCAGGAACCAAGGCTTATATCCTCTAAGGAACAAAGCAAACCTCTAGGTCATTTAAAAGTCACATATTTCAAGTATGTGGACTTGACCAGAATATTGATAAGTCTTTCATAGACTGGATGTCAGTATTGGTAAAGTAGTATATACATTAGTTTTCATTAATGGTAACACTGAAACAGTTGGAAACAACTTGGGTGTGTTATCTGAAGTCAGAAACTAACATGCCAAGATTCTCTTTATGAAAGAATCGGACTACATTCTAAAGGATTTGATTCGGTCAAATTCCCGAGAATATGTGACTGGCAATCCCATTTATCCTAATAGTTAAGATGATTTTGCATATCGGTATGCAACATTCAACGAAGTAGTCCTACCCTACCTCTCACGGAATGCTTCTCTAAACCCGAGGATGAATGGAAAATGGGATAGACTCTCTTTTGGTAAGAGAATGTCTGGTAATTACAAGTTAATCGAATCTTGGATTCGAGTATTAAATAGAAAGTTTAGTACGTCCTCAAGTATCTTTGGAGAACGAGGAATAATATGCTAGTATATTCGGGTGCGAACATGAATATAAATGATTACACTGATTCTGACTTTAAGTCAGATTAAGCATGATCGTTAAGTCGATCTCGGGCTTAGTGTTTACTCGTGTGATTCTGACTTTAAGTCAGATTGAGGATTTTCTTCCATATCTGGGAGTAATTCCATATCTGGTAAGCCGATACCACTTCATTGTGAAAACAGTGGAGAGGTAGCGGATAAGGATCTTCGCAGTCACTAGAGGTTAAAAAAAGCATATTGGGAGAGTACCACCTGATTGGATGGACCGGCGACGTTTCGATCTTAAAGATCGTCTCGAGCTGACAACTTAACGGATCAGGATGCTAAGTCGTGTGGCATTTAGATGTTGCATACTCACCGAGTCACTGAACGACCCTGCGGTGGCACACTCGGAGTGTTTTTTGACATCTAAATGGTTTGATGCACTTGGCAGGTACAGAATTGAGGGATATATCTCATTTGCTTTTAGAGCAAGTGGGAGAATGTTGTGTATAAGGGGTATGCTTTAAACAATTATCACTTGCCTTTCGTGCAAGTGGGAGATTGTTGAGTGTAGTGCCCGAAAGACAATTTCTGTAATTGTTTTTGACAGGATTTATAATTCATCTTAATGTTTGAATTTATGCTTATATTAATACACTGCTGAAAACCCAAAGTATATCAGTATGTAATCACATAACTCAGTGTATGGCATACACACGAGGATTGTGTTAGTGATGATATGCTTAAAACTATTTAGTCCGTGGTGAATTTAATCAGATTATGGGTCTCATGATTAATATACCAATAATGTGCCCAGAACACTTAACGGTGTGACAGTCTTATCCGGACCGTCGGTATAGGGTACCTAGTGGGCATTTATATATGATGTCTATCATATAGGACTGGACCGATTGGATTTGATTTCTCGATATAATTCCGTGATCGAGAATTCTTACCGAATCACAAGATGAACATAGATGGATTAATCTCAATCCTGATGTGATCACAGTCTACTGCTTGGTTCAAAGTAGGGTTTGATGCGTTAGTTAAGGATCACTTGGATAATGTGATCTGAACACTTCTCGTTGGCTCTATTCTGGAATGAGTGAGTAGTCTGTGACTTCACAGATATGGAATTCATTCCTTCCCACGGGAAGTAGACAGACAGTTCACTTATTTGTTAATCCTAGAAACTGATCGATGGGCCCAGTTCATATTATATTAGTTATGAACTAATTGATCACTAGGGGGTTAATGGTAAATAAGGATAAGATGTTTTGAGAAGGGTTCACGGAAATATCCTGAAACAAAACGAACAGTCTATGGAGGATTTATCCGTATGTAATTTTTATATCAATAGACGCTTATCAACTCAGTGATTAGAGTGTAAGTATATATCTATAATCGAAAGAGTTAAGTTTCGGTTTTATGGTGGCGTAATCCCGGAATTAATAGATTGAATAAGAAATATTATGTTCGATGAATATTTTTATTTAATTTATTGTAGCTATTGGTTATAGGTCCTTGGTCCCTGATGTGGCTCCTAACATGCTTATGTTTTCTTGACGTTGGGCCTCAATAATAATTAAGTAGTTGGACTATTTAATTGATGTGCGAAATAATTATTTAGTGGGCTAAATAATTAAATACATGAAAAAGACATTTTTCATGGACTCGACCCTTTTGTGTATAATACGTGTGCTAACCTAATTGAATTCGGGGAGGCGCATTTTGTGATTATATGACATGTGATTGATTGTTTATTTGTTACACAATTAACTAGAAAAATATTAGATTGATCCTTAAATATTCTAGATTTGTTCTAGATTATTCTAGGAGTATCTTTTATTTAATAAGGATTATTATAATTGATTTTGTATTAATTATTAAATCCTTGGAGGACAAGGATTTCTATCCTATATAAAGAGAGCTCTCCTAAATCCTACACAACATGTAAAACATGCCATATACACAATTATAATAGGGACATGTCGACTTCCTATTAGGGTTTGGAGTTGGGAAAATCTTCTGGATTTTCCGGGTAGCATATCAAGGAGGTCAAGCATCAAGGATCGATATCCACCGGTCGTTGCTTGGAGATACACATCGGAAGACTATGGCATCTCAACTATTTGGATCTCGGCTTCTCAATCTCTGGATCTAATAATTTTGATTGGTAAGTAGATCTAACCTTCTTGTAGTTTAGATCTATTTATTTATATGCTTTAATGTTATATTGATCGTGATCCTTGTTATTCCGCTGCGTAATCGGGTGGATCTAGATCTGTCCGGCGATATTACATCCAACAAATGCACTGGTGGAACTAGATTGTTCAGCAGATTCAGTAGCTACTGAATGTACAGCAGACTTATGTTGATTCTGTTCAAAATCTTTTTCCTTTCCGTTGAGAGTTCTTAATTCAGATTTTAACCTTTCAACTTCTGCTTTAAGAGCTTCTTTTTCAGACTTCACAATCTCATAACCAGATTGTATTTTCCTCAGTTGATTAAGGATGGCATCCAAAGTTTCTTCAATGTTAGAATTTTTAGGATTTGAACCACAAGTAGATTAACAATGACTTTCAGCAGGAGTACTTATAGATATAGAGTTGTATACCTCCTCAGTCTCTTCCATATTTGCCATTAAAGCATAATGATCCATATCAGCAACAAGTGCAGTATCATCAGATTCATTTCCTTTTTCTGATTCAACTTCATATCCTGATTCATCATCAGCAACCATTGCTTTCTTGCCAGATCTTCTTTGCAAAAATTTTTGTTCTTCAGAAGGTCTGGACAATCAGGTCTAAAATGTCCGGGTTTCTTGTAGTTGAAGCACAGATAATCAGGTTCCTTTTTATGTTTTAGATCAGGATAGTCGGGTTTGAAGTGTCCTGGTTTCTTGCAGTGAAAACACAAATAATCATTATCTTTCTTGGATTATTCCTTCTTCTTTTCACTTGATTTCTTTGTGAAATTCCTTGGAGAACCCCTTTCCTATTTTCATCATTCTGATTTTCTTGCTCAGTAGGGCAATTTGCTCTTGCATCTCATCCCGTAGATCATCTTGACCACCTGATAATTCTTCTTTATGTGCAGCAGCCAATGCTGTAGTCATTGGTTCTTCTTTTTCAGTCTCAGTAACAAGTTTCTTACTGAATTCATATGCTTTGAGATCTAAAAACAACTTGAAGGTGTCTTCTTCATGTAGACTCCTGGATTCTTCTATGGCAGTAACCTTCATCTCCCAAACCTCTTTTACAGGTAGGGCTTCCAAGATTCTTGTATTGATCTCTTCTTTTGTATAGATTACATTCAGCTGGGTGAGTTCATCCATGATAGCATTGAATCTTGATTCCATTTGCTCAATGGTTTCATTTGATTTCATCTTGAAATCTTGGAACTTTCTTTTGGCTACACCGACTTTGTTTTTCTTTATAGCATCAGTGCCTTCACAGATAAGTTGTAATTTTTCCCATAGTTCCTTTGCATTTTTGCAATCATTCACTTTCATGTACATATTTCTATCCAAGGTTCTGTATTGATATCTATAGCAACATTGTTGAGGTTTGCTCTTTTCCTATCTTCAGCACCCCACTCTCTTTTTGGCTTTGGAACATACTGAGTTTCACTGCCCACAGTTATGGCTTTTGTGATCTCCAGTGGTCCATCAGTCAGCACATCCATCATCTCATCATGTGTTCCAGCTAGATAAGCCTGCACACGACGTTTATAATCATCAAAATGATCTAAGGAACACATCAACATAGTTCTAGCATACTGGTTGTTATCCATTTTCAAAGCTTTGAAAATCATAAACTTGAAAAAGTTTTCAAAGTATTTTCACAAGCACAACAAGTAGGATTACTTCAGAACAGAAGCAATGCTCCGATACCGATGGTTGGTCCCTTGAAAAGGCTATGGTTAAGTTTAGAGGGGGGTGAATAAACTTAACACTTAAAATTTTTGGAGTTAACAAACTCAGCAATGTCAGTAGCCTGCTGACTGCTCAGTAGTCTGCTGACCACCTAGTAGTCTGCTGACAACATATATTACAGGACTTGTTGCAGCGGAATATATTCAAATTAAGCCTTGTTACTTGTTGTTAAAAAGATGATACTAAGTATTAGATACTCAGTAGTGTAAGTGTGTGATTCAGTTGCTAGTTTCAGTAAGTTGATGTGATCAGTATACTAAATACAGAAAGTAAATGCAGAAAGTAAGTTGGCAAATTTTATAGTGGTTCCAGGTGGTGTAATCGTGTCAGTCCACTCTTCTCCTGTGATGTTGGAGGAAATTCACTAGAGATATTTAAGGTTGCAGTTACAAAAATCCCTAAGCTTTCTGTCCTTCACCAATAACTATGGCTTCACAAACTGAATACTTGAAACATGTAGGATTGCTGCTCCAAAGTATTGCACTGGTCCTTGAAGGTTAGGATTGCCTCTTCACCAGCTCCACCACAAAAAACAGTTCTTGACACCTAAGTGCTTCTCTGTCTTCAGCAGATCTCTTGTAAAAGAAAGTTTGAATCAAGTAAATGATTCAACAGTCAGCAGCTTGATCAGGATGAAATGATCAACAGCTTGATGTCTTCAAGTGTGTATACTTGATGTAACTTGATGGCAGGTTACACTTGAAGAATTTTCTAGATCAGTAGCTTTTAGCTCAGTGATGTCAGCAGGGTGATTTTCTTGATCAGAAACTTGATAGCTTTGAGTAGATTATTTGTTTTTTTATCACTTTTCATCATCTATATCTGAATCAGTAGTCTTCTATTTATAGGTGAGAATCCTGTGACTTATGTTTGAATTTCAAACATATCCGTTTCAGATTTGTCTTCATCTTGACTTGCTTTCTGTCTCTGTACATAGTACTGACACTATCAGTTTTCTTTTTGTCAGTTTTTAGTCTATCCACCCTTTGACTTATGTCCATTGGTTAATCCTCTGAATCTTTCCAACGTTCTTTTCATCTTGGCCATTGATTTGTTGAAAATATCAAGGCGTGCAGTCCATCCTTATCCTTGTAATCTTCCAATGTAACCCTTGATTAAATCGAGAAATACATTCAGCAGATGCTTGTGTATATTAGTCTGTTGATGTTCATGTCAGTCAGCTGTCTTAAGTCAGCTGTGTTTATGAAACACTTCAACTGACTGTCTTTTATCTAACTTTTGATAATGAAATTAGAGTACACCAATTTGAACATAACTAAGTTCCAATCACCACTTAACATATGGAACTTAGACCTTGAACACAAGGTATATGTAATCAGTTTAGGTCATCACAGACTTCCCTAAATTCTAATTCCATATCCTTGACTTTAAATACTAAGTTTGATCCCTTAGCCTTCAATAACTGAGTTAGTACCCTCAGCCTTCAGTCTTCAGCAGGTTCCTAGATACTCTACTGACCTAGCTACCCTACTGATTTAGACAGGTCTGTTGATACAGTCAGCTGACCTAATTACAGTGATTGTTTGATCAAACCTATACAAAGATCAAACTCTAATAAACCTATACATTTGATCTAGACATCTTTTTTCATTTTCTCTGTAACAGCTAGTCTGGCACTCATCATTAAAACATAAAATATGTCCAACAACATCAAGTTGCATCTTCATGTACGTAGAGACTGCTTCAAGTCTCCTTTCTTGGGAAGTTCATGTATTCCAGATTGCAGTTTGGAGATCTCTAAGATAGAGTGTCTCCTTCTCCAGCTCGTCAATCATGAATAGGGCTGTAAACGAGCCGAACCCTACCGAACCCTGGTAGGGTTCGAGCTCGGCTCGAATTTTTCGAACCTAAGGTTCGGCTCGGCTCGAACTGATCGAACCTTAATTTAGCAAGGTTCGGCTCGGGTTCGAACTGGAATATTAGGAAACATGTTCGGTCCGGTTCGGCTCGAACATGCTCGAACCGTTCGAACATGTTCGGCTCGAACTGTAGCCAAATTTCCAGAAAATCAGATTTCCAAAAACAAATACATACATTATTGGGGGGATTACAATTTACAATTAGAAAATATCAAAATAAATATTGTCCAAATACGAAAATCACAACAGTCCAAGGTGCTTACTAAGTCCAACAGTCCAAAATCACAACAGTCGTTACAGTACAACATGTGCTTACTAACTCTCCAACAGTCCAAAATAACAACAGTTCAACAGTTCAACAGTTCAACAGTCCAAAATAACAACACTGTCTGCAAGTAAATAAATGCATGTAAGCAAATGAAAGTTCAAGATAATCATTCATGTGTTTTCCTTCTTTTTTGGTTGCTTTTCTTCGACTTTGGTGGATTGACACCGCAATCGCTAAGCCTAGGATTGTTAGCTTTGGATTGACTCCTTCCGGTTCCGGATGAGGTTGAAACAGGAGGAGGAGGTGGAGCAGGAGCAGCATCATCATCTAGGAATCAAGAATTATACACAGTTAGGCATGAAAATTAAATCCCTAATGAAAAAAAAAAAAGAAAGTAGGATCATACATATTATTAATATACCACGTACCGGCGGTGTTGATAGGATCTTTCATATCGTATTGATTTTCATGCTCCAATTCATCGGGATCATCATTCCCCTGAAAGAAAAAAAAGTAAGAAACGAATATTAAAAACATTAAAAACTTGACAACATTATTACTAAATTTAGGTAAACACCTGGGCCTCGTCTTTGAATGATCTGATTCCATATAATTCCTTTATCCAATCTCCGGCACAAACTAAAACCTCAACCGTTTCCCTTTTCATGGAAGCTCTTCTTTTATCTATAACTCTACCTCCGGCACTGAAAGTAGATTCTGAGGCAACCGTTGTGATTGGGATGGACAAAATATCCTTTGCCATCTTGGATAACACTTTATACTTCGCCTCATTCGCTTTCCACCAAGTAAGGGCATCAAATTTACAAACATTTGGATAAACTTCTTCATCATAATACATAGGGCTGTAAATGAACGTCAGTATTCGATTCGATTCGCTGTATTCGGCTCGAAAAAAGCTCGATTCGAGTTCGAATCGAACCTTCGAACGTCGAGCCGAATGTTAGGTATTTGATATCCGTCTATCGAGCCGAACCGTATCGAACACGTTCGGCTCGAACTATTTTATATTTTAAAAAAAACTATATATAATATATATATATATATATATCAAAATTTATATATATATATATATAACTATATATATCTCAAAATTTAGTGCTTAGAACTTCTTCGGTCTCAGCTTTGCTCATCTTCTTCTCCGCCGCTTTGTTCATCTTCTTCTCCATTGAGTGCCGCCGCTGCTGCTTCAACGGAGTGCTTTGCTGAGTGCCGCCGCTGCTTTGCTCATCTTCTTCTCCGTTTCCAAATTCCAGTAGGGCTGCCGACTCTCTCCTCTTCCTCAGTCTTTTTCAATCAAACTGACAAAAACGGATAGGTGAGTTTTTCTTGAGCTTTATTGGCAATTCATATATCGTCTATCTTTTTTGTACACTTGTCTATCAATCTTTGATCTTTTTGAATTTTTGACATTTGGGTTGTTTTGTTCGTGTTGCAAACTTGCAATTCAGTTTATTACTGGTTTAAATGAATCTTTAGGGCTAAATTTAGATACTCACACGGTCACACCTAAAAAGTACTGATTTTTAGGTGTTGCCGTTTCTTGAAATTGTTTCCCTGTTCTTTGGGCAAATTTTCAACACTGTTGTATCCAATTTTTTTGTTTATAGCCTTTGTTTTGCTGAAATTTTGATCAATAATCCTTTTTATTTTTAATAAAGAAAAAACCTAAAGCAAAAAAACTTGGACTTTTTCTAGAAAATTGGCAGTTTATGGCTTGCGGTTGCACAGAAAATAAGTGTCTTTATGTATGTTACCCACGTGGGATAGATAGATGCGTGATGGTTTGTGTATCTTTCTTTTTGTGTGTTATTTTCCTACAATTTTCTATTAGAATTCAAGACTTTTGTTTCCTGAATCCTGATGATGCCAAATGGTTATTGTGTGCGTTGTTATCACAGTGAGGTTTACCAAACCTACACTTTAATTTGCTGATAAAAGAAGGAGCTTGGAATTTGCAAATGTGTTCGATGTGATGGTCGAATATGTTACGGAATCATGTGAATCATAGATCTGTGAAAACATGTCTAGATTCCATAGAACAAGGATTTAAATGATTCATCGTGTTTATTCCGTATGAGTTACTTTGTGGAGGAGAGAACATGTTTCCTAATATTCCAGTTCGAACACGAGCCGAACCTTGCTAAATTAGGTTGATGTGGGCTGATTGATGTTTTAAAAAAGCTTACTTGGATGTGAAAATTAAGTGATATATAAAGGTGAAGTTTCTTTGCAAGCTAAGGAATTCCCAACTGGTTTTGCTGCTAGCTAGAGGGATTCTTAATTTGATGTTAATTTTCTTTTTTCTTTTTGAGCAGATTTGATGCTAACTTTAATCTCCAATATTGTTGTTGGTTCTAACTTTTAAAAAAAATATCTTCTTAGAGAAGAGGAATCATATGCTTACCTTGTCCAGGTTCTGAATTTTGTTATGTTTTCTTGTGAGTTCAGGTCTGATTTCTTGCAATTTCATTACAGCCCAACAGTATAGTTTAATTACATAGTTGTGATTCTTGTGATTTGTGAATCATATACTCAGTAATTCAGTATACTCATCAATCATACCGACATTTTTTTTTCGTTTTCTCTTTGACAGGTGACAAATACCATCAATTGATTCTCAGATTGATCCCCTCTACAGCTCTACCAATGTCCGATTTTTATCTAAATCCGACTCCCCCGTTATCTCAAGGTCCCGTTTTTGTTTTCTTTTTTTTTATTATAAATATTTTGGTATCAGAGAGTTTGTTGTTGTTGGATAGAGTTTGTTGTTGTACAATGAATCAATGAATAATGATACACATATTTTCGAAACAGAGTGTTGAATAGATATATATATATATATATATATATATATATTTTGGAACAGAGAGTTTTTTTATTTAACAGAGAGTATTTTTTTTATACCAGAGACTAGAGTACGTGTTTAGTGCATAGAGTCATATTTGATTTTTAAAAACAGAGAGTGAGAATAATGACTAATTCTTTTGTTGATTCTTCAGATACCCCTATTAATAATGATATTGAAATAATGGGGGAAGAGGAGGATTTAGATGAAGTTGAACCATCTGAAAAAGAGGGGACTGACTCGACTGAGAATGAGGAAGTTGCTAAAGACAATGAAGGCAATGCACCCGCAGGAAAAACAAGATATGTGGTATGGGATCATTTCGAGGTAGTGAATCAGCCTACAGGTCCAAAGAACAAATGCAAACATTGTAATGCATTACTATCAGTTCAGAAAGGCAAGACTACTACTCATTTAATGAGGCACTTGAAGGATGCTTGTCCAGCAAGGAATAAAATCTTTCCCAAAATATTGGACCCGAAGGTGAATTCTAGTTCTAATCTCATTCAAACTCAGTTGAAGGGTCTTTCGAGGGTGACAGATCTTGCTCTTTTATCTTTAATTTCGAGAACACTAAGAAACTTGTTTGCACACATGGTATTAGCACATGAATACCCGTTTAACATTGTAGAACATAAGGTTTTAATGAATTCTTGAAATCATATACTCCTTATTATAAGAAGATCAGTAGGTATATGGTTAGACAAGAATGCTTCAAAGTTTATGATATGGAAAAGGAAAAGCTTAAGGGTCTTATGAAGAAAGTTGATAGGGTCAGTTTGACTACTGATTGTTGGTCGTCAGGGGTTCAAAAGATAGGGTACATGGTCATTACAGCTCACTTCATTGATAAAAATTGGAATTTGCAAAAGATAGTACTTTCTTTTGTCAATGTACCTCCACCTCATAGTGGGGTTGTATTGGCTAAAGAGGTACATAGGGTGTGTAATCTATTTGGAATTAGTCAGAAAGTTGCCTCCGTGACGGTTGATAATGCATCTGCAAATGATGTGTGTATAACTAAACTGAAAAGTGATTATGATTCGGTATCTTCAAATATTTTTTTGGATGGTAAACTTTTCCATGTTAGATGTCATGCACACATCATTAATCTATTGGTTAGAGACGGTTTGAAAGAAATTGGGAAGGTTATTGAAAAAGTTAGAGATGGAGTCAAGTATTTGTTTGGTTCGGAAAGTAGACTTATCTCCTTCAATGAGCATAGGATGAACTTGAAATTGCCCCCAAATAAGCTGGTATTAGACAATAACACTAGGTGGAATTCCACTTATGTGATGTTGTCTATTGCTTATAAGTATAGACAGTGTTTTACTAAGTTTGGGGAGGATGATGAAAATTTTGGAAACAATTATTGCCCTTCCGAGAGTCAGTGGTATGAGGTTAGTGAGGTGTGTGACTTTCTTCAAGTGTTTTTGGATGTTACTAACCTAATTTCTGGAAGCAATTATCCAACGGTGAATCTGTTTCTTTTAGAGTTATCTAGCATAAGGAGTTGATCAATGAACAGTTAGATCCCTCTAAGAAGAAACATATGCAGAAAATGGCTGAAAAAATGGCTTTGAAGTATAATAAGTACTGGGAAGAGTGTGATCTTTTGCTTTGCTTTGGCACAATTCTTGATCCAAGATATAAGAAGGTGTTGATCAAGTTTGCTTTTGAATCAATGTACCCTAATCAGAAGGATGATGTAGACAAGGATGATGATGATGATGATGATGAGGATGTAGACACTGTTAATGATCATATTCCTATTCATGAGGGAAAAGCATCTTATGTTTTTGGTAAATTCAAGGAACTATATAAGCAGTATGCTACGGTATATGGCGATGAGAAACCTCCCCCTAGTGATAGTGCATCTTGCAAGCTACCTCCCACGACACAATTCGTAAAGGAAGTTTGATGAGTTTTTGACAAAAACAAAATCAAAGGGAAGAAAAATCGATCTTGATCTCGTATTATGATGAAGAAGTTTATCCAAATGTTTGTAAATTTGATGCCCTTACTTGGTGGAAAGCGAATGAGGCGAAGTATAAAGTGTTATCCAAGATGACAAAGGATATTTTGTCCATCCCAATCACAACGGTTGCCTCGGAATCTACTTTCAGTGCCGGAGGTAGAGTTATAGATAAAAGAAGAGCTTCCATGAAAAGGGAAACGGTTGAGGTTTTAGTTTGTGCCGGAGATTGGATAAAGGAATTATATGGAATCAAATCATTCAAAGACGAGGCCCAGGTGTTTACCTAAATTTAGTAAATTAAATTTAGTAATAATGTTGTCAAGTTTTTAATGTTTTTAATATTCGTTTCTTACTTTTTTTTCTTTCAGGGGAATGATGATCCCGATGAATTGGAGCATGAAAATCAATACGATATGAAAGATCCTATCAACACCGCCGGTACGTGGTATATTAATAATATGTATGATCCTACTTTCTGTTTTTTTTTTCATTAGGGATTTAAGTTTCATGCCTAACTGTGTATAATTCTTGATTCCTAGATGATGATGTTGCTCCTGCTCCACCTCCTCCTCCTGTTTCAACCTCATCCGGAACCGGAAGGAGTCAATCCAAAGCTAACAATCCTAGGCTTAGCAGTGCCGGTGTCAATCCACCAAAGTCGAAGAAAAGCAACCAAAAAAGAAGGAAAACACATGAATGATTATCTTGAACTTTCATTTGCTTACATGCATTTATTTACTTGCAGCATGTGTTGTTATTTTGGATCGTTGAACTGTTGAACTTTGTTATTTTGGACTATTGGAGAGTTAGTAAGCACATGTTGTCTTCATGAACGATCATTGTGATTTTGGATTTGTTGGACTTAGTAAGCACCTTGGACTGCTGTGATTTTCGTATTTGGACAATATTTATTTTGATATTTTCTAATTGTAAATTGTAATCCCCAATAATGTATGTATTTTTTTTTGAAATCGATTTTCTGGAAATTTGGCTCTGATTCGAGGCGCCGAACATGTTCGAACAGTTCGAGCATGTTCGAGCCGAACCGGACCGAACATGTTTCCTAATATTCCAGTTCGAACCCGAGCCGAACCTTGCTAAATTAAGGTTCGATCAGTTCGAGCTGAGCCGAACCTTAGGTTCGAAAAATTCGAGCCGAGCTCGAACCCTACCAGGGTTCGGTAGGGTTCGGCTCGGTTACAGCCCTAATAATACAGATCAAGATCTGATTTTTGCTTCCCCTTTGATTTTGTTTTTGTCAAAAACTCATCAAACTTCCTTTTACGAATTGTGTCAGGGGGAGGTAGCTTGCAAGATGCACTATCACTAGGGGAGGTTTCTCATCGCCATATACCGTAGCATACTGCTTATATAGTTCATTGATTTTACCAAAAACATAAGATGCTTTTCCCTCATGAATAGGAATATGATCATTAACAGTGTCTACATCCTCATCATCATCATCATCATCCTTGTCTACATCATCCTTCTGATTAGGGTACATTGATTCAAAAGCAAACTTGATCAACACCTTCTTATATCTTGGATCAAGAATTGTTCCAAAGCAAAGCAAAAGATCACACTCTTCCCAGTACTTATCATACTTCAAAGCCATTTTTTCAGCCATTTTCTGCATATGTTTCTTCTTAGAGGGATCTAACTGTTCATTGATCAACTCCTTAATTCTAGATAACTCTGAAAGAAACAGATTCACCGTTGGATAATTGCTTCCAGAAATTAGGTTAGTAACATCCAAAAACACTTGAAGAAAGTCACACACCTCACTAACCTCATACCACTGACTCTCGGAAGGGCAATAATTGTTTCCAAAATTTTCATCATCCTCCCCAAACTTAGTAAAACACTGTCTATACTTATAAGCAATAGACAACATCACATAAGTGGAATTTCACCTAGTGTTATTGTCTAATACCAGCTTATTTGGGGTCAATTTCAAGTTCATCCTATGCTCATTGAAGGAGATAAGTCTACTTTCCGAACCAAACAAATACTTGACTCCATCTCTAACTTTTTCAATAACCTTCCCAATTTCTTTCAAACCGTCTCTAACCAATAGATTAATGATGTGTGCACAACATCTAACATGGAAAAGTTTACCATCCAAAAAAAGATTTGAAGATATCGAATCATAATCACTTTTCAGTTTAGTTATACACACATCATTTGCAGATGCATTATCCACCATCACGGAGGCAACTTTCTGACTAATTCCAAACAGATTACACACCCTATGTACCTCTTTAGCCAATACAACCCCACTATGAGGTGGAGGTACATTGACAAAAGAAAGTACTCTCTTTTGCAAATTCCAATTTTTATCAATGAAGTGAGCTGTAATGACCATGTACCCTATCTTTTGAACCCCTGACGACCAACAATCAGTAGTCAAACTGACCCTATCAACTTTCTTCATAAGACCCTTAAGCTTTTCCTTTTCCATATCATAAACTTTGAAGCATTCTTGTCTAACCATATACCTACTGATCTTCTTATAATAAGGAGTATATGATTTCAAGAATTCATTAAAAACCTTATGTTCTACAATGTTAAACGGGTATTCATGTGCTAATACCATGTGTGCAGCAAGTTTCTTAGTGTTCTCGAAATTAAAGATAAAAGCAGAAACAGTATTGTCACCTTCTGAAAGACCCTTCAACTGAGTTTGAATGAGATTAGAACTAGAATTCACCTTCGGGTCCAATATTTTGGGAAAGATTTTATTCCTTGCTGGACAAGCATCCTTCAAGTGCCTCATTAAATGAGTAGTAGTCTTGCCTTTCTGAACTGATAGTAATGCATTACAATGTTTGCATTTGTTCTTTGGACTCAGAGGTGATTCACTACCTCGAAATGATCCCATACCACGAGATCTTGTTTTTCTAGGGGGTGCATTGCCTTCATTGTCTTTAGCAACTTCCTCATTCTCAGTCGAGTCAGTCCCCTCTTTTTCAGATGGTTCAACTTCATCTAAATCCTCCTCTTCCCCCATTATTTCAATATCATTATTAATAGGGGTATCTGAAGAATCAACAAAAGAATTAGTCATTATTCTCACTCTCTGTTTTTAAAAATCAAATATGACTCTATGCACTAAACACATACTCTAGTCTTTGGTATAAAAAAAAATACTCTCTGTTAAATAAAAAAACTCTCTGTTCCAAAATATATATATATATATATATATATATATATATATATATATATATATATATATATATATATATATAATATATATATATATATTATTCAACACTGCTTTAAAATATGTGTATCATTATTCATTGATTCATTGTACAACAACAAACTCTATCCAAAAACAACAAACTCTCTCGATACCAAAATATTTATAATAAAAAAAAAAGAAAACAAAAACGGGACCTTGAGATAACGGGGGAGTCGGATTTAGATAAAAATCGGACATTGGTAGAGCTGTAGAGGGGATCAATCTGAGAATCAATTGATGATATTTGTCACCTGTCAAAGAGAAAACGAAAAAAAAATGTCGGTATGATTGATGAGTATACTGAATTACTGAGTATATGATTCACAAATCACAAGAATCACAACTATGTAATTAAACTATACCTTTGGGTCAGAATGAAATTGCAAGAAATCGACTGAACTCACAAGAAAACATAACAAAATTCGTAACCTGGACAAGGTAAGCATATGATTCCTCTTCTCTAAGAAGATATTTTTTTAAAAGTCGAACCAACAACAATATTGGAGATTAAAGTTAGCATCAAATCATCAAAAGAAAAAGAAAATTAACATCAAATTAAGAATCCTCTAGCTAGCAAAAAACCAGGTTGGGAATTCCTTAGCCTGCAAAGAAACTTCACCTTTATATATCACTTAATTTTCACATCCAAGTAAGCTTTTTAAAACATCAATCAGCCCACATCAACCTAATTTAGCAAGGTTCGGCTCGTGTTCGAACCGGAATATTAGGAAACATGTTCTCTCCTCCACAAAGTAACTCATACGGAATAAACACGACGAATCAATTAAATCCTTGTTCTATGGAATCTAGACATGTTTTCACAGATCTATGATTCACATGATTCCGTAAATATATTCGACCATCACATCGAACACATTTGCAAATTCCAAGCTCCTTCTTTTATCAAAGAAATTAAAGTGTTGGTTTGGTAAACCTCACTGTGATAACAAAGCACACAATAACCATTTGGCATCATCAGGATTCAGGAAACAAAAGTCTTGAATTCTAATAGAAAATTGTAGGAAAATAACACACAAAAAGAAAGATACACAAACCATCACGCATCTATCTATCCCACGTGGGTAACATACATAAAGACACTTATTTTCTGTGCAACAACCGCAAGCCATAAACCGCCAATTTTCTAGCAAAAGTCCAAGTTTTTTTGCTTTAGGTTTTTTCTTTATTAAAAATAAAAAGGATTATTGATCAAAATTTCAGCAAAACAAAGGCTATAAACAAAAAAATTGGATACAACAATGTTGAAAATTTGCCCAAAGAACAGAAACAATTTCAAGAAACGGCAACACCTAAAAATCAGTACTTTTTAGGTGTGACCGTGTGAGTATCTAAATTTAGCCCTAAAGATTCATTTAAACCAGTAATAAACTGAATTGCAAGTTTGCAACACGAACAAAACAACCCAAATGTCAAAAATTCAAAAAGATCAAAGATTGATAGACAAGTGTACAAAAAAGATAGACGATATATGAATTGCCAATAAAGCTCAAGAAAAACTCACCTATCCGTTTTGTCGGTTTGATTGAAAAAGACCGAGGAAGAGGAGAGAGTCGGCAGCCCTCTACCGAATTTGGAAGCGGAGAAGAAGATGAGCAAAGCAGCGGCGGCACTCAGCAAAGCACTCTGTTGAAGCAGCAGCGGCGGCACTCAACGGAGAAGAAGATGAACAAAGCGGCGGAGAAGAAGATGAGCACTCACTGAGACCGAAGCCGAAGTTCTAACTTCTACCCTAAATTTTGATATATATATATATATATATTATATATAGTTTTTATAGTTTTTTTAAATATAAAATAGTTCGAGCCGAACGTGTTCGATACGGTTCGGCTCGATAGACGGATATCAAATACCTAACGTTCGGCTCGACGTTCGAAGGTTCGATTCGAACTCGAATCGAGCTTTTTTCGAGCCGAATACAGCGAATCGAATCGAATACTGACGTTCATTTACAGCCCTAATCATGAAGTCCATTGTGTTATGTGGAATGGTTGGTGGACTGTCTTTCATTCCCCTTGCTCTGTGCTGGGGTTGCTTCTATCAGCTGGTGGAACTGGGCTGGTATCAGCCGGTGCAGTGCCAGCAGTTGGTCCATTATGCTGATATTGCTTTGTAGTTGCACTACACTGTACAACCTCAAGGATTGTCATGGTTTCCTCATCACCATCATCATCTTGGTCATCACTATGTTGACCATCTTCACCATTATCTCCTTCTTCTTCTCCAGAGTGCCTAAATTTGTTGTGCATCTGCGATTAATTGCCATAGCTTCATGTTGTCGAGTAGGCCAACTAAACTGGTGATTTCTAAAAATAAGAAGCACCACTTCTCTTCTTCAAGCATTATGTCCAGGTTGGATAATTGGACTGGTGTATCACTCAATTTCCAAGCCAGGTACTCTGCAATACTTGCATTTAATTCAATTTTAGGGATTTCTTCCAACTTTTCTTCATTTGCATCTCCTCCTCCAGTTCCTTGTTCTTCTTCACCATCTTGGTCTCTAGTTCCTTGTTCTTCTTCTTCATCACTGATTACCAGAGGTGTGTCATCATGACTTTGTAGATTTCTCTATTGGGTTTCTCTTGTTTGAGAAATTTTCCTCCTTCTATATCCAGAAGTGTTTCCTTTAGGTTGCTTTCTTTTCTGTCCTGATCTAGTCTGTACTTCTTTTGCTTGATTCACATATGTGAACATCACTTTTTCATTGTGTAGTTTGTGCAATTGAATAGGTCTTACCTTCTTACAATCTAGTAGGTATTGAAGGGGAATCCCATAGGACTTTTTCTTCCAGAAAATACCAGTCTTTACCAAATCCTTTTTCTCACCTATGGTTGCAAGATCAATTTATGCCTATATTTGCTCCTGATTCTGTTTAAGATGTACTTTGCCAAGTTGAATTCCAGGCCTAGATAGATTATGGCCATCAATTTGTTCCTTACTTCAGTCACGCCATGCAAGGATCCAAGCTTTCCTTCTATGCACTTGATTATTAACAAGCCAAATTCTTCAAGCGGCTTTTTGATTGCGGATCTGTTGTAGTTGAACTTTTTGTTCTCCGATGTATCATACTACCAAATTTCCAACCAGAAAGAGTTAGTTTCCACATTTATGTCTTCAACTTTGGTTGATCCAGTTGATGGTAACTGGATAAAACGACTGATAAGTGTTGTCGTAATCACTAATTCCCTTCCTTGTAAAATGCCGATGATTTTATCTGGGGATGAATCACCACCTGGCGAAGTGCGTCCTGCCACAAATCTGGCATTTTACCAGAAAAAGATCTAGTTTTCATAACATTTAGCTTTGATGGGTGGGTTAACCATCTACCGATTTCTGTGCTTGGAGATTGGTTCCACAAAGTTTGTAGTAATGCATAGGTCGGAAGAATGACCCAGTGGCTATTATGTCTTCATATTGTTTTGTAGACAATTTGATCGAAGAAGAGGAAGCCATTTGAGAGTTTTGAATAGTAAAAAAGTGTGAATTTTTTTAAAAAGTAGTGTTTGATTGTAATGAGAGCGTGAAGATTGGTGAAAATGTTGAAGTGTTGTTTATATAGTGGGAAGATTCATAGGGTGAATGGTGATTTACACGATTGAATCTAAAAAGGATTTGTAGAGACGTGGGTGTTAATGGTGTGATTTATTGAATAAGAATCACGGTAAACTAGGATAATAGGATAGTGGATCGGGAGAAGTAATAACGAATCCTGATTTTGAGGTGTAGCCGTCATTCTCTCTTTTCAAATAATAACTCCTGTATTTTAATCCTCGCGTCTGATTAAAATAATAATCCACGCGGGTAATTCTCAATAATCAATGCTCCATAATTCTATGATTCTCTACATGTGTAATAATTGATTTATTTCACACTTCACTTTGCTGCTACCTCCACTAAGTTTGAGTGGTTGAGTGACTTGGCTGGTCACTTAGCTGGTGGAGTAGTCTGATTACTGAGCTGCTTCATCCAAAGAACTGTTCATATCAACCAGTTATGTGAACTTTGCTTGTACTAGTGCTTTGCCTGCCAAGTGAGCTCACCCGGAATGGCAAAGGTTCAGTCAGCTAGTGAAGTCACTCAGCTGGTTACTGAGATTTGCTACTCCATTTAACTTAGTCAATTTCAATCATTCCCATCAGTTCTTAAATTACAAAAACTTTCATGACTGAGTGGTTTAGTAATATATCCGCCAATTGATTTTCAGTGGATATGTACTTCAGAATTACATCTTTTTTTTCAACATGATCTCTGATTAAATGATGTCTCACATCAATAAGCTTTGTTATATAGTGAAGTACTGGATTTTCTGTAATTGAAATTGCACTTATGTTGTCACTCATGATAGGAATTGTCTTTTCTTCTACTCCATAGTCTCTTAGTTTCTGTATGATCCATAGAACTTGTGCACAACAGCTACCGGCTGCTATATATTCTGCTTCAGCTGTTGAAGTTGATATGGAGTTCTGCTTTTTACTGAACCATGATACTAGTCTGCAGCCTGGCATCTGACAAGTTCCTGAAGAGCTTTTTCTATCCACCTTACATCCATCATAATCTGAATCTGAATAGGAAATTAACTTGAATCCACCTTCTTTTGGATACCAAATTCCCACATTTATTGTATGCTTCAGATAATTGATAATTTTTTTAGCTGCTAGTAAGTGAGATTCATTTGGTTGATATTGGTCTCTAGCACATACTCCTACTTCAAATTCAATATCTGGTCTACTGGCAGTTAAGTAAAGCAGTGAACCAATAATTCCTCTGTACAACTTTTGATCCACATCCTTCCCATTTTCATCTTTTCCAAGAACAACTCTTGGACACATTGGTGTTTCTAATGTTCCACTTGTGTCCATTCCATACTTGTTTATCAAGTCCTTTGTGTATTTGACTTGATTGATAAATATGCCATCCTTCATATGTTTCATTTGTAATCCAACAAAATAGTTGAGTTCTCCCATCATACTCATTTGGATTTTGCTTTTCATCAGATTTGCAAAATTTTCACGCAGCTTCTCATCTCTGATCCAAATATGATATCGTCCACATATATTTGGACAGGTAGAGTGCTTGATCCATCTTGTAATTTGAAGAGTGGTTTTTCAATGATTCATTTGCTGAATCAATTGTTTATTAAGAACCATGAAAGCGTCTCATACCAGGATCTAGGTGCCTGTTTGAGTTCATACAATGATTTCTTGAGCTTGTATACTTTCTCTTTTTTTTACTTTGATTTGAAAACCACGGGGTTTATCTACATATTCTTCTTCTTCTAGTAGTCCATTCATAAATGCACTTTTGACATCCATCCGATAGACTTTGAAATCTTTGTGAGCTGCAAATGCCAGGAACAGTCTGATTGCTTTCGATCTTGCTACTGGTGCAAATGTTTCATCATAGTATATGCCTTCTGCTTGTGAATATCCCTTTGCTACCATTCTTGCCTTGTTTATGACAATTGCTCCTTGTTCATCCATCTTGTTTATGAATACCCATTTGGTTCCAATAATGTTTTTGCTAGGTCCGGTCTGTCCACCAATTCCCAAACTTTATTTCTTTCAAACTCATTGATTTCTTCTTGCATTGCTATGATCCAATCACCATCTTGAATTGCATCATCTACTGTCTTAGGTTCAACCTGTGACAGAAACAAGTTAACATGCTTTTACGTTGTCTTTTGGATCTTACACATGTATGTACATCTCCAATGACTTGCTCAGTTGGGTTATCTAAGAGCCAGTTGATATCAGGTTGAAGTTGTCTATGTGCTGCTTCATCTGCTGGTGTTATAGCTGGTTCTTCTTCTTGATCATCAGCTACTTCATACAGCAGTGCACTTGGTGTTTCTGCTTCTATATAGGCTGGTCCAGAATCTTGTTCTTTGTCTCCACATCTTCTTGAGTGTGTAGGTCTTCACAGCTGGTGTTAGGTTCATCAAACACTACATGAATTGATTCTTCAATTACCAGGGTTCTTTTATTTAAAACTCTGAAAGCTTTGCTTGTGTCTATGTATCCCAAGAAGATAGCTTCATCAACTTTCTCATCAAAAGTGTGTAGCTTATTCCTGTTTAAGACAAATCATTAGCTCCAAACATATGTAGGTGAGAAATGTTAGGTCTTCTTCCATTCCAAATTTCATAAGGTGTTTTGCCATGATACTTGTTGATGATTGATCTATTCTTTGTGTAACATGTTGTATTTGCTGCTTCTGCCCAAAATCGTTTTGGTAAGCTTGCTTGAGCTATCATTGTTCTAACAGCCTCTTTGAGAGTTCTGTTTCTTCTTTCTGCTACTCTATTTTGCTCTGGGGTTCCTGTTGTAGAAAGTTGATGTAGTACTCCATTTGCTTCACTATAGGTTTTGATTGCTTCATTTAAGAATTCAGTTCCTCAATCTGATCTGATCTTGATGATCTTCAATTCTTTCTCATTTTGTAGTCTTCCTAGTAGATCAGGTAGTTTCTTGAGTGTCTCTCTATTCTTGTTCATGTATATGGTCCATGTGTATCTGGAAAAGTCACCAAACACCACTAGAGTGTACTTCTTGCCACTTACACTTACTGGTGTGGCTGGTCCAAATAGATCCATATGCAGAAGTTGTAAAATTCTTGTTGTTGACTGGTGTGGTTTTGACTTGAATGAGCTCTTGATATGTTTTCCTTTCTGACATGCATCATGTAGAATTTATTTCTTGAATATGATCTCAGGTAGGCCTTCCACAAGTTTGCTTTTTGCTAGTTTGTTGATTGTCTTGAAATTCAGATGGTTGAGTCTTCTGCGCCAGATCCAACTAGGTGATCACTTCTGTTTGACTAGTAAGCAAGTTTCTGCTTTTGCAGTCTTCCAATCTACCACGTACATGTTTTCTTCTCTCTTTCCTGCAAGTACAACTGTGTTGGTTTGTTTGTGGATCACCTTGCATCCTTCTTTCCTGAAGTGCACATTATAGCCTTTGTCACATAATTGACTGATGCTCAGGAGATTGAAAGTCCCTTAATCTTGCTAGGTTTTTCTTTGCCTCCAAAGGTGACTTTATGGCCATCAAAAGCTTTAAACTCAGTAAACCAATCTTTATTGTTAGTCATGCATGTGTCCGGAACAACCACTGTCTATGTACCAGACATCCTACAAAAAAAATTATTTTTAGGTACCCAACACTTTTTGGGTCCATGTCTGTTAGCAGTCATGCCTCCTACCCCAAGTGTATATCCAGAGGATCTTCTCCTTGGAGAGTTGAAATCATCAACCTCATAAGTGTAAGGCATGGCAGAATAACTTCTAATTGATTTACTAAGGTATTCTGATACACTTTCTTGCTTTTCGGCATTTTTGCATTTTGTTTCACTCTCCAATACATAGGAGATGGCATGTTCTCAAATTGACTATTGTATCTAGGACCAGGCTTTTGCTTGTGTTTCCTAAATACATTTGACTATTTTTGAGCTGGTCTCTCTTATATTATAGAAGCGGAACATTCCAATCATCACCTGAAAGGTAAAGTCTTCCCTTACCTTTCAGTATTCCATTGCCTCTAACAGGCTGGTAAAAAGATGATTTAATGTTTTGTTTCACTGTACTGGTCTATGCCTTGACAAGTGCAGGATGAGTAACAGACTTAATGGTTTGCCCTTTTCTGAACTTTGGACCATGTTTGGTCTTGGATTCAGATTTGTGTCTTTACCATTATGTCTTCCCTCATCTTGACTGTTGTATCCAAGACCATATCTGGATCCAAACCTTTTGGGGGGTTTGTAAGCTGGTGCAGTTATTGCCTCAGCTTGTGCAGAAATTTTCTCTGCTGGTAAAGCACTTTCCTTAGCTATTCTTTCAACACCAGATGAATGATCATATGTTTGTTGTTGAGCAAATAAGTGAACTTCTTTATTTGTTAGATGAGATTTTTGCACATCCAATTCTTTCTTTATAATTTTATTTTCCTTTCCCAGATTCTCACATTGTTGTTCTAGAATTTCATGATTTATTTGAATTTCTTCAAATTTACTCATGAGATTTTGAATCAGTGTTGCAGAATCCATGTGGAAAATAGAACATTGTGAAGTGTCAGAAATAGATGCACTAGATGAGAATGCACTAGATAGTACCTATGATTCTTCAATTTCTTTAGCCATCGACATAGGCAAGCTTTTTCATTGTCTTAGCTGGTGTCTTCAGTGGCATCTGAGTCATTGTCAGATGACTCTGTTGTGTTGTCATCCTCTTCACTGCTTGTCTCAGCTTTTAGTGCCTTTCTACTTTTCTTTTTATCAGTTAAGTGCCTCTTCTTGTCTGAAGATTTGTGCTTTCTCTTTTCTTCATTTTAGTCTTTATTTTCTTCAAGACAGTCAACTTTGAAGTGTCGTTTCTTTTTACAGTTGAAGAATCTTCCTTCATCATCCTTATTCTTTCTGTCTATATTTGAGGTTAATTTGTAGTTTGATGATGAGTTGCCTTTGAATCTCTTCTTCTTGAATCTGTCAAATTTTCTTATCAGCAAGGCAACCTGCTCCTTCAGCTCTTGTGTCTCTTTGCTGGCTGAGTCAGCTGGTTTACTCTGCTGGGGTGCAATCAGTGCACTAGCCTTGTGTAACTCTGCCAGTACCCAATCTTCACTGTTTAACTCAAATTCATGAGCTTTTAGTTGTGACATTAGAGTCAAGGTGTCAGTGTTTGCAAGAACCAATGTCTCTTTTAACACCGATGTGATGATTCTCCATCTTTCTGGCAAACTTCTCAAGATCTTCAAGTACACTTCCTTTTATGGGTAGTTGTGTCCAAGTTGTTGTACTTCACTGATGAGGCTTGAAAATATGTTGTCCATTTGACAATGGATTCACCAGTCTTCATTTTGAAGTTCTCAAATTTTTGTTTTGCAACATATAATTTTTTTTCTTTGATAGCCTCTGATCCTTCATTTACAAGTGCCAATTTATCCCACATTGTTTTTGTTGTTTTGCAGTCTTTAATCCTCATGAACATATTATTATCCAGAGTCTTCAAAATCATATCTTTTGCAACATAATCAAGATTTCCTCTTCTCCTGTCATCTTTGGTCCGATCCTTCTTAGGCTTTTCAATTGATTTCCCTTGATTTGGGCCTGTAGTCTCCACAGTCATAGGACCAACCAATTGATAACATCCAGCATCTCTTCATGAGTTGCTGCAAGTTGAGACAACATTCTTATTTTAAATCCCTCAAAATTATTAACATTAAATATAGAACTTTGGAGATATATATATATATATATATATATATATATATATATATATATATATATATATATATATATATATATATATATATATATATATATCATGATTTGAAAACTACTTTGAGAATATGTGATCTCCTTGTTACAAGAAATCAGATCTGAACAGGTTCTGATACTAGGAACACTTCTCTGATACAAATTGAGAGGGGTGGGGGGGGGGGGGGGGTTGAAGGACTATATAGGAGTTTCAAAAAAAATTCTTGATGAAAGGTTTTTGTGCAGCGGAATATTAAAATCCTTCCTAATAGTTGTTTCAAAGTAATTTAAACACAAACACAAATAACATAAATTGCGGAATGTAAATGCGATAAAGTAAAGTGCAAAATATAAATGAACACAAAAGCTTATAGTGGTTCAGGGTGGTGTAATTCCTTAATCCACTCTTCTCATGTGATGATTGAGGAATTCACTATTGTCTTTCACCAAAACAATAGTTATGATTGTCCTTGGCTACACAAGTTTCACAATCTACAGACTATCACTCCCTGGCTACAAAAGCTTCAGTGACTCGGTCTTGCATACACTACTCATTGAGAACAAATCCTTCAGCATCTATCACACTTCTGCAATTCCTTCTCAGACAATCTGATTCAATTGCTTGATCAAAAAGATCCTTCAAGTTGCTGTGAATTCAGATTCACAAGTTTGATCAATCTCGGCCTTGATATTTTTCTATGCTCTGTTTTCTGAGATTAACCTTTTCTTGATATTTCTTTGAAGATTAAGAAAGAAGATTTTTCAAATTGACAGAGCATTGGCCCTTAGAATTCTTGAATTGATCGTCTTTTTTTCTCTTCTCTGTCAATGCCTTCTATTTATAGCCGTAAATCCCATGAATTTGAATTTCTGTTTGTTGGCTTTTTTATGATCAAAATCATCCTTGATTCTGACATGATTTCATCTTCCTTGATTTTAGTGATCCGGATTTTAATCAACCGATCAGCATAAAATCCGTCTTTGATTGATTCTGCATTATTTGCTTGATCTTCCATATTTTCCACATTTATGGTAAAGTATAGACAGCTTACTTGACTCGGCCGCCTCTTCTTTAATTTATTGGTTCAGTGGTTCCTTCACTTGACTACTCCATTAATTACTTCACCGGTCAAGTGACTGCTTTACTTTGTTGCTTGTTCTTTTACACCGTTGTTGCTCTATCTATCAGCCGATAATCTGTTACATCACTGATACTTGACTTTGGGTGAGATCACTGTACACCATATTGTAGAAAATAGAGTTTCATCACTTGTAAAAGTACTTAGACTTACCCAAGGTCATCACAGACTTCCTTGGTTGTAGGTCAGTCCATAGATCTTTACTTCATTTGTCTTTGGTGCCTTTGTCGTCTTCACCGAAATGGGTCCTTTATCTTTCTTTGAAATGGCCTTTCGGTCCTAGTACAAAGGTGTTGGTCTGAATCAACATATACAATCTGTCATACTTCTAAGTAAAGCCTATACAAACATTTCTACTATTTTCCAACTTATTTCAAGCTTGCTATAACAGCTAGTGTTACCATCATCAAAACAATAAAATGTTTCTAACATTGGTGATCCACAACATCTTCATGGACACCTTCCATAGATTATAATTGTTGTCATTCATCAATGCCTGAACAAATACCAATGACGGATTCTCATTAGGATGTACATAGAATGGATTAGAGGGGCTCAATTCTTGCCTTTTAGCTATATGGCTATCAAGAACACAAGTAACACCGATTTATAGTACCAAACACAATGAACAATCAATAAATGATTGAAACAGAAAGAATAACCACAGTTTGCTCTCAAGAAACTGTGGGAAACTTAGTAAAATGAAGAATCAAAATCATAAATAAATGCAGAAAAGCATAAAAAATTCTCAAATTTCCGCTGTGATACCAGGTTGAAGTTTGTAAAGAACAAACGAAAATGTAAATAAAATGCAGTAGTTTTTTATTCAAAGAATAATCAACAAGTTAAGTTATAATACTACTGATCATGTGGTATTTATAGCTTCATACACCTCATGATTTAGTTAAAAGTATGTGACAAACGGTTATAACATAATCTAAGTAAGTAACTGTTTTCTGCATATAGTTAATCTACTGACTATCTCAGCAGCCTGCTGGGTCTTCATGTAGTCTGCTGAGTCTTCATCACTCAGCATTCCCTTTAGCATATATACAGTAACATGGCCGCAAGACCTAAACACTGGATTCATGTTCGTTCTGAGTCAGATTAATTCTAATTACTTGTATAAATTATGCTTGCATGATATCTTATCAATTTCGGGTAGGTTAATGTAATTTATTTTGATGGAAATGTAAATTGAATAAACAAATTGGACATATGTAACAGTAAAATCACCTTTGTAAAATCACAATCAATCATTCGGCATCTCTTTGGTGAGGTTTACTGTTACATCCCGACTTTTCGTAAAAGGCTAAAATAGTCATTGGGTGTATTTACTACGACCTAATTATTATTTGTCCCGTTTATTTAAGTGAAAAGGAATTAATTAAAGGATTTAGCTATTAATTACAAAGGATTTAATTATTGGCTATAAAAAGGAATTAATCCCCAAACTAATTCATTAGTTCACACGCAAATTCTGAAAAAAATTGGAGATGGAACGACGACATAGTGGAAGCAACGCGGAGAAGAAAGCGAAATAAAAGGGAGAACCGTGTGATCAATCCGTTCAACTGTTCAAGACGCCGTAGGAGAGAAAAGTGATCAGCGCGAGGAGACGCAACTTTGGAAAATAACATATCTCGATTTCGTAAGTTTTTAGTTTAGCCCTAGTTTTCGGTATTCGTAGAGTTCGATTCTTGAAAAATTCCTATCTTTTAATCCGTAGCTCTGTTTCGTAGCCATGAGTAGTCGAAACGATCGTCTTGAAGCATGGAATAATCTAAAAATAGTTTCATAGTAGTAAACCCAGGTAATCTTCAGTTTTACAGGCATTTTCAGTTTCGGTTTTCTGTAAAGAAATAGGATTTTAGGGTTTCTTGTTGATCACATAGGTTTTGGGGTTGAGGATCAACAGTTGTTGCAGTTGCTTGGCGTTTGGCTTGTGGTTTTGCTGGCAATTAAAGTAAGAGGCTCTTCCTATGATTCCAATTATCGTTTATAAGGTTTAGATCAAGTTTTAAGGTGTTTAGATGATAGATAGATGTGTCTTTTCGTTGATCAATGATCATCGATGCTATGATATGATTAGATAAAATTTTCTGTGTTTTACTATGTTTAATTTGATGTTAATTAGGTTAGAAACGGTTTAGAGATCGTGTTTTGAAGATTTTAGCGTTTTGGGAAAAACCCAGGCGGACGAGCGTCTGCATTAGGCAGACGGGCGTTTGCGATCATAGCAGCTCAAACGGGCGTTTGCACAAGGCAGACGGGCGTTTCAGGTTAGAATTTTGATTCAGTATGTAGCCATTTTTTATGGACGGGCGTTTGGGGTTAGTAGACGGGCGTTCGATGACGAACGGGCGTCCATAGGGTGTCAAATGGGCGTTTGACCTGTTTTACCTTGTTTTTACTGTTTTAGCATTTCAACTTGGTTTTCGGATTCATAATCGTGTTTTCACTGTTTTAAACCATTATTCATGATATGCTAACATGGTATAATCTAAACAAGCCTGAATTGAGCTTCTGATTCATTCAGTTAAAACACTGAATGTACTCTTAAAGGGAGTTGAAGTTCAGATCCGTCGGAAGAGCATGATAGGCTTGTGCTTTGGTGAATTAGTATTCATCAATGTCTGTGTAATTGCTAGGCCTTGTCCATGTCTAGTGGTCTAGGAAGAGAGTAGTATTTGTGAGGGAGATTAATTGAAAACACTTAGGTGGTTAGTTAATCATTTTAATAAATACGTACTTGACTAGTAAAAGATTAAACAACATGTCTCTCTTGGATAGGCACCAGTCTATATCGCGATGTGTGTGCTACCTCTGAAGGTGGAAGAACCCTTAGGTCAAAAAAACCACAAGTTCGGGGACTCACCGAGGTGTGCGTGCACTCATCGGAGCCTACCTATTCTAGCCTCCGTGGATATTGGTGTGATCCACTAATATGTTGCAATCGATATCTCCTGGTGGATATACATCAGGCGTAATGCCCTTGAGTGCGGTTGTAACTTTGATAAGTTAAGTAGAAACGTTTAGTCATGACGTGTCGATGGGCATGGAATGAACCCCAGATTGAGTCGGTCACACATAAATAACTAAACGATTAAATATATTTTCTTTATACATTATAATTGTTATCATAGCTTCTCACTTTTACTAAGTACTTTGTACTTACCTCCTTTGCATTTTCTTTTGTATGCATTGTGGGGTGAGAAGACGAACAGATTGAGCATGTTTACGAGAAGGATTTCGATGACGACGTTTGACGACGCCTCGTTGAAGATTTATCTTTTATTTATTATATTATTCATTTAATAGACTTTTTAGTACCTTTGGAATAGGCTTTTGGTCTTTCGAGACTTGTCGTACGTTTATTTTGGATTTCGTATTTTCCTTTTAATGTAATAAAGTTACATTTCTATCTTTAGTATGGTTAATTTCTATTCATAGTAGCTTTTAGGTTTTTACCCGAGTCTTTTTAGTTTCTGTTTGCTTTATTTTGATACGACGACGTAGAGGCTTGCGTATAATATTAGATTTATTTAATGCTATACGCGCCGAACGTTTCTCTTCCGGATAATGGCTCGGTATCCGGGAGCGGGGCGTTACATTTACAACTTTATGTTAGCGTCCCATAGATAATCAATGTAATGTTTAATTAATCAGATTTAACATTTCACATTGAACCATTAATTCAAACATAGGAGTTTTAATGCATGTTCAAGAATTATTAACCTAAATTGGAGGATCGCACCGTTAATTGACTAGGGATCAGGTTTTCATGTTATTTATGTTTGATTTCATGTGTTTAAAGAATGATGTGGCTTAATTGGATCATATGTTTGGTTAACCTTGTCTAAATTAATATAATAATATTGAGACGATCGATACTCAGGATCATCGCTACTGAAATTGGGTTGAGAACCGGGTAATCGGACTTCGTGAGGATAATCCGACTACTGTAAATGGTGGCTTTGTTGGTGATTTATAGCTAGGCCAATGCAGGATCGACTACCTACATACCCTTGAAGATGTAAGGGATCAAGCTATGATAACGTAGTTATGGAGATTGGGAAAGATGGTCCTTTTATAGGCCTTCCTCGTGGGGGAGTTAAGGACGCCATCATTGACGTCTTGGTCAATGATCTAAGACGGCTGAAAAGGCGATCACGGGGTGATCATGACCCTGTATGTGTGTGTTTAGGAACCGTAACAAGAACATGGACTAATGCCGAGTTTGATTGTATAACTGTTGTATATAAGTTCTCTGAGGCTTACCGAGCTGCAGATATCTAAACCTAGGTGAGCATGCACCATGTTGGTGACATGAGATGGTAAGCAACTTTACTCAGAACTGACTTCGCATATTAGGAAACGACATGTACTGAGTCGGTGGCTCAAAAGTCTTTCTCGCCTCGTGGTGGTTACCTTATTGAGGTTGAGATCCATTTGATGTCTAGTGCAATATTTAACTCTTTAGACTCGTTTTGCTTAGCAGATTCTATATATCTAATTGGGTGTCACGAGTGTGATTCGGATCATACACACGTCAACTTGAAACTTGCGTTTTTGTGTGTGTGTGTTTTTACGAGTGTCTCTCCATTAATAATCGAACCATCAAACTTCTTTTGTTCAAATGTCACTCTTTACTTTAATTCATAAATTGGTTGGGGTTTAGAATCTCATTAATCACCAACTACATGGTAATCTAGATATAGTACTAATAATATTTAGAAAATAATTCATGTAGAATATTCTTGTATTTATTAGACGTATCTCATTTATGTTGAATATTCTTGTATTTATTATAGGAATCTCTAGAATGTACTTGTACATCGAATCAATACACACAAATCATTCTTTCATCTCTAGAATGTACTTGCCTTTGTTTCCAATAAAACTACCAATCACACGTGGCATCATCGTCTTGGCCATCCAGCCAATTATATATTTCAGTATATTATTAGCAATAATCATTTGGACATTTTTTCTTCTCCTTTTATGCACTGTTCTGCTTGTATAGAAAATAAGAGCAACAAACTTACTTTTGGCTAGCTTACAATCTTTCCGTCTTTGAAATTATATTTATAGATGTTTGGACTTCACCTGTTTTTTGTGTGGATGGATTTAAATACTACGTCATCTTTGTTGATCACTATACTAAATATATATGATTTTATACACTTCGACATAAATATAAGGTTGCCCCTACACTCTTTCGGTTCAAATCCATTGTCAAATTTTGTTGCAAAACACATATGAAAATCTAATATTCCAATAATGGTGGGGAATACATTTCTTTGAAAAATTATCCTTCTCAACATGCCATCTCCCACTACGAGACTCCACCATACACTCATGAGCACAATGGATTTTCTGAACGACATCACCTTCACATCGTTGAAATTGGACTCTCATTACTCACTCATGCTTTTATTCCCACCACTTATTGGCCCTATGCTTTTTCCACCGCCGTTTACTTGATCAACCACATGCCCACAACTACTATCTCCATGAAATCCCCATATTCATGTATCGTGGGCGAATATCCTAATTATCATAAATTGCGTGTGTTGGTTGCTTATGTTATCCTTGGATACATCCGTACACTGAACACAAGTTACAATCTCGTTCCATAGCTTGTGTCTTTCTTGGCTATGCCCTTAATCAACATGCCTACTACTGCTATGACGTCCCTAAATTTCTTAAATATGTGTCATGTCATGTCAAATTCATTAAGGATGTATTTCCTTTTCGCACCATTTCCTCGACTTCCCTTTTTGAGTCCATCTCTTCCCCTGATGCTTGGACACATGCCTCCTCCACCACCACCACCCGTAGCCTTCTCACCCACTCACCATCGTTGTCCTTTCCTTTGTCCCCCAGCCTCTATCCGTTCCAACATCTCATTCCTCATATCCTCCATCACCCCGCCACCCCCACCTACTCATCCCATGCAAACTCGTGCGAAAAATAATATGTGTAAGCTCATACAAAAATTAAATCTTCACACCCATCTCCAGCCTGCTTCTAAAACTAAACCTACCACTATTACTAAGGCTCTTAAAAATATGAAATGGCGTAATGCGATGCAAGAGGAGTATGACGCTTTGACGCGCAATGATACCTAGGAACTTGTTCCTCCAAGTCCTAGTTTTAATGTGAT
This sequence comes from Gentiana macrophylla, assembly GCA_026214975.1. Taxonomy (NCBI): domain Eukaryota; kingdom Viridiplantae; phylum Streptophyta; class Magnoliopsida; order Gentianales; family Gentianaceae; genus Gentiana; species Gentiana macrophylla. The sequence continues at coordinate 14,636,817 of CM047807.1, read as the reverse complement.
TAGCTCTAAATGGATTTTCTGCATCAAATATCATCTGGGCGGATCAACGGCTCGTTACAAGGCACTACTAGTTGCTCGAGGGTTTCATCAACACCTATATATTGATTATTATGAGACTTTTAGTTCGATTGTGAAACCCACGACTATTTGTGTTGTTCTCTCTCTCGCTCTTATACAAGGGTGGTCACTTCGACAACTCGACATTAATAATTCTTTCTTGTAGGGACACTTGTATGACACTGTTTTATTTATCTCAACTGCCCGGTTTTCTGACTATGTGTGTAAGCCCAAAAAGGCGATTTATGACCTCAAGCAAGCACATCAGGCTTTGTATGATGAGCTCAAGAGCTACCTTTTATCTATTGGCTTTCATAACTCTCATGCTGATACATCTCTATTTGTTTACTCACATGAGTCTACTTTGATTTATATTTATATTAATATATGTGGATGATATTATTGTTACTCGCAACAATTATCATGCTCTTGATCAAATTATCACTCACATGGCTGCTCGTTTTGCTCTCAAATACCTTGGCACACTTTCTCAGTTTTAAGGGTGGAAGTTATTCAAAATTCCAAGGGTCTTCTTCTATCTCAACGTCGCTACATTACAGATTTACTTGCCAAGATGAATTTTTAGGATGCTCATTTTGTTGCTACGGCGTTGCATACTGACATATCTTCTCTTTAATCCAAGTCCGGCACTCCACTAGATGATCTGTCTCCATATCTAATGCTTCAAGACATCCTATAGTATTTTGTAATCACAAGGCCTGACATAGCCTTTGCGGTCAATAAATTGTCTTAATATATGCATCAACCTACCAATGTCCACTAGCCTCTTGCAAAGCGTATTTTGCAGTATCTTATTGGCACACATGATCATGGTCTCCAAATCTATCACCGTATGCCTTTCACACTACATGCCTTCTCCGGGGGTGGTGATAAAGACACTTTTGCCTCCACCAATGCTTATGTAATCTATCTCGGCCGCAACCCCATCTCTTAGAGCTCCAAGAAACAAAACACCGTTGCTCAATCTTCTACTAAGGACGAATATCGCTCTGTAGCAGCTGCCACAACTGAGCTTTATTGGGTTTCTTTTCTTCTCCAAAATCTTGGGGTCTCATCATCATCCGGTTATTTATTGTGATAATCTTGGCACGACTCAATTTTGTGCTAACCCGGTCTTTCACTCCCATATGAAACATGTTGTCAATGATTACCGTTATATTTGCAAGAACATTCAACAAGGGCATCTTCGTGTATCACACGTTAGTGCCAAGAATCAACTTGCGGACTCTCCTACAAAGTTTTTTACCTCGTCCTCTATTTTTACATCAACGTGACAAGTTAGCCCTATGTCCGCATCCAATGTGAGGGGTGGTGTTAGAGATATGGTAGTAAATAATATTTAGACATATCATTTATGTAGAATATTCTTGTATTTATTGTAGGCATCTTTAAAATGTTCTATCGGTGTATATATATATATATTCGATGTAATACACATTGAATCAATACACACAAATCATTCGTTCTTTCATACCTTTGTTATATGGTCCGTTTAAACATAATTTTATTTGAGTTCATTCTTATTCAGTGAGTGATTTTTTTATTTTACTTTTTGGTTTGGGCATGATTTTTTTTTTATTAAAATAACTTTAGTTAAAATATGTTCTAAATAATATTAAAATAACTTTCGAATAAAGTACATTTGATGAATAAAAAATTCCTTTTCCAAATGCACCGCGGCTTTTGTTCTCTTGTAAGGAACATGACAACTGTACTCAACCACTATACATCTAGAAGCTCTGGGCAATTGATTTTGTTTTATGCTTTTTTAGTGGAGCCAAATAATAATAATAAAATAAAAATAATAATATTAATATTAATAATAATAGTAGTATAATAATAATAACAATTAACAACAACAGCAGCAGCAGCAAAGATCAGTATCCTGCATGTGGTTTTAAAAAAAAAGTATCCTACATGTGCTGTGGTTATTGGGATCGGCGTTACTGCAAATATCAGTATATATATTTGATTTATTTCACGAGAATGTAAATTAAAATATTCATCCACCTTTTTTTTTTGCGTCTCTATGAAATTGCAACACTTTTTCCTATTAGAAAATTAATTTGTGACAAAATATCCTATATGTGAAGGTAATGATTTTGATTCCACTTATATTAAGATGTGCTTGTTAGGTGTAGTGCCCGAAAGATAATTATCTAATTGTTTTAGGACAGAATTAATAATTCATCTTATTATATGCATGTATGCTTATAATTAAGACACTACTGAAAATCCTAAGTACCTCGTTTATATAATCACATAACTCAGTGTATGGTTATACACAAGAGGATTGAGTTAGTGAGATGTACTTAAAATTAATTTAGTCCATAGCGTTTATTAATCTGAGTGCGGGTCTCAAGATTAATTTACTAATAATGCGCCTGAACACTTTTAGGTGTGATGATACTTTATCCGGATCACAAGAATAGAAATACCTAGTGGGGCATTTATATATGATGATAATCATATAGGGCTGCACCGATTTGATTTGAGTTCTCGATATAATTCCGTGATCGAGAAATCTTATCGAATCACAAGATGATTATATATGGATTAATCTCAATCCTGAGGTGATCACAGACGACTGCTTAGACTAGGGTATGATTTGATGTGTTAGTAAGGATCACTTCGTAGTATGTGGTCCAACACTTCTCGTTGGCTCTATTTTAAGATGAGTGAGTAGTTTGTGCTATCACAGATATGGAATCCATTCCTTCCCTCGGGAAGTAGACAGACAGTTCCCTTATTTGTTAATCCTAGAAACTGATCGATGGCGCCTGTTCATATTATATTAGTTATGAGCTAATTGATCACTAGGGGGTTAATGATAAATAAGGATAAGATGTTTCGAGAAGGGTTTACGGAGATATCCCGAATCGAAACGAACAGTCTATGGAGGATTTATCCGTATGCAATGATTATATCAGTGGACGTTTATTAACTCATACTTGAGTATAAGTTATCTATATTCGGCAGAGTTCAGTTTCGGGTTTATGGTGGTGTAATCCTGGAATTAATAGATTGAATATTATTGTTCGGTCTGACGGATGATATTATTTAATTTATTATAGCTACGAATACGTCAATTGATGTCTCCCGACGCGTGACTCTAACATAAAGATATTTTCTCGTCATTTCACTCAAATTATAATTAAATAGTTGGATTGGACTATTTAATTGAAATGTGGATTAGTTGTTTAGTTGAACTAGATGATTAAATACATGGAAAAGAAATTTTTCGTGGACTCGGCCCAATATGTGTAAAATGTGTGTGGCCCTATTTATCTAGGGTTTGGGGTGCATTGTGTGACTATTAAGTAATTAGAAAGAAATTAATTTTCTTGGATAATTATTTGATATATGATTTAAATATTTATTTGTTAAATGATAAATCATGAAATATTGGATAATATATTTATTTATCCTAATTTGTTTGAGATATATATTATATTTATCTTTTATTTAAATTAAGGATTAATTTAATAATTATCTTTTGATTATTAAATCCTTGGAGGACAATGATTACTCTCCTATATAAAGAGAGTTCTCTCAAGCCTTAACACATCACATATAATGCGACATACATGAGTGTTGGAAGCTTAGAATTTTCGGATTCAACACTAGGGTTTCGAGTTGGGATAATCCTCGGGATTATTCCGGTAGCATATCGAGGAGGTCCGGCGGCTTGAAACACCATCCATTTGATGGTGCTTGGAGACACACGATGGAAGACTGTGGCTTCTCATCTAGCTTGGATCTTGGATTGACCTTGTTCTTGGAGTTTATTCACCATAAAATGGTAAACAATCTAACCCCCTCATAGGTTAGATTTATTATTTATGTATTTTGATTGTCTAGATCTAGATCTTGTACTTTCCGCTGCGTAATCGGGTGGATCTTTGATCCATCCGGCGATATTACATCCTACAAGTGGTATCAAAGCCTTTCATCTATCAATCAAAGTATGTGAATTTTAGATCTAGGAGTGAAAAAGCATATTTTAGATGTTTTTTTTTTAAATATATTTCGTGTGTATGTATGATTGCATCGAAATTATATCATGATGAATGCCTTTTGTGATTGTCTTGGTTGAAGAGATGGATTGGGGTTGGTATTGTTTACTCGTTAGATCTATTGTAAACTCATATAAATTCGTTTATATGAGTATAGGAAATTTTGTAATTTTAGTTTCCTAGATATAGATCTGTTTTGTTTCTGTTCGGTTTTTTATTTATTCCCGGAGATTGAGCCATTGAAACGACAATCCCTCCGGTCAGAGTGAAGAATAAAAGTTAAAGAACAGGCCCTCAAAATTTCGTGTCGATCGGACTCCATTTCGATGTTCAACCGTTGCGATAAGAGTTGCTGCTGTGTCGTAAAAGCACTGCAGCCCCAGCTGTCTGTTCGTCGAATTTCTGGAAGAGATTGGACCGTTGAAACGAAGATTCAATCGTTCAAATTGAATAAGGAGGAGTGAAGAACAGGTCCATAAAGTTTCGTGACGATCAAAGTTCGTTTGGATGTCCGATCATCGATAAAACGCAGCAGCAGCAGATTAGAAAATAGTTAACCCTATTTAGGGTTTGTTTTTTCTTTAATATGTTAGATACGGGGGTACCAACAGTCCATCTCGGTGTTTATTTTTCCGTATTTTTTTCGTGTATGATCGAAATTATGTGATAGAAACCGGAAAATTGCCATGACATGCATCATATCATGAATCCACTCCAATGCATACATGTATGTAGCTAGTTTATTTCGAATAAATTAGACATGTATAACTCGTATAATTAGTTAAAAGCTTTTTTAATTAATATGTGGTAGTTAATTAAAATAAGTAACTAATTATAAAAACCGAGGAACCGGGTTTTGTCAATCGTTACGATTTTAGTGATGGATTCTCGGTGAATCCCACTTAGATAAAACGTTGAGTTTTCGGTGAACCTACCTTAAACAGAAATGAGATTACGCTTTGGTTGACAACATAGAAATCGGAAAATCTTAGTACATGGGTTCGGAATTGGTCTAACCATGGTTGGGCGAGTTCAACCGAGCTTCGGCTCAATCGACTTCCCTCCACGTTTGATGTACGATACAGTAATTTGACAAGACTTAGCATAGCCGATAAGCCTTCGGGCTAAACGGGGCTTCTCTTGCCGGATTAGCCTGAACTGTCACATATGTTCCGACGAATAAGATGGCGTAGGCTTGCCTACTTAACTGACCCTGTTCGGAGTACTTTGATTTATTGTTTCTTATAGTCAAGACCGAAACCGTAATTAGTAAACCCACCACTTTTTCAAATTATTGAGTGGGAGCGGGGAAGGCGACAGCCGACCCCACGGCCTCTACTATAGTTACAAGCACGTGAGAGAAGGGTGAAGCCTCGAGCCACTTTGATTTTGGCCCCCTATACGGATGGTGTTCACCCCTATCAAAATTCAAGGCTTGGTCTCCGAAAGGATAGGATTTTGGGTACTCGTTGAGCCACTGACCGACCCTACGGCGGCATACTCGGGGCGTACTTTGAGATCTGATATAGTAGGTCACACTCTTTATGGATATTTTTGAAATATCTAGGCAAGAAAAAGGAAGGTAATCAATGATTAAGCTCCGGGATGTCTGATTCCCGTGAGATGTTCGATTCTCGAAGCTTAATCATTGAGAGAGATTGTCTCAGTTTAACCGTCACCTCTTTGACCTACCCTACGGCGGCACTGAGGTGCGAGGTTAAATCCTTGGAATGGTAGGATAGACTTTTAACAAGTTTATTATTCCTAAAAATAAAAATCTAGTAGTGAAATTTTAATTTTGAATTTAACTTTCTGTCATGTTTATTTACAACTTTAATCTCTAGGCTACTAAACTGTTAGTAATAGGACTTCATTAAAAATGTGGAAGTAACAAGTACGTTGTAATTATCAAAAGAATGCAGTTAATTTTTCGTAAGAGATTTTTCCTTTGAGCCTTTAAAAACTTAAGTGACATAGTATAGGTATGTCACGGATGTCAGTCGTGTTGAACGAGAGACTACCATACTTAGTTTACAAAAGATGATATAGGACTATCAGATAAATTCATTTAGTGAATTTTAAAAGTGTAATTGCACATCAAATTTCTAATTGAAAATTTGGAAAATCATCCATAAGGCATTGCTAGTTAGACGTTATTTGGAACCGATAAACTAGTGGGAGCCTTAGTCTTATGATTTGTTGTTTTTCTGAATCATTAGAAATGTGTAATAGACTGCACAAGAGTTTTTTCCATTCATTGAAAAAACAAGAATAAAGCGTTACTAGTTAGACAGTATTTGGAACTGATAAACTAGTGGGAGCTTAGTTCTGGAGATTTTATAATCTTTGCAACATCATGAACACATCATTGCAAGTTAGACAGTATTTGGAACTGATAAACTAGTGGGAGCTTAGTTCTAGGTGATGTTCTAATCTTTGAAAAAATCATAAATACAAAGTGTCGCTAGTTAGACGGTATTTTGAACCGATAAACTAGTGGGAGCTTTGCTCTTATGATTTGTCGATTAGAAAAATCGAATAATCCAAGCTAGCAACACTATCATTAGACATCCCACAGTTCAAGAGTAGTGTCTACTAAAACGAACTTCTAGTTCAAGACTGTTCCATTTAAGGAAAGTCGAGAATGGGAAAGAATGTTTATACGTGTTAGTCATCTAAACTAAGTAGTTTTAAGGCTAAACCGGAAAATTAATTTTAAATTAGAGGATAAGGAAAGTGATTTCGGATCACTGACCAATGCATCCCTAGCAATTTTCTCAAAAGCTGAGTTCTTTGGAAGAACTAGGTAGCTTTGCATTAAACGATAAATAAAATAGACAATGGGCCGTTATTTTAGATAGATTAGTGGGAGTGATATAAGGAAATGAATCTCGGATTCAATTCTTGAGTATCACAGAAAATTCATTTTCTGTTTTCGGATTCGTTGGAACAAACGTATTCATTTTCAATAGGATAATTTGTTTGTCTTCCTGATGATAAATATAACATTCGTAGCATGAACCCAAGACTCGGACTTTTGTTTGATAAAGTCAGAACCACTAAGAAATGTTGAATAGGTATATGTAACACATCTTAAACAATATAAACGCAAATGGTTTCCGTATTTAGATAAACACTTCTTTATATACTATTAATTAGTGCATATTCCTTAACGACAAGATCTGCAGACTGGCTTAGGGTGATTCCTATCACCCAGTCAAAGGAACCCTGTCTCAAAGGAACAATGCCTAAGTTTCCGTTCAATCAGGAAAGGGTAATAGATTTAAAGAAGTTACATAGCTTGTTCATAACAACCTTTGGGGTCATATGAATGGTACAAGCTAGTGGGAGCTTTTGAAGTAGTGACATCTTGTCTGGCCACTATTCGAGACTCCGGTAAGTTTATCCAAAATATTTGGAGGAAATCTCTGATTTCACCAGAGATAGAGTATTCCATACTCAAAAATAGGTTATTGCGTAGTCTTCGGGACTTATGCTCGTCCTGCCTCCCAGAGGAATGTTTTCACTAAGGGATACACCATAAATTTGCCTTATATTGTTATTGATGTGCTACGATACACTGCTTAACTCATTTAAGATATTAGTTGCAAAAAATAATGGCTTACATTATCATGTGAAACCGAGAAGTCTATCTAGAAGATGCCAGACATTTGTGGATAAGGAGTGAATTCGGTTCACCCCACTTCCGTAAATATAGACATTTAGCATTTAGTGCTTGAAGGTAGGACTGGAAATTTTGCATACACGTTCAGGTCGTGAAATATCTTAATGCATTGAGTAAAGGTTGGTTATAAAACTCGTAAAATTAGAGAATGACGGTTATACTGTCAAACTCGGTCTGATAAAGTCTATAAATAACAACTTTAAATCTTGAAGTATTTAACTGATTTGTTCAGTCCACGTCCAGCACCGGCAGTTGGTGATAACACTTATAAAAACTACTAAACTAGATCAGTATATCGATCCACCCCGAACGTAGTGGTTGTATGGTTTGTCCATTACCCATTGCAGGACCTTACGGTCTATAGGGTAGATTGATGACCTATAGTCCTTCGTGGGCTGTATAGGATCTTGATCATAGAGGTTGGTTTAAAAGCCATAACCCTGTGAATGGAGTTTGATACTCCAGTTCTGTTGAAACTCTTGTAGAACCACTTGAGTATCTCAGGCCCAGTGGGAGTAATTGGAACTACACGGAGAAGAGTCGAATGAATAGGAAAGTTTAACTTTCACCAAAAAGCTGAGTAATTTAGGGGTGATTCCCTAAAAGGTAGAGAGTTAACCAGACCGTGATCTCTCTTACCACTCAGTCTTGCTTGATTTCGTTAGAAAGAGGGAAATAGGGGTGATTCCCTAAGACTTCCTTGCCGAACAACGGAATCTAAACTCATTCAGAACATAAGGGTTTTAGCTAAGAACAAATTACAGATTTGTTACAAAGCAGAAAATATGGGTGATTCCCTAAGACCTTTTTGCGAGGCTAACGGTATCTTAATTTATTCAGAAAGAACCTTTGGAAGGATGCCTGCCATAGCTTATATCCTTTGGGGATTAAAGCAAACCACTAGGTCATTTCAAATTCATATATTGTTTTTAATGTGTGGACTTGACCAGCATGTTGATAAGTCTTTCGTAGACTGGGCATCAATATTAGTAAAGTAGTATGTAGATTTGTGTTTGTGAATGGTAACACTGAAACTGTTGGAAACAACATGGGTGTGTCATCTGAAGTCAGAGTCTAACATGCCATCGGGCTATTTTCTAAAAGAATTTGACTGACTCGAATTCTTGAAAATAAGCAATTGGCAATCCCATTCATCAATCTCAATGGTTAAGATGTTCTTGCATCGAGGAATGCAACATTCAACGATGTAGTCTACCCTACCTCTTAGGAATGCTTGTCTAAACCTGTGACTGAATACTAAATGGGATGTTTAGTGAATCCTCAAGTCTCTTCTGGAGAATGAGGAATTATATGCTAGTATATTCAGGTGCAAACTAGAATATAAGTGATAACACTGATTCTGGCTTTAGGTCGGATTAAGGATGATCGTTAAATCAATCTCGGTCTCAGTGTTTACTCGTGTGATAAAGTATTATCCAGTAAGCCGATACCACCTCATTGTGAAAACATTGGAGAGGTAGCTCATAAGGATTTTGGAATCACTAGAGGTCATAAGCATATTGCATTCATACAACCGGATTAGATGGAAAGGCGATGTTTCGATCCCAAAGATTGACTCAAGCCGACAACCTACCTGATCAGTGTACCAAGTCACATGGAATTCGGATTCTAAGTACGCGCCGGGTCACTGACCTACCCTGCGGCGGCACACTCCGGTCGTGCTTGAAAGGATGAATTACTAAGATGGGTTTGGAGGGTATGAATCTTGGGGATATGTCTCACTCGTTTTGAGCAAGTGGGAGAATGTTGTAGATATAAATATAGTGGGTGTGCTCTAAAACAATTAATCCACTTGACCTTCGTGCAAGTGGGAGATTGTTAGGTGTAGTGCCCGAAAGACAATTATTTAATTCTTTTAGGACAGAATTAATAATTCATCTTATTATATGCATGTTTGCTTATAATTAAGACACTACTGAAAACCCTAAGTACCTCGTTTATGTAATCACATAACTCAGTGTATGGCTATACACAAGAGGATTGAGTCAGTGAGATGTACTTAAAATTAACTTAGTCCGTAGCGTTTATTAATCTGATTACGGGTCTCAAGATTAATTTACTAATAATGCGCCCAGAACACTTTAGGTGTGACAGTCTTATCCGGACTATCGGTAATAGGGTACCTAGTGGGGCATTTATATATGAGGATAATCATATAGGGCTGGACTGATTTGATTTGAGTTCTCGATATAATTCTGTGATCGAGAAGTCTTATCGAATCACAAGATGATCATATATGGATTAATCTCAATCCTAAGGTGATCACAGACGACTGCTTAGACTAGGGTAGGGTTTGATGTGTTAGTAAGGATCACTTCGTAGTATGTGGTCCAACACTTCACGTTGGCTCTATTTTAGGATGAGTGAGTAGTCTGTGCTATCACAGATATGGAATACATTCCTTCACTCCCGGAAGTAGACAGACAGTTCCCTTATTTGTTAATCCTAGAAACTGATCGATGGCTCCAGTTCATATTATATTAGTTATGAACTAATTGATCACTAGGGGGTTAATGGTAAATAAGGATAAGATGTTTCGAGAAGGGTTTACGGAGATATCCCGAATCGAAACGAACAGTCTATGGAGGATTTATCCTTATGTAATGATTATATCAGTGGACGCTTATTAACTCATAGTTGAGTATAAGTTATCTATATTCGGCAGAGTTCAGTTTCGGGTTTATAGTGGTGTAATCCCGGAATTAATAGATTGAATATTATTGTTCGGTCTGACGGATGATATTATTTAATTTATTGTAGCTACTGAATAGTGCTATGTAGAATGGGACAAAAACTTTTGGTCTATTTTGTAACACAAATTTTATGTTGGTCCTGGTGCAAATCCTACTTGGTGCACCAAAACCAATAGGAATCCAACATTCTAAAATGGGCCCCTACCTGTAAATCTTTCCGCCAATGTATCCCTTTAAAAGTGCTGACTTGGTGGTCCAAAACTTGCATCTGAATCACTCTAAAATTTCACATTTTGCAAAACCCCTTACCTCCTTATAAGGATATTTAAGCTTTTTGTAAGTTGTTTTTCTTCCGTTACTTTTTAAAGTTTCTTTTCCTTCAAGACATTGGAAAACCGATCTTAAACCATGAAAATTCTATAAAAAAAAACTCCAATGAGCCCTAGACTTCATCAAAATCGCGTTTTCACTGTTTTTGGTAGAATCTGGCTCACTGAACCGAGCATAGCCTCGGATAAGCATCCCAGACATGCATCGGACATGTCCCACAGTGCCTAAGATAAGTCTTAAACCTCCCAGAACATGCCATGTTCTTCCGGCTTGCTGAACCGAGCACTGCTCTTGATTAAGCGGCCAAGTTTTAGTGCCCGGGATGCATCTAACCTTGTCCAGGACGTGTGTGCATGTCAGAGTCTAGGCTTAAGGAAGATCATGATTTATGAGCAGTTTTGAGGCTTGTTTCTTCTCAAGAAGGTAATCATCGTAATCCCTAGTTCTATTCGTAGATTGATCTTGTTATGCTGTGGTTCTTGGCTTTGAGATTAGGGTTTCGGTGGTTTGTATATTCGTGTATGTTTTGGAAGTAAGATGTTGTTCGGTTCGTAGTTCGGCTAGTCTTTAAGGTAAGAAGTTTTTCTTATGAAATTGTTCCTTTTTTAGTTAAAAGATCATGGTTTTAAGTTGTTTTGAATTCTATTTTATGTTAAACTATATGAATGGTGTTTTCAAGATGCTACCTTGTTTTCTAGTTACCTTACGGTAAACGGTGTATTCAAAACTTTATTATGTTTTTTAGATACTTATCTATAAGCGGCGTTTGTACGGCCTTGGAATTTTCCCTTAGGTTAGACATGGTCTTATGTGCTTTATGTGTTTCTATATGTTTTTAGTAAGTAACATCGTGATGTACTGAACGTAGTACCATGAGTTGCAAGTCCCATGTCGGATGAGTGACTAGTTGTATTCCCCATATTGCTAGGGCGTCCCTGGGCACGAGCCAACAAGGCCACGAGCCAGGGCCCTTCCTAAAATTGATATTTTTAGGGTCCATTTTTATATCTTTTGTAGTGTATTTTAGATCTATTTTTACTCCATTTAAATAAAAAAAACATATTAATACTCAAATAAATACACATATTGAATAAAAAAAATGTTTAACCAACTTATATACCATTTCATACACCTGCGAACATTGTTTAACAAATAACCGGTAAATCATAATTTTTTACACAGTCCGGCTAGGACTTTAAAACAAAATATTGGCTTAGGGCCCCTAATAACATAGGGATGCCCCTGACCGTGACCCAGCCTCATGTTGGACCTATGACTAGTCATGTTCCCCGTGTCGCACCATGCCCTAATGTTAATTAAGTGACAAAACAAATCAAGACAAGACGGGTGTATGTCAAGAACATGAGTGGGTTAAGCAAGTAATTAATGTAACGAACAAGTACCTGTTAGATGATCTGAATGCAGTTAATAGGCATGTTTTCTATGTAATATCTTAACATGGTTTCAAGTTGACTATTCATTAAGTCTCAAGTTATGTTTTAAAAGTAGTTTTTATTAATGTTTCAAGCAAAGGATTTAAGTTGGTTGAAAACAGGATTAAGTAAATTCATGTTGTGTCTCCCGGCATTCGACATAGATGAATCTGTCTTTTGATCTTCTTTCTCCTTACTGAGCGTCCGGCTGGTGCTCCTCCATTATTTGGAATAAGAAGGTTGCATGTACACGTAGATTTAATAACGAGCTTGGAGTGCGAGTTAGGATGGAGCAATGAAGTCGTTTATGTTTTAGTTTCCATTTATAGTTGTTCCTTCTTTTCAAACAAATGAGTTGTAATGGGTAATAATTTTGTCTTCAATTATATATGACATAGTTTGACAGCGGTTGTTTTCTCGTTGATGGTTGTTTTAAAAGACCATGAGGGTCTAGTTCCCGAGTCTTCAGCTTGTTTTCTATTACTCTGATATGACAGGAGACTTATGGGGGATTTAGGGTTTACTCTAAGTGTCACGTGCCGAACGTTCCATATCCGGATAAGACTCGGTATCAGGGACAGGGGCATTACGCTTTTTTTTTTTACAAAGTTTGCATTTTTATCTCCAAAGTACTATTATCTTTACACTTTAATACCTAATTTATGATTTTTTTAATATATTTTCCGCTCAAGGTGTCATATGTCAAACAATAAGCATAGCAAATACGTCATGTTTC